>JAOPSE010000031.1:35111861-35202291 GCA_029449295.1 Zea luxurians | reverse complement strand
ACCCAACTGTAAGAAACCAGGGACGGCGGGTTCAAATTCCATAAAACCGGGGGGCTCTTTAAGAAAACGCGCGGGCGAAGGGGTATCGGGCTCTACGGCCGTTGGATCTCAGGCGGACGGCCAGGATTAGATCCTGCGGGCGGGCGCGCGGCGGCGCGGCGGCCTGGCGGCTGACAGGCGGGGCCAGCGGGCAGCGCGAGCGCGCGGGCGGGCTGACAGGCGGGGCCGGCGAGCAGCGCGAGTGCGCGGGCGGGCTGACAGGCGGGACCCAAACGGCAGGGAGACGGGGGTGGGGGAAAGCGGGCCTGGGCCGCTGGATCTCCGGCGGACGGCCAGGATTAGGTTTGGCCTAATTAAAACGGGACCGCCCGATCTGGGACGGACGGTGGGGATTGGGTGGCCGGCCTGGGCTCTCCTACGGCTAGCTGGGGCGGCGGCGCTCGTCCCCGCGGGGAGGACTCGCCGGAGACGAGGGGCGCGGGCGCTTGGCGGGTCTCTGGGGCGACCTGAGTGGCCGGGAAGGTTGGGAAGGCACGGGGAATCCTTTGGTGGGGCCTGGGTCGGGCAGGGGCACCGGAGGGGGGCGGTTCACGGCGGAGCGGCTCGGCGGCGGCGTTGAACAACTCCGGCGAGGAATCAAACGCGATAGAGTGCAATAGAGGGGAAGAGAGGGGGCATGGGAGGTTTCCTTACCTCAAGGCGAACTCCGGGGACTCCTTGGTGGCGGCGATGACGTGACGGTGGCCCGGGGCGACGGTGGCGGACCCCCGCGGCTACACGGAGGACGGCGGTGTGAGCGCGGGCAGAGAGAAATAGGGAGGGGAGAGGGAATTGGGGCGCGTCCGGGTTGCGGACGCCGGGGCGAAGTTACCGTGGCAATGGACACGGCGGAGCTCCAACGGCGAAGAGGAACGAGCTCGGGCGGCGGTGGTTTAATGGCGGCGGCGCTTTGGCGTGCGCGCGCAGCGAGGGGGAGGTGAGAGAGGGGTCGGCAGGTGCGCAAATGAGGGAGGGGAGAGGGCGAGCGAGGCTCTGGGCTCAAGTGGCCGAGGCGAGGTGGTGGCGAGCCCACGCGCGACGTGGGTGCGGAGTCCGCGGCACGCGCGGCGGCGGTTACGCGGAGACGACGGGGCTGACAGCCCGGGCCCGCGAGCAGAGAGAGAGGGGAAAGCGAACGCGGGCGGGGAACGGTTGCCTGACGGGCGGGGCCCGCGGCGCAGAGAGAGAGGAAGGCGGGCGCGGAGACGGCGGCCGCGCTGACAGGCCGGGCCCGCGGCGCAGAGAGAGAGGAGGGGGGAGGGCGCGCGCGCGGGATGGGCCGAGCTGGGCCGAAAGGCTGAGGGGGGCGGGGGTTTGGGCTTCTTTTCCTTTTTCTTTTATTTTGGAATTGTTTTTTCCCTTTTCTTTTTATTTTCTCTATTTGATTCAAATTCAAATAAGCCACAAATTCAAATTAGACTTTCTAAGAATTATGCACCAAACAAAAGTGAAATCTAGGGTTCAACATGAATGCAACAATTCATACTCCCTTGAGTTTGAGCTAATAGACTATAGTTATAAATAAAATAACCACTTTTTCTCCTATAGAAATGAGAAAGAGAAGATTGGGGAAGGATGAGAAAAGGCGAGTAACACCTGAATTTGTGAATATGAGCAAAGAAATTTTATACCCCCAAATTCAGGGTGTTACAGTGGGTGTGGAGCCCACATGCTCTGAGGCGGCTGTTGAACCCCTCCGAGGGGCCAGCCTTCGAACCTCTGATCAGTAGGGAGGCTCGGAGCCTGTTTCCTTCATGGAGAAGGGTCCTTTCGGGTATCCCCCTTTCCCGGTCCCTGTTGTAAGAGAGAGAAAGAGGAAAAGGAAAAGGATGCGAAGTCGAACAACGTGGCGTACCTTTTTTGACGCGGTCATTACGGCGAAGGCGAAGCGTCGCTTGCTCCTCCCGCCTGAGGCGCCGCCTATCCCGCCGCGGAGTTAATGCGACGGGGCGAGTGGTTCGCGAGGCGGTCGTTGCGCGTGTGCAAGCCGTTCGAGGAACGGCCGTCTCGCTTTGGGTTTTTGAATCTCGCGACCGGTCCAGGCGGAACGTTGAACGGGTCTCGCCTTGGTCTTTATATACTCGGGGGAGGGTCTGGCGACGGTCCTTTGCTCCGCTTCTTGCCCCCTTCTTAGGTTTTCGCAACCCGAAAGGTTTAGCCGGAGAAAAGGAAACGCCCACCCAGTCCTTTCCGCCGCCACCCCTTTTGCTCGGCGATGGCCGACCGGGTGACCATCATCTCGCCGCGCGATCCATGGCCCTTCTCTACAGCATAGCGGAGGACCTGGAAGATCTTGTTGCCGAGGGTTTACTTCGCCCTCTCTCTGATGAGAGGCAGCCGGAGTGGATCCCTCCCGCGAGCGGAACCGCCCCGTCCCCGCCGCCGGGGTATGTCGTGAGCTTCGTCTCCTTCCACGAGCGGGGGTTCGGTGTGTCGGCGAGCCGCTTTATGCGGGCGATCCTGTACAACTATGAGGTGGAGTTGCACAACCTTAGTCCCAACTCCATTTCGCAGGCCGCCATCTTCGCAGCGTTGTGCGAAGGATACTTGGGAATCGCCCCCCACTAGGACTTGTGGACTCATCTCTTCTCCGCGGAGCTTTTCGCTTCACCGACGCGAGAGAGAAGGGTCCGCGCGGCAGTGCGGGCCGGCGGTTGCATTCTCCAGCTGAGGCAGTCGCGGGCGTCGCTGTACATCCCCGCCATCCTCGCGTCCTCGAACAAAGGGTGGTAGCACCGGTGGTTCTACCTCCGGAATGACGGCGAAATGCTTCCACCGTTTTCTCAACGGGTGATCACCGCCGCTACCGATACCTGGCGCTACGGGACCCCGCACGACAGGCAGAAAAACCTCGAGCCCCTTCTCAAGGCCCTAGAGGTGTTGCGGAAAGGAGGACTTACTGCCACGGGAGTGATTGCTGCCATTCACCGCCGTAGGGTGCTCCCCTTGGCGGAGCGGCGGTTGCCGCTTTGGGAGATGACACCGGAGGCTGACTTGGAGGGCTCGTGGATGTCTCGGATCCTCTTCCCATCGACGTTCTCCACGGACGGGTGGCCGTTGCGTTGGGAAAACCGGATGCCAGTGCCTTCTCTCAGCCCTTGATGCGCCCCGACCATGGGTGTGTGACCCTGGTGAGTATCTGCTCCTTCCTTCTCCTTGCGTCAGGTTGCCTTTGGTCCTTACGGTCGGGATTTCCGTTCGCCTCCAGGAGGTAGGGTGGCATAAGCCTTCCCGGCCACGGGTCCCGGAGGACACGGTGGACCGAGCAGCGCGGCGGGTTGCCGCGGAGGAGAAGAAGAAGAAGAAGGACGCGGAGAAAGCCCGGGCCCGCGAGCGGACGCGGCCCGAGACGCCTTGGAGAAGCTCCGTCGTCGGCAGGAGAGGGAGGGGCTCCCGAGGGAGCCGTCGCGGAGACGCCTGACGACGACGACGATGAAGATGATGACGAGGACGACGACATGGCTGCCCGCCTCGGCCTTAGCCCGGGTTTGAGGCTAGGCCAGGAGTCGTCAAGCCAGCCCCTGAGCAGGCTAGCGCCGTTAGTTCCCGGAGTCGGGACGCCAAGGTCCTGGCCTGACGAGCGGGGGCAGACCGAGGGGGTACTTGACCCCTCGACCGGGGAAGTCGAGGTGACCCCGGGGAGTCAGACCGAGGCGTCTATTTCTCGGGAGTCGTCGGCCACGCCGTCAGCGCGGGAGGGTGACCCTCAGGTCGCCGTGGCAACGCCCGGGCAGTCCGTCTCCCGGGCGTCCAAGGTGCCCAAGGCGAGGGTGATGCCGAAGCTGGCGGCGAGGCGAACCTCGGCGGTGTCTTCGGGGGTCGAGATCCGGGAGACCTCCCTCAGGCGCGGTTGGTCATGGCCCGGAGCGGGTAAGTATCTTGGAGCGTCTTCGTCTTGGCTTCTCATTCGTATGTCCCGACCACGACTTTCCCTTCCTCCTCAGCAAGCAAAACCACGGCCTGACCGATCTGGCTCCCGGAAGGCCCTTAAGACGGCTTCGGCTTCCGCAGCCAGCGTCGCGCCGGGCCTCGCTGTTCAGCCGGCCTTTTCGCAAGGCGCTCCACAGCGGGGGCTCTGGCGGCACCAGCCGTCGTGGAGCGAGTTCCCGAGGCCGGCTCTTCCGCCGAGGCGGCTGGCGCAGACGTAGCTCCGGGCCCACCGAACATGCCGCCGGTGCGGCGCCTGCTGCTGCTGAAGCCGCTATCGTCCCCGTCGGGGAGCGAGCCGTTGTTGCCGACGCTGAGATGGCCGAGGCGTCGGCGCTCGGTGCCTCAGAGGAGGGGGCGTGGAAGCGTGATCCGTCCCACTGAGCGGCGACCTTGTCGCTGCGCGGTGGAGCTCCGAGGAGCGGCCCCAGTTGCTCCGGTTCCGGACCCGTGGGGCTTCGGATCCCTTCTTCGTTCTCGACGACGAGCGGGAGGAGCAGTCTTGGGACAAGCTCCGCAAGTGTGCCGAAGCAACGGTGGGGTTGCTCCGGGCATCGCTGGAGGTCTTCTGCAGGGACATCCTCGAAATCCTCCAGGTAATGGTTTTAGGCGTACCTTTTTGTGACCAAGGCATCTCTTGTGACACCCCGCTTCCTTCCCTTAGGATCTGACGGATCTGAGCGCCGCCAAGTCGTCGTTCATCTGCCACGAGGTCGATATATGGGGCTCGCTGCGATCCCTTAGGACCTCGCTTGCCGGGGCTACTACGCGCCTCTCCCGGCAGGGCGCTGAAGTGGCGGACCTTCGGTCGCTCTGCGCCGATCTGAGAGCAGAGGCGGCAGCGGCCCGCGTAGAGGCGGCAGCGGTACGCGCAGAGATGCAGCGACGGCAGTCGGAGTTCGACCAGGTCGTCGATGAGCGAGACCAATCCCGGGGTCGGGCTGCCGAGGCCGAAAGCCGGGCTGGGGCCCTTGCAGCGGACCTAGTCGTAGCCCAGGCCGCAGCTTCGGAGCAGCGTGCCCGAGTCGGAGGTATGTCTTGGCCATTTCCGGTTTTCGTTTCAGCTTGTTTCCTCCGCTTGTGTTTGAGGCCTTGCGTTCTGGCTATTCGTAGAGCTTGAGTCCGCCCTTGATGAGTCCACCAGGGCGCTTGTCGGGGCGGCCGAGCAAGGGAGGCCGACCACGTGGCCATGTCCGAGGCCATCTCGGACTTCTGCCGGGTCTTTGGCTTCGGCGACGTCCCCTCAGGAAGCTCCCCTCAAAGTCGCCTGCAGACCTTGGGCGATCATGTGCGCGGCAGACTCCGCGAGGCGCTACACCATGGCATCAGGCGGGCCTTCGCCATGCTTGCTTCCCACTACGTCGTGGACCTGGAGCGGGTCAGCGAGGGGTATTGCCTTCCTGACGAAGATGAAGCCGCCCTGGCAGAAATCCAGAGGCTCGACGCGGCCGCCGCGGGTCCGAGGGCAGTGCTGGCGACCACCTTTGAGGCAGAGATCCTCCCGCCTGCGCCGTCGTCCGAAGCCGAGGTGGACTTTGTCGAGGGCGGGGACGAAGCCGAAGGCGCGGCTCCTTCCCCGGGCGACGCCTAACTCTGTCGGAGCAGTTTCTGTTGGATGCACGTGTGTCTTTTTGCGGCCGCTGAGGCCTGAACACTTTGTTACCGTTGCATAAAGTCGTGCCCCTTTTCCTTCCATTTTGCGTGTTCAGCCCCGTCCGTCAGTAGCAGGATGGCTTCCCCAAGTAGGAGTCACTTTTCATGGTGGGCGACGAGTGAGGTATCCGTAACCCAAGGCATAGGAGTCCCTTGGCTCAGTCAGCCTTGCCACTTACATGCACCGCGTTCGCTCCTTGGGGTCCTGCTTCCGACATAGCCAGGGAAACGTAAAAGCCTTTTTTGATTGAAAATTTTGACGCAGAGGGGGTTCCCCCCTTTTAGCCCCCGAGGGAGGGTCGGGCTCTACCGAGGCAAGGCCGACCCTTCCTTGATGACTAAACCCTCGACTTGACTGTCTGCCAGTTTGTTTGTTCCGGGCTTCAGAACTTTTGCGATGATGAGCGGCCCTTCCTAGGGGTGCGTGTAGCCCCCGGGTGTCTTCCGCGAGGGGTGGGTCTGCCTTGCGTAGAACCGACACCCTTCGCGGGTGTGGGCAATTCGGGTGGCGTCGGCCACCGCCGTCGGTCATTAGAGACCTTGTTGGAAGGCGTCTCCAACAAGGGCTCGGGGTGCTGCGCGATGGTCGCAAGCCCCTGAGCGTATCTCTTGCAAGAGCTGCTGGCCTTCGGCGACGGAAATGCATCGCTGGAGGATGCCTGAGGGGCTGCGGTGGTAGAGCTCCTTCCCGTCCTCCAGTAAGACGAAAGACTTGGCACGCCGCGCCAACCGCCGAGCTTCGGCTTGGTCGAGGGGCAGCTCCCCTTGGTGGAGATATTGCAGGTACGGGGTCTGCCAGCTTTGATTAGGCGTGACCTCGCTCGGTTCCCCTTCGACGCGCAGTGCCTCACCCTCGGGGGCCGAGGGTACCTCGGGCTGAGCCGAGGGTACCTCGGACCGTGCCGAGGGTATCTCGGACTGGGCCAAGGGTACCTCGGACAGAGCCGAGGGTACCTCGGACTGAGCCGAGGGTGCCTCGGGCGGAGCCGAAGGTGCCTCGGGCTCGGGCGTGTCCTCGGTCTTGACGGAGGGTTGATGTAGGTCTCGGGAGAATACGTCCGGGGGAACTGTTGTTCGTCCCGAGGCTATTTTAGCCAGCTCGTCCGCAGTCTCGTTGTAGCGTCGGGCGATGTGGTTGAGCTCGAGCCCATAGAACTTGTCTTCCAGGCGCCGAACCTCATCGCAGTAGGCTTCCATCTTCGGGTCGCGGCAGTGGGAGTTCTTCATGACTTGGTCGATGACGAGCTGCGAGTCACCGCGAGCGTCGAGGCGTCGGACCCCTAGCTCGATGGCGATTCGCAACCCATTTACCAGAGCCTCATACTCCGCCACATTGTTGGACGCCGGGAAGTGGAGGCGTAGCACGTAGCGTAGGTGCTTCCCGAGGGGTGAGACGAAGAGGAGGCCTGCGCCGACCCCCGTCTTCATCAGCGACCCATCGAAAAACATGGTCCAGAGCTCCGGTTGGATCGGAGCCGTCGGGAGCTGGGTGTCGGCCCATTCAGCCACGAAGTCCGCCAAGACCTGGGACTTGATGGCCTTCCGAGGGGCGAATGAGATTGTCTTGCCCATGATCTCTACCGCCCACTTCGCAATCGTACCCGAGGCCTCTCGGGGCTGGATGATCTCTCCCAGGGGAAGGATGACACCACAGTCACCGGATGAGACTCAAAGTAGTGTCGCAACTTCCGCCGTGTCAGGATCACCGCATACAGCAGCTTCTGGATTTGTGGGTAGCAGATCTTGGTCTCGGACAGTACCTCGTTGATGAAGTAGACTGGCCTCTGGACGGGCAGTGCATGCCCTTCTTCTCGTCTCTCAACCACGATCGCGACGCTAACCACCTGGGTGGTTGCGGCGACGTAGATCAAGAGGGCTTCTCCGGCAGCGGGGGGCACCAAGATGGGCGCGTTCGTGAGGAGCGCCTTCAGGTTCCCGAGGGCTTCCTCGGCCTCGGGAGTCCAAACGAAGCACTCAGCTTTCCTTAAGAGGCGGTACAGAGGCAGACCTCTTTCGCCGAGGCGGGAGATGAAGCGGCTCAGAGCCGCGAGACATCCCATGACCCTCTGTACGCCTTTCAAGTCCTTGATTGGCCCCATGCTGGTGATGGCTGCAATCTTCTTCGGGTTAGCTTCGATGCCCCGCTCGGAGATGACGAACCCCAAGAGCATGCCTCGGGGGACCCCGAAGACACACTTTTCGGGATTAAGCTTCACCTTTTGCCTTGAGACATCGGAATGTCGCCTCAAGGTCGGAAAGGAGGTCGGAGGCCTTCCTCGTCTTGGCTACGATGTCATCGACTTAGGCCTCGACCGTTCGGCCGATGTGTTCGCCAAACACATGGTTCATGCATCGCTGGTACGTTGCCCCCGCATTCCTCAAACCAAACGGCATTATAACATAGCAGTACATGCCGAAGGGTGTGATGAATGAAGTCACGAGCTGGTCGGACTCCTTCATCCTGATCTGGTGATACCCTGAGTAGGCATCGAGGAAAGACAGGGTTTCGCACCTAGCAGTGGAATCCACGATCTGATCGATCCGATGCAG
Organism: Zea luxurians; assembly: GCA_029449295.1. Classification (NCBI taxonomy): domain Eukaryota; kingdom Viridiplantae; phylum Streptophyta; class Magnoliopsida; order Poales; family Poaceae; genus Zea; species Zea luxurians. The sequence goes on along the minus strand of JAOPSE010000031.1, from coordinate 35,194,122 downwards.
AGGGTAGGGAACCTTCGGACATGCTTTGTTTAGACCGGTGTAGTCTACACACATCCGCCATTTCCCCCCTTTCTTTCTCACTAGCACAGGGTTGGCAAGCCATTCGGGATGGAATACCTCTTTGATGAACCCTACCGCCAGTAGCTTGTGGATCTCCTCGCCTATGGCTCTACGCTTTTCTTCGTCGAATCGGCGTAGAGGTTGCTTCACGGGTCGGGCCCCAGCTCGAATATCTAGAGAGTGCTCGGCGACTTCCCTCAGTATGCCGGGCATGTCCGAGGGACTGCTTCCTATTTGGGGTCGAGCTCGGAGCCGATCCGGATCTGCTTGGAGGCGTCGTTGCAGGGTCAAGAGGGACGGACTTGACCGTCTCCGCTGGTTCGAAGTTGCCGGCGTGGCGCTTCATGTCGGGCGCCTCCCTAGAGAGGCTCTCCAGGTCAGCGATGAGGGCCTCAGATTCGGCGAGGGCCTCGGCGTACTCCACGCACTCCACATCGCATTCGTATACGTGTCGGTATGTGGGCCCGACGGTGATGACCCCGTTGGGGCCGGCATCTTGAGGTTGAGGTAGGTGTAGTTGGGGACGGCCATGAACTTGGCGTAGCATGGCCTCCCCAGCACTGCGTGGTAGGTTCCTCGAAACCCGACCACTTCGAACATGAGGGTCTCCTTTCGAAAGTTGGAGGGCGTCCCGAAGCAGACGGGTAGGTCGAGTTGTCCGAGGGGTTGAACGCGCTTCCCGGGGACGATCCCGTGGAAAGGCGCAGCGCCCGTTCGGACCAAGGACAGATCGATCCGCAGGAGCCCGAGGGTCTCGGCGTAGATGATGTTGAGGCTGCTGCCTCCGTCCATGAGGACCTTGGTGAGCCTGACGTTGCCGATGATGGGGTCGACAACGATGTGGGTATCTCCCCGGGCTCGGCACGTAGTCTGGATGGTCGGGCCTGGTCAAAGGTGATGGGCTTGTCGGACCAGTCTAGGTAGACTGGCGCCGCCACCTTTACTGAGCAGACCTCCCGACGCTCTTGCTTGCGGTGCCGAGCCGAGGCATTCACCACTTGGCCCGACGTAGATCATGAAGCAGTCGCGGATCTCGGGGAACCCTCCTGCCTTGTGATCTTCCTCCTTTGCGTCGTCGGGGACCTTGCCACCCTCCGCGGGTGGCTCGGCCTTGTGGAAGTGTCGTCGAAGCATGGCACACTCCTCAAGGGTGTGCTTGACGGGCCCCTGATGATAGGGGCACGGCTCCTTGAGCATCTTGTCGAAGAGGTTGGCACCTCCGGGAGGTTTCCGAGGGTTCTTGTGCTCGGCGGCGGCGACAAGGTCTGCGTCGGCGGCGTCGTGTTTCGCTTGCGACTTCTTCTTGCCCTTCTTCTTGGCGCCGCGCTGAGTTGACGCCCTCGGGAGCATCTTCCGGTGGGCGGCCCTGGGGCTGCTTGTTCCTTCTGGAAAATGGCCTCAACTGCCTCCTGGCCAGAGGCAAACTTGGTGGCGATGTCCATCAGCTCGCTCGCCCTGGTGGGGGTCTTGCGACCCAGCTTGCTCACCAGGTCGCGGCAGGTGGCAGCTTCGAGAATCGCCATGTCCATCTGAATCGGTGACGTTGGGTAGCTCTGTGCGCTGCTTCGAGAATCGCCGGATGTAGTCCCGGAGAGACTCTCCCGGCTGCTGGCGGCAGCTTCGGAGATCCCAGGAGTTCCCAGGGCGCACGTACGTGCCCTGGAAATTGCCGGTGAAGGCTTGGACCAGGTCGTCCCAGTTAGAGATCTGCCCCGGGGGCAGGTGCTCCAGCCAGGCTCGAGTGGTGTCGGAGAGGAATAGGGGGAGGTTGCGGATGATGAGGTTGTCATCGTCCATTCCACCTAGATGGCAGGCCAGCCGATAGTCCGCGAGCCACAGTTCCGGTCTCGTCTCCCCCGAGTACTTTGTGATAGTAGTCGGGGTTCGAAACCGGGTCGGGAACGGTGCCCTTTGTATGGCGCGGCTGAAAGCTTGCGGACCGGGTGGTTCGGGCGAAGGACTCCGATCCTCCCGCTGTCGTAGCGTCCCCCACGCCTGGGGTGGTAGCCTCAGCGCGCCCTCTCGTCGAGGTGGGCCCGACGGCTGTGATGATGGCGCTTGTTGCCAAGGCGACCCGGGGCCGCAGGCGCTGTGTTGCGCGTGCGCCCGGAGTGGACCGAGGCTTCCCACGTGAATCGGGAAGTCGCGGCGAGATGTTCCGAGGGGAAAACCCTGCCTTCGGGAGGCAGAGCTTTCGGCCCATCGGTCCGCGGCGTCCTCCAGGAGATTCTTGCGCTCTCCCTGGATACGTCGCCCTTCCGTGGTTGATGGCTCTGGCATCACGCGGAGGAGTATCGCCGCTGCAGCCAGGTTTCCGGCCGACTCCGCTGGAATCCGGCGGCGGCCTCACCCTGACGTCGTCGGCGATGCGGTCCTGGATGTCCTGGGGGACATGACACGCTTCTCCAGCCGGGGGTTGGACCGCCCATTCCTGCCCGATGTCCCGGTGGATCGGCACAAGCGTTCCTGCTCCCTTGTCGAGCCCTGGCCTGCTTCTCGCGGATATGCTCGAGCTGTGGGTCAGGACCCCCCGCCGGGACGGGGACCACAGCTAGCTCCCGAAGGATGTCAACGCGAGGCGCGGGCCTAGGGGGATCACCGTTCTCCCGGCATACCAAGATGGTTGCCTTCGCCGGGACCCCCTAGATCGACGTGGAAACATTCACGACTTGGGCCGCGGTCCTCATTGTCGAGGCCGCGGCTGCCGTCGGAACAGTCGAAAAGGCAGTAGTCACATGCGGTCATGAAGTCCCGCACGGCACTGGGGTTACCAAGTCTAAAGAAATCCCAACAGAGGTCGGGCTCGCCATCTTCCTCGGACCCCGAGGGCTCGTAGGTTGAGTCGGCCGTCAGTCCGGTCCCAGGGTGACCGAACACGATACCCCAGGGGGTTTGGACTCGCCTCCAAGAGAGTGCTCACCGAAGCGGAGTCGCTTGGTGGGCCGAGGCCGAATCCAAAAGACACGAGATGGGAATCAGTTGGTACCTTTCGGTCGACGGTCGGTGACGAGGTCGCGTCTGGGACTGACTGCACCATTGTCTCGGGTACGAGGGTGACGCCCTGCAAGTCCTTCGCGAGCGTGCTGGCGTCGTGCGTTTGCTTGAGATCGGTGTGTTGCGGGGAGGCGGCACTCGTCTTCGTCTCAGACGCGAGATCGATGCCCGACGCGCCCTCCGTTGGGGCGCCGGCGCCGTCGACTCGCTCAACAGCCAACGAGGTGCCGCTTCCCGCTTGGCCTTGGTTGCCTCGCCTCCTCCTCCGTCGGCGTGGGAGGGGACGGGACAAGCCCGAATGTCGTCCTTCCACCATGTGGGAAGGCGCCGTCGATTTCCCCGCCGGCGAGCGGGTTGTCGACCGCCATTATCGCTGTCGCGTGGCGGGGGAAGGAGTATCATGTCGTAGCTGCCGTCGAGGGACATGAACTCAAGATTCTCGAAACGGAGCACCGTCCCGGGCTGGAAAGGTTGCTGGAGACTGCCCATCTGGAGCTTGACGGGAAGCTGTTCGTCAACACGCAGCAGGCCCCTACCTGGCGCGCCAACTGTCGGTGTTTCGAAACCCGGGGGGTCCCTGGACCGATGAGTGAATTGTCGCCGCATGCCCCAGCCCAGATGGGTCGACGCGAGGCGGAACGCGAAGGGGGGAAATGTAACACCCTGAATTTGGGGGTATAAAATTTCTTTGCTCATATTCACCAAATTCAGGTGTTACTTCCCTTTTCTCACCCTTCCCCAATCTTCTCTTTTCTCATTTCTATAGGAGAAAAGTGGTTATTTTATTTGTAACTATAGTCTATTAGCTCAAACTCCAAGGGAGTATGAATTGTTGCATCATGTTGAACCCTAGATTTCACTTTTGTTTGGTGCATAATTCTTAGAAAGTCTAATTTGCATTTGTGGCTTATTTGAATTTGAATCAAATAGAGAAAATAAAAAGAAAAAGGGAAAAACAATTCCAGATTAAAAAGAAAAGGGAAAGAAGCCCACTCCCCCCGCCCCCTCAGCCTTTCGCCTAGCTAGGCCCATCCCGCGCGCGCGCGCCTCTTCCCCCCCCCCCCCCCCCCCCCCCCCGCTCTCTCTGCCCTGGCGGGCCCGCCCGTCAGCGCGGCCGCCTTCCGCGCGCCCGCCCCCGCTTTCCCCTCTCTCTCTGCTCGCGGGCCCGGGCTGTCAGCCCCGTCGTCCCCGCGTAACCGCCGCCCGAGCTGCGCGCTGCCGCGGTCTCCGCGCCCACGTCGCGCGTGGAGCTCGCAACTTGGACCCCGCCCCCCCGGCCACTTGAGCCCGGAGCCCCACTCGCCCTCTCCCCCTCCCCTCATTTGCGCACCTGCAGGCCTCTCTCTCACCTCCCCCTCGCTGCGCGCACGCCAAAGCGCCGCCGCCATTAAACCACCGCCGCCCGAGCTCGTTCCTCCGTCGCCGTTGGAGCCCCGTCGTGCCCTCCGCCACGGTGAGCTCCGCCCCGACGTCCACAACCCGGGACGCGCTCCAATTTCCCCTTCCCCTCCCTATTTCCCTCTGCCCGCGCTCACCCCGCCGTCCACCGTGCAGCCGTGGAGGTCCGCCACCGCCGACCCGGGCCGCCGTCGCGCCATCGTCGCCACCGAGGAGTCCCCGGAGTCCGCCTTGAGGTAAGGAACCTCTCCCGCCCCCTCCAAACCCGTGTAATGCCCTCTGTCACGTTGATTCCTCGCCGGAGTTGTTCAACGCCGCCGCCGAGCCGCTTTGCCGTAGACCGCCCCCCTCCGGTGCCCCTGCCCCGACCTAGCCCCCACCGGACTATTCCCTGCGCCCTCCCCAACCTCCCAGGCCACTCCGGTCGCCCTAAGGACCCGCAGAGCGCCCGCGCCCCTCGTCTCCGGCGAGTCCTCCGCCGCGGGGACGAGCGCCGCCGCCCCAGTTAGCCGTAGGAGAAGCCAAGGTCGGCCACCCGATCCCCGCCGTCCGTCCCAGATCGGGCGGCCCCATTTTAATTAGGCCAAGCCTAATCCTGGCCGTCCGCCGGAGATCCAACGGCCCAGGCCCGCTTCCCCCACACCCCGCGCTACCCGCTGGCCCCGCCTGTCAGCCGCCGCGCTCGCGCTGCCCGCTGGCCCCGCCTGTCAGCCGCCCAGGCCGCCGCGCGCTCGCGCGCCCGCCCGCGGATCTAATCCTAGCCGTCCGTCTGAGATCCGACGGCCGTAGGAGTCCGATACCCCTTCGCCCGCGCGTTTTCTTAAAGAGCCCCCCGGTTTTCTGGAATTTGAACCCGCCGTCCCTGGTTTCTTACAGTTAGGTCCTCGGACCTTTTATTTAATTCAAAATAGGTACTTAGGGTATATTTTTAACCCCTAAACTTGTAAAATTCATAACTTTGCCATATGAACTCCAAATTAGGTGCTTCAAATTGCAAAATGTTCGTAATATTATTATCTATCTGTTTAAGCAATGTTTCCCTGCTGTTTCTATGTCCCAATTAATAGTTGATCATAGGGTAAAATTAATGTAATGGGAACCCTATTTGAGATAAATAAAAGATAGTAGACTTTAATAAAAGTTGGAGCACTTAAGTTTATGGACTTAACACTATGTAATGATTTAACCCCCACCACTGACTTAAACCTGAGTAGTGGATAATGAATCCTTTTGTATAGTCCTCTACCCTAGACCTAGAGAATACCAGAGTGCCTATCCCTTTTCTATTATGAACTTGTGATCTCTCTGCTGCATATGTTTGGTATATTGTTTTTGTTTGTTATTTCCCAAGTGCATAGTGTGAATGATTACTTTACGTAGACAACGAGCAGTCTGTGTTTCCCGAGGAAGTTGCAGAGGAAGTCCCTGATCAGCAGTTTGGTGAAGGCAAGTGTCCTCTGACCCATTATGTCCTATTCACTTATAACTTACTACCCCGCATTACTTACTTGGAACCTAAGGATTGACTAGCTTTACACTTTACTTTATCCTTGATGACCTTATGGGCTATTATGGTTAGCATTCTGCTACTGCCTTAACTTAATCAATGAACATGATGTGAATATTTATGATACTGTTATCCTGATGATGTTGATGATCTTGTGATACTCTAGGGGGCTCAGGCTGTTTCCTGAGTACCTCTCCGTAAGGACCTGTTCGTTGAGAGACCACCCGGGATAACAGTGCAACCATGAGGGTGAAATGGGGTGCCCTTAGCTAATTAATTAGAGGAACTAGAGGTGTAGTTGCTTCGCCGTCGTGCCGTCAATGGGGTCCAGGCACAGTGCTTGCTCTGCCGAGGCTGAGTGCCGAGGTTCTTTCGTTTTGCTTTTGTTAGTCACTCTCCTGCGGGGAGGAGTACTGTGTTTATCAAACTGGAGAAACCTAACGGGCAGCTATGATCTCTAGGGAATCTTTGTAAAAGCTACGTAGTGATACCCTGCCGGACCACCTAGGTAGTGGTCAATGGAGAGTAGCTCTCTCCAGGCAGAAAGGGAATCATGACTCATGGGTAAAGTGTGCGACCTCTGCAGAGGGTAGTGAAACTGATATATCAGCCATGCTCACGGTTAAGAGCAGCCTTGGGATCCTCTTTGATTAGAGATACAGATGGTTCGAGATATAAGGATTATGTTATGGTTTTGGTTCGAATATGATGATGTTGTTCCTCGATGAGGAAATGGTTCATGGGTTGGTTAATGCTAAAATCTGGCTTCTACTAATGATAAATACCTGTCCAACTAAAAGCAACTGCTTGAGCCTAACCCCACATAAAGCTAGTCCACTTCAGCCAAACGGGACATTTGCTGAGTACGTTGATGTGTACTCATCCTTGCTTTACCACAAAACACCAGGTTGTCCGCATTGTAACCACTGCTCAGGAGAAGGTGAAGCCGTGGGAGGAGACTTCCAGGAGTTCCAAGACTACGACGAGTTTTAGGTGTGGGTTGGTGGCAACCCCCAGTCAGCTGCCTGTGAAGGCCTTATCTTTACTGCGTTTCGCTAGCACTTTGATTTACCTGTTAAGACGATGACTATGTGGATGTCTATGGACTCTGTGATGTAATTAAGTTAATACTTTCTTAAGTTATTATTCGAGCAATGTGAATTGATGTTCATTTATGTAATCGCTGTGTACGTGAGTTCTGGTCCTGGCACGTACATAGTTCGCACTTGGTTTGCCTTCCAAAACCGGGTGTGACAGGAAAGGAAGCAGCCGGAGAGAGGCGGACGTGAGAGAGTGGATCCCGCGGCCTTCGTGTTAGCCCCGCGTCTGAGTCGGGTGCGCTTGCAGTAGGGGGATACAAGCGTCCTCACGGGAGTGGGAGCGAGCGGCCTTGCGCGAGCGCCGTCCCGTCCTTCTCCGCGCGGGCCAACCTTCTGTAAGAGGGCCCTGGTCCTTCCTTTTATAGGTGTAAGGAGAGGATCCAGGTGTACAATGGGGAGTGTAGCAGAGTGCTACGTGTCCTAGCGGAGGAGAGCTAGCGCCATAAGTTACACGCCGTCGTGGCAGCCGGAGAGGTGTTTGGCACCCGGTTCGTATGGTGTCGTGGCCATCGGAGGAGTGCTGGAGCCTTGCGAGAGGACAGCTGTTGGGGCTGTCGAGTCCTTGTTGACGTCTCTTGCTTCCGTAAGGGGGCCGAGAGCCGCCGTCGTCATAGAGCGCGCGGGGCGCCATCATTGCCTATCTGGCGGAGCGAGGCAGATGGGACACCGGTCTTGTTCCCCGTAGCCTGAGTCAGCTCGGGGTAGGGTAATGATGGCACCTCCTGTCGACGTGGTCGGTCCGCGCCCTAGGTTGGGCGATGTGGAAGCTCCTCCGAGGTCGAGGTCGAGTCTGTCTCCCGTGGCCGTGGTCGAGTCCGAGCCCCTGGGTTGGGCGAGGCGGAGACCGTCGGCTGAGGCCAGAGCTGAGTCCGAGCCCTGGGGTCGGGCGAAGCGGAGTCCGTCGTCTCCTGGGGCTGAGCCCATGTCCGAGCCCTGGGTCGGGCGGAGCGGAGTTCGCCGTCTTCCCGGGGCTGAGCCCGAGTCCGAGCCCTGGGTCGGGCGGAGCAGAGTTCGCCGTCTTCCGGGGCTGAGCCCGAGTCCGAGCCCTGGGTCGGGCGGAGCGGAGTTCGCCGTCTTCCGGGGCTGAGCCCGAGTCCGAGCCCTGGGTCGGGCGGAGCGGAGTTCGCCGTCTTCCGGGGCTGAGCCCGAGTCCGAGCCCTGGGTCGGGCGGAGTGGAGTTCGCCGTCTTCCGTGGCTGAGCCCGAGTCCGAGCCCTGGGTCGGGCGGAGCGGAGTTCGCCGTCTTCCAGGGCTGAGCCTGAGTCCGAGCCCTGGGGTCGGGCGAGGCGGAGTTTCCTATGACGCCCGAGGCCGGCCTTGGCTGCTGTCAGCCTCACTCTGTCGGGTGGCTCAGCAGTCGGAGCGACGCAGGCGACGCTGTCCTCTTATCAGATCGGTCAGTAGAGCGGCGAAGTGACTGCGGTCACTTCGGCTCTGTCGACTGGAGGGCGTGCGTCAGGATAAAGGTGTCAGGCCACCTTTGCATTGAATGCCCCTGCGATTTGATCGGTCGGCGTGGCGATGTGGCCAAGGTTGCTTCTCGGTGAAGACTGGGCCTCGGGCGAGCCGATAGTGTGCCCGTTGCTGGAGGGGGGTCCTCGGGCGAGACATAGGTTCTCCGGGGTCGGCTTCCCTTGCCCGAGGCTAGGCTCGGGCGAGGCACGATCGTGTCCCTTGAATGGACCGATCCTTGACTTAATCGCACCCATCAGGCCTTAGCAGCTTTGTGCTGATGGGGGGTTACCAGCTGAGATTTAGGGGCCTTGAGGGTACCCCTAATTATGGTCCCCGACAACACCATTCAATAATATAGATCAAATAAATAAGCACTTGACATAGAATTCGCATCTACGACTACGCGAGAACGGAACTGAAACGACTGACGCTACGGTCGAGGATATCACGTTTACACTAAGCGAATGTGAATTATAATATTTAATTCGACGTAATCATATTAACGGACAATAATCACATGCCGAATAAAATTACTACTTAGTCCCGATTACTTTGTTGTTCGAATAAACCGTTGCTTAAATATATATTTAATTAGCGTGAAGCTATTCTAGGTGAGATGAATTATTAACGTGCGAACAGCACGCGCAACACGCGCGAACAGCACGCGACGATTTAATGTGCGATGCCGCGGGCGATGGCGAACGACACGAACGCACACGGAGGTTAGACGAGGGGTAGACGGGGGTAGACGGGGGGTAGACGAGAGTCGTCTAGGGGTAGACGAGGGGTAGGCGAACGTAGACGGAGTCCCGTCGACGCACTGCGCGTAAGCAAACGCGAGCGCGCGCACGACACATTAAATAATAACAAACCGCGGCTAAATAATGATGTGACGACGAACAACCTATATTACGTTTAAACGCGAAAACTATATTTTCTAAGTTCAGCTTAGTAACATAAATTTCCTGGGTGGGATATTTTAAATAAAATGAATTATCAATTAATCGATGATTAATACGAGGATTAATTGACTAAAGCGTACAGACGATTATAGCGAAGTAATTAACTAACGCCGCGGACTTGCGCGCGCGACACCGCGCGAAGCAGCGCGAGGACTCTGCAAACAACGACGACGGCGCGCGCGATACCCGTGATCACGTGCGAAACTGCGCGCGTGAGACTTGACGAGTACGCGACGCGCTAGGTAACAGTAGCGAGGCACAGTGAAGGTAGACGAACGGCCGGGGCGAGCTGGGCAGCGGCGAGCGCGCAGCAACGCGGATGCGACGCGCAGGGACCAGGCTCGCCGGCGAGGGGACGCTGCTGCTACGTCGACGCTAGGCGACGGTGGCCTCTGCTCACCGAACGAGAGCGCGCGGGGCTGCTGGACGCGCGGGCCGAGCGTTGCGCAGGGGCTGATCGGCGAGACGACGGCTAGGCTGGGGTGCTCGACCGACGGAACGACGGGACGGAGAAGAACGGGGCGTCCGGGTCGGCTCAGCCGAGCTTCGGGCCATGGCGAGCTAGCAGTACATCGACAGAAGAAGAGGCGAGGGTGGCTGAATCGGCTCAGCCGAGCCTCGGCCCGCGACGGGCGAGCAGCACGTCGAGAGAAGAGTGGGGGAGAGAGGAAGGAGGCGAGCTCACCTCGGCGGCGCGGCTCTCCGGCGACGGGACGCGGGACTCCGACGACGGGGACACAGAGAGCGGGGGCGAGGCGAGGAGAAGCGGTGGTGGGCGAGAAACTAGGCACTCGGGCGAAGAAAACTGCGCGTTGGGCGAAGAAAACTGCGCGACATGCGGAAGAAATCGCGCGTCTGGCGGTTCCAAGAAGATGAACAGGGGCGCTCCTGACGCGCGGGCCCCTGGCTGAGCAGTGGCGGCGGCGGCGGGCGCCCTCCACGCGCGGTCGTGCGCGCAGGGGCGCGTACGCGCGCTGCTGGACCAGGCGCGGCGCGAGGACTTGGGCTAGGGCTTGCTTGGGCCGTGGCTCGGAGCTAGGCCGCGCGGCCGTCGCGTGCTGCGCGCGGGGGGGGGTGCGGTGCGCTGGGCCGCCGCGGTGAGGCTGGGGTGGGCTGCGGCGCAGCGCGGGCCCGCGAGGGGAGCGCAGGCGCGGTGGGCCGAGCGGGGGGGAGGAGAGGGGGAAGGGTGGGCTGGCGCGGTGGGCCGGCTGGGCCAGGGAAGGGGGCTAGGCTGAAATTCATTTCTCTTTTCTTTTCTTTTCTTCTCTTTTCTATTTATTTCAGTTTGACATTATGCGCAAACAAATGATTAGATGAAAGATCAAGCAAACCATTCATCAAACAAAAAAACAAATACTTTCTAACATAATGCAACAACCATTGTTCCCTTAGGGTTTAACCTACTAGATTATAATTACATTTACACTTAAAAATAACCACTCTTCTTCTATAGAAAAGAGAAAGAGGAGGTTGGGGAAGATGTGAAGAGAGGAGTAACACCTGAATTTGTGAGTATGAGCAAAGAAATTTTATACCCCAAATTCAGGGTGTTACAACTTTCTTCCTCCAGCTAACGGCCAGGCATCGGCGCCCTGATCCCCACGGCGGCAAGCATCACGCCGGCGCAGCCATGCTCCCACTAGTGCCTGATTCCTTTCGATTCTAATGATGTTTTCGCAGCAGAGAAGAGTGCGATCTCCGAAGAGGTGTACCTTAAGGGCTGCGATGACAGAAGCATGGCCGGTCATGATATGGTGCGACTGGCGGCGCAGCATAGATCCCCGACGAGCAATTCGCGCCAAGCCAGCCACCGTATGAGCATGCCACCGCCAACGAACATGTTTAGATTGATTTCGTGATGCTCCAAGTCTATGCGCCCTTACAGGAGTGATGGAGCTCACCAAATTTTGGCTTACGGCGCCTGGAACTCCCGCGGCGGATCTCGCCACGCCCATCCTCCTCTATGTGCACAAGCTCCAATCTTTCCCCTATGGCCATGGCGCTCTGATAGTTGGCGAGGTTGTAGGATTGGATGGATAGGGGCACGGCCTCGGTATTTATTCCCTAGTTGAGAACCCGTCGAGGTGAGGGCGGAGGTCTTCGGCGGTCTGTTACGAATGTCATGTCGAACCCTGCGGGGAAGATAACCCTGTGCAACCGGGCCCACTGTCAACGAGACCGAGCGTGCAAACCAAAACGGTGTGGGGCTGACGCCCCAGGCCCAACCGCCAGCGAGAGCGGAGGGAGAGACCACGGTTGCGGTGGCAAGGAGGGCTGACACACGGGGCCCACCCGTCGGCGCCCGTGATCCAAATGGGTGGCCGACCACCAGGGCCCACCCGCCAGTGTCCCCCGCGCGCGCGAACCAGCAGGCCCGAGCGAGGTAAGTGGGCTGAGCGGGGTTGGGCTGGTTCGGAGGGAAGTGAGGCGAAGTGGGCCAAATTGGTGACTGTCGCCCCAATGGTGCACAGTTTCTTTTTTTTCCTTTCTCCACTATTTCCTTCCCTTTTGATTTAAAACTTTGAATTTCAATTAAAATGTTGTTGTGGATTTGTTTTTCCAATTAAACATGTTCTTTGAACATATCAGTATTAATTTCATTTATAAAATTTATTTTGTATTTTTATAGTACCTTTTTCTCTATTATTTTCCCTTTCTCACTTATAAATTAAGTCTTAATTCTAATTTTGAACCTTAATGATTCCCATTGATGTGATCACTATTTTTGGTAAATGCACACCCACACAACTCGAGCATGATGCATGATATATTTTATATGTTATTAGCTAATTACTCACCTAAAATGAGGTTATTCACATGCTATATTAAATAGAGGCAAACATATAAGTGATTCAACTCCATCTTCATTATTTACATTTTTGGGCATTACAACACGGCTGGACCTTAGGCTCGTTTTTCAAAATACTTATCCCCGTTGGCCACCGCGTCGACCGACATGAGTTAGTTGCTCCACGCACGGCTGGGCTCGCGCTCACTTTTTAAAATTCTTATTCCTGTTGGCCACCCTCTACGGCCAACAGGGTTTATTTGCGTGCGGTTCCCAAGTGGTTAATTCATGTCGGCATGATTTCTGGCAGACGTGGATAGCTTATTCCCGTCGGCTCCTATGTCTAGCCGACTAGGATTAATTAATCCCCGTAGACCATAAATAAACCGACGTTGATTATTTAATTCTCGTCTGTTCTTTCAAAAGCCGATGAGAATTAATTTAGCCGACGGGGATATTCAGAATTCATTTTGTGTAAGAGGGGGTAATTAGGACTACTAAAAGTCTTGCTATCTAGGCCACAAATAAATCCCTAAAACAAAAACCTATGCAAATAACTAAACAAGAATGTACAAAATAGGTTTGTCTAGGTGTTGCTCTACCGCAAAAGTAGTTATGAAATGTTGCATCATGCTGAGCCTAAATTATTCTTTGTTTGATGCACATATTTGAATTATTTGAAATTGAATTGTGGTAGAATTTGAATTGAATTCCATAGATAAAATAAAAGAAAAGCATTTGGCAATTCCAGGAAAATAGAACAACCGAATTCGGCCGGTTCAGCTCAATCCGGCCCAGCTAGGCCGTGCGCGCGCCAGCTCTACCTGGCAGGTGGGACCCGCATGTCAGCGCCAGCCACGTCCACGTGCCCTCTCTCTCTCCCACTGCCCGGTGAGGCCAACATGTCGGCGCTAGTTTCTTCACTCGTGTGTCCGCTCCCTCTCGCTATTTGGTGCGTCCGCCCAGTCAGCGCTGACCCGCCCGTTCACGAGTGCTCTCTCGCTGGCCCGCGGACCCCACCCATCAGCCACCTCCCCTTCCCTAACCTCTCGTCCGCGCACCCTGTCGTTGACGCACCCACGTCGTGCGTTTTCCGGCCACCTACCCACGCGCCCGACCTCCTTTTTGAGCCCGCGCCACTCACTCACTCTCCTAGTCCAGTAGCGCTCCTCTGCGAACCCATCGCACCTCTCTTTCGCACTGCACGTGCGCGCCCGTGGAGCACCATCGCCGTTCGCCATGACCTTGGGTCCGTTCTGCGGCCACCGTCGAGCTCCTATCGTGTTCGTTGCCTCGGTGAGCTCCGCCTCCTCGCTAGCAACTCAAGACACCCTTTGGTTTGCCCCCATCCCCTCTATTCCCCTCTGCTCGCGCTCATCGGACTCTCATAGTGCAGTCAGGTCCCCGACGCTGTCGACTAGGGCCCCACCGTGTTCTCGACGCCCACCTCCATTGAACTCATTTCCACAACCTTTGGCGGGCATTCACCTTTGTCATGCCGCCGAAGAAGGCAATAGCGTTAGGGGTTGTCCTACAACCACCGGACACCAACCAAGAGACACTCTCGCTGAGAGAAGCTTGGAGCCATAAAAGGAAGGCTACCAGCCCAACACCACAGGAAGAGGAGTTGGACCAGGAAATCAGAGACCTAGAAGCCATACATCAACAAGTATAGAGGAAGAGAGAGAAGATGCTTCGGCTAGCCGAACTTCAGAGGAAGATCGACGAAGCTGCTGAAGAAATGCGCCACATCACCCAAGATGACCAAGGACGAAGGCCTCAACAGAGAGAGCTTCGTCAAGAAAGTCCAATCAACGATGATGGATGGTATAATGACTTTTATCATGGTAACTTTGCTTTTGATGATGCTTCTCCTCTAGCAGCAGAGTTGTAGGCTACCCCATGGCCTTCATCTTACAAGCCACCGTAGCTTCCCATGTACGATAGGCACTCGGATCTGAAGCAGTTTCTCATGAACTACGAAGAAATCATATCCTCATATGGGGGCAACACGAGTGTCATGGTGAAATCCTTCATCATGGCGATCAAGAGTGTAGCTCAGACGTGGTATTCTTCCCTTCACCCGGGAATGATCACGTCATGGCAAAAGATGAAGGACATGCTGGTAACTAGCTTCCAGGGTTTCCAGACGAAGCCAGTAACTGCCCAAGCATTGTTCCAGTGTACGCAAGACCATGAAGAGTACTTGCAGGCATATGTCCAAAGATTCCTACGACCTAGAGCCCAGGTGCCAACGGTGCCAAATGAGATTGTCATCGAAGTTATGATCAAGGGGCTCCGGCTAGGATCGACAGCGTAGTATTTTGCTAGGAAGCCACCGTAAACTCTGGAAAAGCTTCTCCAGAAGATGAATGAATATATCCGAGTGGACAATGATTTTTGCCAGAGAAGGGAGGAGGCTTACAGGTATTCTAAGATGACTAGAGCTTCGAAGGAAGATTCCACCCCAGGCATGTCAGAACAATCCACAATCCCAGCACAAATGATGACAGGGCAAACCACACTCAAGGCAGCTAACAAAGCTCACAATCTTCAGGGATGCAGCAAACCTCTTACAGGCACCAGCTCTAAGAGGCAGAGGGGGAAGAAGCTTCGGAGGAAGGTTCAACACTCAACCCAGAAGATTGTTCTGCTTATTCTATGGGGAGGATAAGGGACACACAACAAGGACGTGCCAAGTCACGATCCAAAAGTAGAAAGAGATAGTTGAAGCCAAAGCACGACAGAATCAGCCAAAGTAGGTCTTGCATACTGTCTCATGCTATTCACCATATATCCCTGAGTATGTGGGCAACCAGCACCCATGACATCAATTGCTTCGGCAAGTCATTCTCAAGCTGCATGGGCTTAGTTATCACCACCACCACCATTGGCACCTACCTTGGCTCATAATCAGCAGCTAGAAGGGCATCGTCAAGCGCAACAACAATGTGACACTCGAGAGGAGTCTGAAGCTCGCACAGTCGACAACACTGTGCTCGAATCGAGACATATTTACTAAAGCAACATAGGGACTCGCACCAGAAAGTTTCCAAGTTCAATGTATTTTTACCTTTCTGTCTTTATATTTCCCTTCCAAAAAACAATATAAGGAGGTTTAAACCTTTGGCATGTTGTAATAAATTTGTGGTTACACCATCGAGTGTAACAAGCACGGTGACACAGCTCCAAAGTCGTTCCAAAGGGGATGCAGAGCTAAAATATCACCTAAGTAAAAGGTGAAGAAGCTCCAAAGTCATTCCTAAGGGGATGCAGAGCTTAGCTCCAAAGTCGTTCCTAAGGAGATGCAGAGCGAAAATACCACCCAAGTAAAAGGTGAAGAAGCTCCAAAGTCATTCCAAAGGGGATGCAGAGCTTAGCTCCAAAGTCGTTCCTAAGGGAATGCAGAGCTGAAATGCCACCTAAGTAAAAGGTGAAGAGACTCCAAAGTCGTTTCTAAGGAAATACAGAGTCTTGGTTTTTCTTTGATGATTTATGCATAAACATCATTGGCATCATATCATATTGCATAGCATCGCATCATACATCATTTTGCATTGACAAAAGCAGTGAAGAAAAAGGGAAATTGCTCCTTCGAACATACCTGTCGGCTTATGAAAGAATGAACCAATAACACAAGATATGCCTTTGGCAGATATATTTTTACGCAGATGGTACCTTCATCAATAGTATAACTACACAATAGCCATGACATGATATTCAGTATTGTCTCGACAGAAGGGGGATTTCTTTCTTCATGAAGCGTGAAAAGAAGGGAAGGTGTTTTTTCGCCAGCAGCTCAAAAACAGTTTGTACGAAGGTTTCACGCATCACAAAGAAATATATTACATTAATATACATACAAATATTTGATACTTGTTTCTCACAAAAATGTGAGCTATGAACAAGGACAATAAACTCTCAAATATACACAACTTCAGTCTTCTTTTAGGACTTTGTCGGCAGCTTCGTTCAGCAGCTTGTTGACAGCTTCGTCAATGGCTTCGTTAGCAATCCTAATCATATCAAGCACCCCCTTTATAGATGGATCAGTTTCAGGATCATATGGCTCTAGAGGGGGAGAAAGCTTAGATGCATTAAAATACAAATATCTGTTAGTACTGAAGCTACAAAAATTTACGAAGCTAAGCTATAAAGGATATACCTATAAGTTTTGCCCGCTGAGCAGCTTCTTCAACTCTTTTAGCCTCTTCTAAGGCGTCATGAGACTCTTTCTCATTTTTTCTAATGGCTTCATCAGCTATTTCTCGGCCACCCTTTAGCCATACTTTGGAATAAAACTTCCCACCTAGTGTGGTAGCTTCGGCCGAAGGGTTTCTAACATCGTCGGCTGAGAAGGCAAAATCTGGCTGAACTACAGCCTTGGCATGATCACAGCCGACCTTTTCCAAAATGGACACGACTCCACGGGCACCGGCAAAGGCACAAAAATCCCCTCTATCACTAAAAATCTCTTTAAAGGCTTCGGCCTCGCCGTTAATCCACTAGATAACTCCATCGGGGTCACCGCGGATGAGTTTCTGCTCTGAAGAAAATGCACCAACTTTGGAAAAGCTGTTCTTCAAATTTTTTAGCGCATTCCATAGCCACATCGTAGCATTTTCTTTAGCTGCACGAAGCTCGTCAACATTTCTTTGTGCCCTTGATCATTCGATTTCACATATTTCATGTTTTGTTAGCTCTACATTAAAATTTTCAGTTGCTTCGGCAACTTTCTTTTCTAACTCTTGCACTTCAGCTTTGTGCGCTTCTGCTTGAGCGGATAGCTTAGCTTCGTTGGATTTCAGCCTTTCGACCAAAGATAGCAAAATCTTGTCTTTTGCGAGAGCTTCATTTCTCAAGGTTATAACCTCCGATCGAAGGATTCTAAGTGTTATCCGACAGCTCTCGTCCTCTGCATCCTTTTGAGCCTTCAAAGCCTTACTGAGGATTAGACCCTGCCAAACAAAGAGCGAACAAACAATAAAAGTAAGAATTACCAAAAATAGCTCGAAAAGTACCAAATACGAAGCCAAAATATGCAAACCTTCAAGCTATTGTAGGCGAGGCTGTCCGTAAGTGGGTCTTTTGTCATAGCGGACAAACCAAGCTCGAGCTTTAGAAATCCCATGTTGTTCATCATTTTGCGACAAATATTAACCTCCTTACTGTCGGGCAGACAACAGATGAAGTCGTCTTCATCATCACTCTGTATACCAAGGACCCTCGGGGGTATTTCAAGTCCTTGGCATAGTGTTCTACTTCGACAATTTGTTCTAATGATAATTGCTTTCTCGAAGCATGTCGAACAATATATTTCAAGTCACCATGGGATGGTGCTTTGGGAGCTGGAGATTTAGATTTCTCAGGAACACTTTCTTCCACTAGCCCTATTGGCATAGCTTTCGAAGGTCTGCCTTCAGCAAGAACATTAGTTGTGCTTGCAGTAATCGCTTCTCTTGCAGCTTCAGATTTTTCACCAGTTGCTTCAGCAAAAGCAGGAACTAGCGCCTTCACGGATTCTAAAACAGCATCTAAGACGCTACCATTCTTCTCTTCCTTGGAGTTGCTATTGTTGTAATCGATGGCTTCGACAGCCTTGTTATAGCTAGAGGGCTCAACACTTTTGGCTGTTCTGCTGCCTTTTCCGATTCTGGTTCTTTTATCAGGTCTGTACTAGCTTCGATCGACATTACAGGAGCTGTTTCTGTGGCTAAGGGGCACCCTCTGCACTTTCAATAAGCTTTGGCACCTCAGCCGTCCCAATAGGCTTCAGCCTACGTGTTAAGACCTTGGCCCTCTTCACCTTCGGCGCACTAGAAGAGGTTGAAGCAACAACTTTCCTCTTTCCCCCTTGCCTTCGGACAGGAAAACAATAACCAGGGTAAACAAACCCAATAACATCGAAAACCATGTTGAAAGTCGCCTAGAGGGGGGGTGAATAGGGCGAAACTGAAAATCTCAAAAATAATCACAACTACAAGCCGGGTTAGCGTTAGAAATATAAACGAGTCCGCGAGAGAGGGTGCAAAACAAATCACAAGCAAATGAAGAGTGTGACACGTGGATTTGTTTTACCGAGGTTCGGTTCTCGCAAACCTACTCCCCGTTGAGGAGGCCACAAAGGCCGGGTCTCTTTCAACCCTTCCCTCTCTCAAACGGTCCCTCGGACCGAGTGAGCTTTTCTTCTTCTCAATCAAACGGGAACAAAACTTCCCCGCAAGGGCCACCACACAATTGGTGCCTCTTGCCTTGGTTACAATTGAGTTTTGATCACAAGAACAAGTGAGAAAGAAAGAAAGTGATCCAAGCGCAAGAGCTCAAAAGAACACCGCAAATCTCTCTCGCTAGTCACTAAAGGCTTGAGTGGAATTGGAGAGGATTTGATCTCTTTTGGTGTGTCTAGAATTGAATGCCTAGCTCTTGTAAGTGGTTGGAAGTTAGAAGACTTGGATGCAATGAATGGTGGGGTGGTTGGGGTATTTATAGCCCCAACCACCAAACCTGACCGTTGGCTGGAGGCTTCTGTTCGATGGCGCACCGGACAGTCCGGTGCACACCGGACAGTCCGGTGCCCCTGCCACGTCATCAATGCCGTTGGATTCTGACCGTTGGAGCTTCTGACTTCTAGGCCCGCCTGGGTGTCCGGTGCACACCGGACATGTACTGTTTGATGTCCGGTGCACCGGTATGGGCACGTCTGACGTCTGCGCGCGCTGCGCGCGCATTAAATGCACCGCAGGGAGCCGTTGGCGCCGAAAAGAGCCGTTGCCCCGCTGGTACACCGGACAGTCCGGTGCACACCGGACAGTCCGGTGAATTTTAGCGGAGCGGCTGCCGCGCGAACCCGAGGCTGGCGAGTTCCGGAGACCGCGAGCACCGGACATGTCCGGTGCACACCGGACAGTCCGGTGAATTATAGCACGCCGGCTTCCGAGAATTCCCGAGGGCGAAGAGTTTGAGTTGGAGTCCTCTGGGCGTACCGGACACAGTCCGGTGCCCCCAGCCAGAGGTGCCTTCGGTTGCCTCGTTGCTCCTTTGTTGAATCCAAAACTTGGTCTTTTTATTGGCTAAGTGTGAACCTTTTGCACCTGTATAACTTGAGTACTAGAGCAAACTAGTTAGTCCAATATTTGTGTTGGACAATTCAACCACCAAAATTATTTAGGAACTAGGTGTAAGCCTAATTCCCTTTCACATGTTCAGCCTCCTTTTCCCTCGAGCGTCGAAGGCAACTGTCATGGCTTCGTCTTCTGTCCTCGAGTACGCTCCAGGTAGCTCATCACTCGTTGCCTCTATAGCGTCTAGCCAATCATCATTTGGCTCGTCAAATTGACTTCTGTACCGGAAGGTGTACTTCAGATAAACCAAGCCACCCTGACTGGAGCTAGCGGCAGCTTCCTTCGGCATTTCCCATTCATTTTGCAAGAGACCATACTTTGAAAGCGATGTGCTCTTGAACTAAATCTCTGGTACCAATGTAGGTACATATGGTGTTGAAAGCCATTAGGCATGCTTGCACTTCATTCCCAATTGCGATTGATGGCCTCCTAATGCCAAAACGTGACCATATGGGACGTTGAATGATGCCCCTCACATCCTCCCTCTGATTTAGATCATTCTTCACGTAAAACCATTGCTTCATCCAAGAGCCTGGCCACTTCTTCCGAAATGTAGGCACATGATAATTTGCTTCAGAGCGGGGCACGAAGATGTAACAGCCGAAGTTGTTATGATATTGTTCTTTTCCGGTTGCCTTCGTCTAACACGTGAATATTGCAGAAGCACTTAGCATCCGGCTCTAGTCCCTGACTCCTCATAGCCCATATAAAAACTACCACTTTGATAAGAGCTTCGGGGGTAAGTTGATGAAGATATATCTTGAATGTCTTCAGAACCTCAACCAACATCTTGTGGAGCGGAAAGCGAAACCCAGCTTTCATGAAGCTCTTAAAGACCACCACCTCGTCAGCTTCGGGAAGGGGAACGGTGCTTCCACCCTGACCATCACTATAGAGACATCATGAAAATATTTTCCATTCACCACTTCGACTTGCCCTTGTTTGACAGTTGACTTCCCAAAAACAACATGGCTTGGCCTCCACGTCTGATCTTCGACATCTTCATTCCCACTCTCCACGTCAAAACTATCGCTATCGCTGGAATCTTCGGACAACCTAGCCAACATCTCATTGGTGATTTTTTCTATGTTAGTCTTCTTCATAGCTTCGTAAAACCTAGACATTGTGGGGTCTATGATATTCTTGTCCTCAGCCATTCGGATGATGGTTGCGCAGATGCCGCAGCTCAAAAATCAATCAAGCTTGCAAAAGAGAAGGCTAAGATGGCAATCACAGTGCAAACACCTAGAAGGCACGAAAAATATTCACGACACAGCCTTCTATATATATACTCAGAGCCCCACAGCTCGGTGGGTCCCATGGTTCAGAATGATTCGCTATTCTAGCGAAGGGAAGATGTTTTTTGGACCCTCGGCTAAAGGCCTTCGTTCACGTCGCAGTTTGAATTTGTTACAAAGAAACAAATTAACACTGCGAGGGGCTACTGTTGGGGTCTTCCTCTTCCGAAGGTCCTCAAAAACATGACTAATGAAAGTCGCCTAGAGGGGAGTGAATAGGCGGAATCTGAAAATTATAAACTTAAGCACACACTACAAGCCGGGATTAGCATTAGAATTAAATCTGACTCGGAAAGAGAGGGCGAAAACAAATCAAAAGCAAATAGGGCGAGTGACACGGTGATTTGTTTTACCGATGTTCGGTTCTTGTAAACCTACTCCCCGTTGAGGTGGTCACAAAGACCGGGTCTCTTTCAACCCTTTCCCTCTCTCAAACGGTCACTTAGACCGAGTGAGCTTTTCTCCTTAATCAAATGGGTCACTTAGACCCCTACAAGGACCACCACAACTTGGTGTCTCTTGCTTTGATTACAAGTTGCTTGAGAACAAGAATAGAGGAAGAAGAAAAGTGATCCAAGCGACAAGAACTCAAATGAACACAAATGTCTCTCACTCACAAGCCACTAAGTCTTTGGAATGAGTTTGGGACTTGGAGGGGATTTGATCTTTTGTTTTGTGTCTTGGAGTGAAGCCTAGAGCTCTTGTATTGAATGCAAATTGCTGGAAACTTGGATGCCTTGAATGGTGGTGGTTGGGGGGTATTTATAGCCCCAACCACCAAAACAGCCGTTGGGGAGGGCTGCTGTCGATGGGCGCACCAGACACTGTCCGGTGCGCCAGCCACGTCACCCAACCGTTAGGGTTCTGACGGTTTCGACCATTGAAGCTCTGTCTTCATGGGGCACCGGACAGTCCGATGCCGCACCAGACAGGCACTATTCACTGTCTGGTGCGCCTTCTGGCGCTGCTCTGACTCTGTGCAAACTGTCCGCGCACTATTCACGCCACTGTTCACTTTTACAGTCTGTGGGGGATAGATATCCCCCGGGTCCACTAAAAGAGTAAAGGACCTCACGAAAGGCCCAAGGGCCCAATAAATCGTAAGGTCATTCTTTCGTGGGCATGGGGAGAAACAACCAGTGAAGCAGAACGACATGAGGCCGGATTGGTACAAGCCCGGACGGCCCACAGCATCGAGCGAATGACCGCAATAGAGATCCGACTTTCCCGCGCTGGAGCCTCCATGCAACGAAGCCACGCAAGGATAAGTCGGCGAGGGTTACGTAGGGATAATCTCAAGAGGTTCACTATCTTTTGGCTACTTGTTGCTATCTTATCCACGTGTATTGCCCCACGGTCAAGTATATAAGGCCTAGGGGGCACCCCTTCAGAACGATGGACACTTTACTTAGCCACCCACATCAACTCTCTGTATTCTCAATCCAGAGAGCTCTCTTGTAACCACATTCACCAAGCATACTCACCAGGACGTAGGGTGTTACGCATCTCTAAGCGGCCCGAACCTGTAAACCTCGTCCACTGTCCCTCGTGCGATCTGCACAAACCATTTTGCTACAGTTGTCGACACCGTCCTACTCCTAAAACACCTTGAGGGGCAACCCCGGGTGTGCGGTCGGACCCAAAACACCGACAGCTGGTGTGCCAGGTAGGGGGTGTGTCGACAATCCAAGCTAGCTCAATGGCTGTCATCTTCTACAGCAAGATCACCCTGTGTCCCGGATCCATGTTCTGCTTCGGAACAATCTCATTTGTAGCGGATGAAGAAGGAATTCTGCACCGTATCGCGGATCCGCCGGAAAAGAAGTCTCCCCCAACGAACTCCGAAAATACCGGAGAAGCACAACCTCCAACTTTCCGGATGAGGATCGTCTCCGGAAAACCGGGGGCCGAGGGCTCGCTGACCCGGAGAACTCCACTGCCTACCTCGCCGACAAAAGAGTGGACACAGATCGCAAGAAAGAAGGTAACCGGGGAGAAGCAAGTTGCTCTTTCCGTTCCTCATGCCTCAAAGGGGAACGGGGAGAAGGTCACCACGACAGCAGCACCATTCTACCCCGACGTCCTCTTCATCGGGAGAGCGGAGTCGCCTATCGTCTCTGACGACGAGCCGACTGCACCCGGGGAAGAACCCCCTCAACGAGAGTCCCGACGACGGAGGAACCAGCGCAGGAACGTTCGACGACATCACGCGGCCGGAGAGCGGAATCTGGAACAGCCTGTCTCGCGAGATGAGGTCTCGGAGGTAGGAGAAACTCCGGAAGAACGCGTCTTCAGAGAACGAAGGAACTCCCGACGACGTGATCGCCGACGAGCTCAGGAACAGGCTGAGCAAGATGCAAGGCAGCGCCGGGAGAATCCATTCTTCGGGCGCAACCTGAACCCCGACTTCGCCCGAGCTATGAACACGCCGAGCAAAGTCGGAGGGGTACTAGCTCGGATAGCTGAGGGACTTCCTCGGACTCCTGACGCCGAGGGCTACCGACGACTGCTCACCCAGGCGGCCAATCATCTTCTACCGCTCGCTCACCCGCCGAGCGATCTACGACACGCCATCAACAGTCGCCGAGACGCGCGAAGCTCCATCAATGCTTCGCGCGAGCGGCGGCATGAGAACGAGATTCGCCGTCGGGAGGAGTATGACAGGGATCATGGCATCCCGACTCAGAGCCAAGCCACTAGAACTGAGTCGGCAACGGCCTCAACTAGCGGAACCACCCGGGGACGGTCGAGGAACCACAATCACAACTCCCCTCCCCGGGACAGACATCGTCCCCGACGACAGGAGGATACGTGCGGAGTGTCCGCTCTTACTCCGCGCCTTAGGGCCATCCAATGGCCTCCCAACTTCAAGGTATCCAATGTTGACAAATATGAACCTAAGCAGGATCCATGGGGTTGGCTAGCCGTCTACACCACCGCTGCTCGAGCTGCCGGGGCGTCCGAAGACGTGATGACCGCGTACTTACCCATTGTCCTTGGGCAAGACGCGCTGCAATGGCTGCGACATCTACCCCGACACTGCATCGACGTCTGGGGCGACTTCAGTCGACGCTTCACCGCCAACTTCCAGTCCCTCTCCGACAAGCCGGCGCAACCGTGGGACCTCAAATCCATCAAGCGCCGGGGGGACGTGTAATACCCAAATTGTAATATATATAAAAGTGGAGAAAAGTCATTCCCTATATTTTATGTGTGTGTTGAAATTACTTATCGTCACATGTGAACACCTCATTAAAAATAAAAAAATAATTAATCAAGGACATGCCACTAAATTGTGCATCATGATGGAGTTTTGCTTGTTTGTGCACTTAGCAATAAAATAATAATAAAAGCAATATAATAATGAGATGGATATTTGAATTTAACCCAAAGTTGCACTTTAGGGTTTTCGAAATATTATGTAGAAGAGAAAAAAAGAGAAGATATATAAAATATAAAGGAAGTTTATATATTTCCAAAATTATTACCTTAAGGTCACAATATAACTCAAGGATAAATTTAGTACAAGATTTGAATGTAAATTTGAATTCAAGTTGGATTAGGGATTAGAAAAATAAAAAGAAAAAGGGGAAAAATAAAAGAAAAAGGAATGGATTACCTGTTGGGCTGGCGGCTCCCATTTCGGCCCATGTCTCCTTTACCTGCCGCGCAGCCCAAGTCGCGCCTGTGCCGGTTTAGTCGCTGTGGCGTGGGACCCGCTCGTCATCCTCCCACCCCCATTGCTCTGCCATCCACGTTGTGCGCGCTCTGGGTCACCGGCCAAGTGGGCCCACGCGGCCGGCCGCTGCTTAGCTTGCTCTAACCACTTCCGCGCGGCCCCGCACCGTCAGAATCATCCTCCCACCCGCTCAGTGCCATCTCTATCCTCTAAACAGACTTCACGCCGAAGCGGACGCCGATCCCGCCGGGAAGCTCAGCTTCCGACCGCACGGACTCCCCATCTGGCCTATAAAATCCTAGCGCCCGTGACCCTGAGCCATAGCCTTTGCAAGCCGGACACCAAGGAGAGAAATCGCGAAGTCATCGCCGTGAGAAAAGGGGAACGCTGGCGCCGGGATCCATGGCGACAAATAGAGAGAGAGAGTTGAGACGACCTCACTGCCGCCCTATCCTTGCCACGACCTCCACCGCTCGGGGTGAATGCTTCGGTACCGTGGCTGGGCACAGTCGGAGTCAAAAGCAAGAGCTCGACGGCACCTCGGCTCCGTCCCGCGCGGGAGGACTTCAGCCGCCACCAGCGAATCGGTGCTTCCACGCCTCTACGCCCTCAAGCGCCGCACCAGGAACTTCGTACGGCGGCGCGGAGGGTGTGCGAAGCCTCTCCTTGGGCGGGTTGTGCTCGGAGCCGCTAGAATTTCTCAACGAACATTCTGCTCTCCACCGAACCGCGGATCCCCGTGGCCAGCCGCGGTCATCGCTTCAATCACTGGTACGTCAACTCCTTGTTGTTCGTTAGGGCCCGGACATCGTCTAGCACCATTTGATTTGAGTAATGGGGTGCAGGAGTGCCGGAATTGGACCACTCCGGCAAAGCACCGCCGCTGTGGCTCTGCGCCTCCGTGCGGGAGGTCCGGTGGGTGGGGCGATGGTGCCGGATTTCACGTGGATCGTTGATCTCACAAGCAGCGGCTTGGATTAGATCTTCATACCCATTCGACTGCATCCAACTGTGACCGTAGATCGAGAATCCGATGGATGCGGGACGATCTCAGTTAGATAGAATAGAGACCGTCGATCTCTGATCCGAGGATCAGGGTTATGTACCGATTCATTTAAACTTAGATCTAATCTGGACCCATCATCTTAGATCGTGCGGTCTGGAATGCGGGATACCCCTTCGCGAGGTCTATTTTTCTGAAGAGCCCCTCCATTTCTGCGATATCAACCCGCCGTCCACCGCGGGTTAAAGTTGTGTCTGGGCGATTTTGCAATTTAAACCCCGAGTTCCCTGGTTATCGTGCGCCCAGTCCAAGGATTTATAAAACCTAGTAAAAGTAATTAGAAAATGGTTTTTAATATGAAAATAATTACTAGAACTTGTTTAATTTGTAGAAAATCCATACGAACTCCAAATTGGACCATTTCAGTTCCTATAATTTTGTAATAGTATTCTCTATTAAATAGTACCACTGTTTTGACATGAAATACATATTTAAATTTATTTCCCACTTAACCCTATATTAAATGCATAAAATCTTTAGAATTTCATAACTTAAAATGTATATCTCCAAAATTATTAATTCCAGTTCCTATGATCATATTTTAATATCTAGTTTATTACTGTATATTCCATTTGCATGTTTGATGTGATGTTAAATTTTGCCTATACACTGTTTGTTTGTAACGCTACGACTAGCG
The DNA here is from genome assembly GCA_029449295.1 of Zea luxurians. Classification (NCBI taxonomy): domain Eukaryota; kingdom Viridiplantae; phylum Streptophyta; class Magnoliopsida; order Poales; family Poaceae; genus Zea; species Zea luxurians. Next base: position 35,168,061 of record JAOPSE010000031.1, on the reverse strand, counting down.
TGAGGACACGTGTCACCTGAAGATCATCCTGGTACCTGGAATCTCAAGTCCCAGGCAAGTTGTGCCCTTGATCACTTCTCTTCACCTACTCATGTTCTAATTAATCATAATGATCTGCATAGGTTAATTTTGATGGGACTCAATAGGTTACCCTAGTTTGTCTATCTTTATACCTTGTTTACCACTGAACTTTTTGGGTAGTACTTGCTAGTGCTATATGTGGTTTTGGGTATGAAGATTACACTATTCATGATTATACTTTTGTTATCAGTTGTTATTTATTGTTCATGATAAGATCATTATGTTAATTGGAACATGGAGAACCACCCGGGAAAACAGTGCTACCACAAGGGAGAAATGGGACCCCTTGGCTGATTAATTAGGAAAGCTAGTGGAAGACTAGCTTACCCGAAAGGGGCAAGGGCAGTAGGGGAGTGGTCAGTGTAGGGAGGCCCTCGGGAGGATTTTGCTGCGATGGCGGTCCTACAAGGGATTCCTGCATTGGAACTTCCTATAAACTGTAGCGGGTTTTCTGAAGCTAGTGGAACTTTGTAAAGGCCTCGTAGTGTTACCCTGCCTCGCCTCCTCGGAAGAGGTGTATGGGATTGGCCGTCTCTTGGCAGATGGGTAACATGACTTGTGGGTAAAGATGCGCAACCTCTGCAGAGTGTAAAACTGGTATACTAGCCGTGCTCACGGTCATGAGCAGCTCGGACACTCACATGATTAATTTATGGAACTAAATTCAATTTGTCATATGCATTGCATCGCAGGTGATGTTGTTACTTTTGTTCTACTACTTAATTGGGTTGGTATTTACTTATACTTAGTAACTGCTAATAAAATTTTGACCAACTTTAAAAGCAATGCTCAGCTCTAGCCATCCTCTTTGGTAAGCCTTACACTTCACATGAGCTCCCACCTTTGGCGAGTTCATGCACATTATTCCCCACAACTTGTTGAGCGATGAACGTATGTGAGCTCACTCTTGCTGTCTCACACCCCCCCCACAGGTCAAGAACAGGTACCGCAGGATGAGGCGCTTGGAGGATGCTGAGATGTGTTCGTGAGAGGTCTAGGCCGTCGTCTCCCAGTCAACTTTGGGTTGCTGGACCGTTGTCTCCTTATAATGTAATTATTTATTTTGTATAGAACTCCTGTTATATATAAAGATGTGACATTCGATCCTGTGCCACTATACATCATATGTGTGAGACTTGGTCCCAGCATACCTGGTGTTTATGTTCGCGCCCGGGTCTTGGTGCCCCCGAAATCCGGGTGTGACAGAAGTGGTATCAGAGGAATGTTGACTGTAGGACGAAACCTAGATAGAACTGGACAACCATTATCTACTTACCTTTGCTACTCTGATTCTTTCTAAACTTTTCTTAATCCTTTCTCATCTATTTCCGCTTTACTCTGATTACTCTTACCTTTTCTTTCAAAAGACAAATGTGGATTTCACACTTTGAGATCCAGTGCCTAAAGTAACCTTTAGGAAAAGGAGACCTATTCTTAGGAACAAAAAAATCAAAACTATTTTCGTAAATATTGATATGCTTGAATTCTTGTTCTTATGATACTTGTTTGATTTGGAACTTTGATTGAGTGTGATGAGTTGTGGAGTAATGTCCACAATTGCATCTGCATATACACATAGGTATAAAAATATATTTATAAAATAACTAGACACCCTAGATTGCCCCCATTAGAACATATCTAGCTTAAGAGATTTATCTTACCCTAAAAGATCTCATTCTAACCAATTCATCTTATCTTAAAAGATTCTCCCTTATCTTAATAGATCCATCTCATTTTAAAAGATACTCATCGTATCTTGAAAAGATTTTATGTCATCCTAATAGATCTAACTGGTTCTACCTTATCTTTATGGATCCATCTTGTCCTAATAGGCATACATATCCCATCCTAGGGTAACCACCATGATCTAAACCAAAACTATTAGATCCTATCTATTTTACACTAGTCATATCCATCCTAATCTAGATTTTATCTAATCTATTATGATCTAATCTAGAGTAAGTTACTTAATGCTGGTACAAAAGATAAGGCCATACTCCTAATTCACTTAAGACTAAATTGGTGACTTAAATCAACTCGGCTATACCCAACAACATGACCTACTTAACAGATCTATCTTAGCCTCTGGTCCCAAACCCGGATGGAGACACCAAAGAGCAAGAAGGAGAAGAAAAGATGAACCTCGCCAAGGAAGGAGAGAAGTCAAACTCGACCTTTAGATGCATTACCACTCAACACAGAATTCTTTCCCATCATAAACCTGCTTACCCTAGGCTATTCTTGCCCTAACCTATCTTTTATCCTACATAATAAGGTGAATATACATATAAATAACCATGCCTTCCTAATCACCTACTCACTTGTATCAAAGACTAAAAAAAATCTCTTTATTTTGGTACCATCTAGAAACTAAAAGCTACATTACAACCAATCTCTCTATAACCTCTTTCTTACAAATCTCGAGGACGAGATTATTTTTAAGGGGGGTAGGATTTGTAATACCCAAATTGTAATATATATAAAAGTGGAGAAAAGTCATTCCCTATATTTTATGTGTGTGTTGAAATTACTTATCGTCACATGTGAACACCTCATTAAAAATAAAAAAAATAATTAATCAAGGACATGCCACTAAATTGTGCATCATGATGGAGTTTTGCTTGTTTGTGCACTTAGCAATAAAATAATAATAAAAGCAATATAATAATGAGATGGATATTTGAATTTAACCCAAAGTTGCACTTTAGGGTTTTCGAAATATTATGTAGAAGAGAAAAAAAAAGAGAAGATATATAAAATATAAAGGAAGTTTATATATTTCCAAAATTATTACCTTAAGGTCACAATATAACTCAAGGATAAATTTAGTACAAGATTTGAATGTAAATTTGAATTCAAGTTGGATTAGGGATTAGAAAAATAAAAAGAAAAAGGGGAAAAATAAAAGAAAAAGGAATGGATTACCTGTTGGGCTGGCGGCTCTCATTTCGGCCCATGTCTCCTTTACCTGCCGCGCAGCCCAAGTCGCGCCTGTGCCGGTTTAGTAGCTGTGGCGTGGGACCCGCTCGTCATCCTCCCACCCCCATTGCTCTGCCATCCACGTTGTGCGCGCTCTGGGTCACCGGCCAAGTGGGCCCACGCGGCCGGCCGCTGCTTAGCTTGCTCTAACCACTTCCGCGCGGCCCCGCACCGTCAGAATCATCCTCCCACCCGCTCAGTGCCATCTCTATCCTCTAAACAGACTTCACGCCGAAGCGGACGCCGATCCCGCCGGGAAGCTCAGCTTCCGACCGCACGGACTCCCCATCTGGCCTATAAAATCCTAGCGCCCGTGACCCTGAGCCATAGCCTTTGCAAGCCGGACACCAAGGAGAGAAATCGCGAAGTCATCGCCGTGAGAAAGGGGGAACGCTGGCGCCGGGATCCACGGCGACAAATAGAGAGAGAGAGTTGAGACGACCTCACTGCCGCCCTATCCTTGCCACGACCTCCACCGCTCGGGGTGAATGCTTCGGTACCATGGCTGGGCACAGTCGGAGTCAAAAGCCAGAGCTCGACGGCACCTCGGCTCCGTCCCGCGCGGGAGGACTTCAGCCGCCACCAGCGAATCGGTGCTTCCACGCCTCTACGCCCTCAAGCGCCGCACCAGGAACTTCGTACGGCGGCGCGGAGGGTGTGCGAAGCCTCTCCTTGGGCGGGTTGTGCTCGGAGCCGCTAGAATTTCTCAACGAACATTCTGCTCTCCACCGAACCGCGGATCCCCGTGGCCAGCCGCGGTCATCGCTTCAATCACTGGTACGTCAACTCCTTGTTGTTCGTTAGGGCCCGGACATCGTCTAGCACCATTTGATTTGAGTAATGGGGTGCAGGAGTGCCGGAATTGGACCACTCCGGCAAAGCACCGCCGCTGTGGCTCTGCGCCTCCGTGCGGGAGGTCCGGTGGGTGGGGCGATGGTGCCGGATTTCACGTGGATTGTTGATCTCACAAGCAGCGGCTTGGATTAGATCTTCATACCCATTCGACTGCATCCAACTGTGACCGTAGATCGAGAATCCGATGGATGCGGGACGATCTCAGTTAGATAGAATAGAGACCGTCGATCTCTGATCCGAGGATCAGGGTTATGTACTGATTCATTTAAACTTAGATCTAATCTGGACCCATCATCTTAGATCGTGCGGTCTGGAATGCGGGATACCCCTTCGCGAGGTCTATTTTTCTGAAGAGCCCCTCCATTTCTGCGATATCAACCCGCCGTCCACCGCGGGTTAAAGTTGTGTCTGGGCGATTTTGCAATTTAAACCCCGAGTTCCCTGGTTATCGTGCGCCCAGTCCAAGGATTTATAAAACCCAGTAAAAGTAATTAGAAAATGGTTTTTAATATGAAAATAATTACTAGAACTTGTTTAATTTGTAGAAAATCCATACGAACTCCAAATTGGACCATTTCAGTTCCTATAATTTTGTAATAGTATTCTCTATTAAATAGTACCACTGTTTTGACATGAAATACATATTTAAATTTATTTCCCACTTAACCCTATATTAAATGCATAAAATCTTTAGAATTTCATAACTTAAAATGTATATCTCCAAAATTATTAATTCCAGTTCCTATGATCATATTTTAATATCTAGTTTATTACTGTATATTCCATTTGCATGTTTGATGTGATGTTAAATTTTGCCTATACACTGTTTGTTTGTAATGCTACGACTAGCGTGAGGACACGTGTCACCTGAAGATCATCCTGGTACCTGGAATCTCAAGTCCCAGGCAAGTTGTGCCCTTGATCACTTCTCTTCACCTACTCATGTTCTAATTAATCATAATGATCTGCATAGGTTAATTTTGATGGGACTCAATAGGTTACCCTAGTTTGTCTATCTTTATACCTTGTTTACCACTGAACTTTTTGGGTAGTACTTGCTAGTGCTATATGTGGTTTTGGGTATGAAGATTACACTATTCATGATTATACTTTTGTTATCAGTTGTTATTTATTGTTCATGATAAGATCATTATGTTAATTGGAACATGGAGAACCACCCGGGAAAACAGTGCTACCACAAGGGAGGAATGGGACCCCTTGGCTGATTAATTAGGAAAGCTAGTGGAAGACTACCTTACCCGAAAGGGGCAAGGGCAGTAGGGGAGTGGTCAGTGTAGGGAGGCCCTCGGGAGGATTTTGCTGCGATGGCGGTCCTACAAGGGATTCCTGCATTGGAACTTCCTATAAACTGTAGCGGGTTTTCTGAAGCTAGTGGAACTTTGTAAAGGCCTCGTAGTGTTACCCTGCCTCGCCTCCTCGGAAGAGGTGTATGGGATTGGCCGTCTCTTGGCAGATGGGTAACATGACTTGTGGGTAAAGATGCGCAACCTCTGCAGAGTGTAAAACTGGTATACTAGCCGTGCTCACGGTCATGAGCAGCTCGGACACTCACATGATTAATTTATGGAACTAAATTCAATTTGTCATATGCATTGCATCGCAGGTGATGTTGTTACTTTTGTTCTACTACTTAATTGGGTTGGTATTTACTTATACTTAGTAACTGCTAATAAAATTTTGACCAACTTTAAAAGCAATGCTCAGCTCTAGCCATCCTCTTTGGTAAGCCTTACACTTCACATGAGCTCCCACCTTTGGCGAGTTCATGCACATTATTCCCCACAACTTGTTGAGCGATGAACGTATGTGAGCTCACTCTTGCTGTCTCACACCCCCCCCCCCCCACAGGTCAAGAACAGGTACCGCAGGATGAGGCGCTTGGAGGATGCTGAGATGTGTTCGTGAGAGGTCTAGGCCGTCGTCTCCCAGTCAACTTTGGGTTGTTGGACCGTTGTCTCCTTATAATGTAATTATTTATTTTGTATAGAACTCCTGTTATATATAAAGATGTGACATTCGATCCTGTGCCACTATACATCATATGTGTGAGACTTGGTCCCAGCATACCTGGTGTTTATGTTCGCGCCCGGGTCTTGGTGCCCCCGAAATCCGGGTGTGACAGGACGAGACTCTCCGGTCGTACCTCAAAAGGTTTTAGACCATGAGAAATCGTATCCCCGAGGTCACGGAGGCGGCCGTGATCGAGGACTTCTACAGGGGATCCAATGACTCGGCTTTCGTCCGAGCCATACTACAGAGGGCACCGACTACCTCTGAGGAGCTGTTCCGGGAAGCCGGCCTCTACATCACCGCCGACGAGCGAGCCCAGGACCTCATCGGAGGAGCAAAGCCCGCACCGGCAGCACCACGACGCGACACGAACCAGCAACCCGACAAACGATGGGAGAAGAGGCCTCGCGAAGAAGTGCACGCCGCCGGACCACCTGCCTCTCGCGCCCGAGGAGGACCTCGTGGAGGCGAACGCTCGTTGGACGACATCCTCGACGCCCAGTGCCCGTACCACAAGGACATGCGCCACACTCTTCGTAATTGCCGAGACTTCAAGCATTCTGTCGGACACGGCCGACCCTTCCAACCTCTACCTCCTCCTCCGCCGAGGGGAGGACCAGATGAACCACGACAACCCCATCGGCAGGAGGAGGGAGGAGGAGGAGCTTTCCCACGCGTTGATAGGGAGGTCAACGTCATCTTCGGCGGACACGGATCGCAGGAGAATAGAAGACAGCAAAAGCTCAACGATCGCCAGATACTGGTGGCGACCACCGGCCCTCCCGCCCCATACCGGTGGTCGGAGCACCCGATCACCTTCACTCGGGCAGATCAATGGCTCAACTTCAACCATCCGGGCAAATACCCGCTTCTCGTTGATCCGGTGATCCGAGAGAGCCGGGTGAAGAAGGTGTTAGTGGACGGGGGGAGCAGCATCAACGTCACCTTCCCCCGGACACTCCAAGGCTTGGGAGTTCACCTCAAAGAGCTCCACGAGTCGGACACTCCTTTCTTCGGCATCGTGCCGACGGAAGGGGAATACCCGCTGGGCCACATCTACATGCCAGTCACCTTCGAAACTCCGGAGAACTACAGAACCGAGTTCCTGAGGTTCGAAGTGGCGAACTTCGACTGTGGGTACAACGCCATCATCGGGAGGCCTGGATTGGCCAAGTTCATGGCCATTCCGCATTACACATACATGATACTGAAGATGCCAGGACCACAAGGAATCATAACCGTGCGCGCTGACTTCCAAGGCGCCACAGAGTGTTTCCGAGTGGCTATTCAAGCAACCCTCACCGCCAAGCCATCGACGGCTCCCTCCATACTGGCGAACTCTAAGCCTGAGGAGGACCTCGCAGTACCGGCAAGCGAAGCTCAGATCGCGACCTCTATGCGGCCGACTGAAGAAACCAAGAGAATCAACCTGGGGTTCGCTGATGAGCGCAAGACGGCTATCATCAGCTCCAGCCTGGATGACAAATAGGAAAGCGCGCTCGTCCGGTTTCTGCAAGATAACCGAGATGTATTCGCATGGCAACCTGCGGATATGCCGGGAGTCCCAAGAGAACTGGCCGAGCACAAACTGAAGGTTTATCCCCAAGCAAGGCCGATTCGGCAAAAATTACGTCGTTTCACGCCCGACAAGAGAGAGGCCATTCGCATTGAGTTAGCTCGCTTGGTCGCGGCTGGATTCATTAGAGAAGTGTTACATCCCGAGTGGTTAGCCAACCCTGTTCTTGTACTCAAAAAGAATAAAGTGGATTGGCGCATGTGTGTTGATTATACTGATCTCAACAAACACTGTCCGAAGGATCCTTTCGGGCTCCCGAGGATAGATCAAGTGGTGGACTCCACCGCTGGATGTTCTATGCTGTCTTTCCTGGATTGCTATTCTGGATACCATCAGATTAGTCTGGCAAAGGAAGATGAAGAAAAAACGGCATTCATTACTCCGTTTGGTGCTTTCTGTTATACCTCCATGCCGTTTGGCCTCAAAAACGCTGGAGCAACTTACCAGAGAGCCATTCAAACATGCTTAGCCGATCACTGGGGCAAGCGTGTGGAAGCCTACGTGGATGATGTGGTAATCAAAACACAGGACTCAAAAAACTTCATCGAAGACTTGCAACTGGTTTTCAGCAGTCTGAGGCGGTATAGATGGAAGCTTAATCCCGAGAAATGTGTTTTCGGGGTACCAGCCGGAAAGTTGCTCGGGTTTATCGTCAGCCACCAGGGAATTGAGGCTAATCCAGATAAGATTGAAGCTATCATGAAGATGGAAGCACCTCGATCGCAGAAGAAGGTTCAGCGACTTACTGGATGTATGGCAGCTCTAAGCAGATTTATATCCAGGCTAGGAGAAAAAGGTTTGCCATTTTACAAGTTACTCAAGAAGGTGGATAAGTTTCAATGGACTTCAGAAGCACAAGAAGCTCTAGATGCTCTGAAAAAATTCTTGACAACACCACCAGTACTGAAACCACCCCGGCAAGCTACGTCAACTCAACCAGCTGAAGATTTGCTACTGTATATCTCTTGCACGACTCACGTGGTAAGCACCGCGTTGGTAGTCGAGCGAATAGAAGAAGGACATGCCTATCCAGTACAACATCCTGTCTACTTCATTAGTGAAGTCCTAGGCCCCTCGAAGAAAAAGTACCCTCAAGTTCAGAAGCTATTATACGCAGTACTTCTAACTGCCCACAAGCTGCGTCACTACTTTGACGACCACAAAGTCATAGTAGTTACAAGTTTTCCAATAGGGGATATTCTTCACAACAAGGAAGCCATCGGTCGAATAGCCAAGTGGGCCTGTGAACTGGGATCTCATGACATCGATTTCCGACCTCGCACTGCCATCAAAACTCAAGCACTGGTTGATTTCGTATCGGAGTGGACTGAACAGCAAGTACCAGACAACCCAGAGACTACAGAAGTATGGCGAATGTATTTTGATGGCTCACTGAAGCTGCAGGGAGCAGGAGCAGAGATTCTCTTTACTGCGCCTGGAGGCGAACACCTCAAGTACGCCCTCCAGTTGCTATTCCCAGCCTCCAACAATGCAGCCGAGTATGAAGCTTTGATCCATGGATTGAACATTGCCATATCATTGGGCGTCAAAAGATTAATGGTATACGGAGACTCTCTGGTAGTCATCAGTCAGATAAACAAGGAGTGGGATTGCTCAAGCGATTCAATGGGAAAATATTGCACTGCCGTCTGAAAGCTGGAAGATAAATTCGAGGGTCTGGAATTTCATCATGTAGAAAGAGATCAGAACACAGCAGCCGATGTACTGTCCAAGCTAGGGTCTAGTCGAACTCAGGTCCCACCCGGAGTTTTCGTGCAAGAAATTCTGCAGCCAAGTATCTCAATGAATCAAACAGAAGAGTGCAACATCATAGATCAACCCGAGTCAGACCCTGATGACTAGAGAAGGCCGATCATTAAGTATATAAAGAATGAAGAAGAACCAGACGACAGAAATTCGGCAGAGCGCATTGCAAGACAGTCGGCTCACTATACACTTATTGGGGAGACATTATACAGAAGGGGTGCATCAGGCGTCTTCATGAGGTGCATTCTCCCGTCCACTGGGAAGCAACTTCTGGAGGAAGTCCATGCTGGGTAATGTGGAATACATGCAGCCTCCAGAACACTAGTCGGGAAGGTCTTCAGGTCAGGATTCTATTGGCCAACAGCAAAGAACGATGCAGCCGAGTTAGTTCAGAGGTGCGAAGCCTGCCAATACTTGTCAAGGCAACAACACATGCCAGCACAGCAACTGCAGACCATACCAGTAACTTGGCCTTTCGCATGCTGGGGACTGGATATGATTGGACCTTTCAAGAAAGCTCAAGGGGGATACACTCATGTATTGGTAGCAATTGACAAATTCACTAAATGGATAGAGTTCAAGCCCATTGCCTCTTTAACCTCTGCTAAGGTCGTGGAATTCATACAAGACATAATATTCAGATTCGGGATACCAAACAGCATCATAACCGATTTAGGATCCAACTTCACAAGTTCAGAATTCTTTGACTTCTGCGAGCAAAAGAGCATTCAGATCAAGTATGCATCTGTAGCCCATCCAAGAGCCAACGGGCAAGTTGAGCGAGCCAACGGGATGATATTGGATGCACTCAGGAAAAAGGTCTTCGATAAGAATGAAAAATTCGCAGGAAAGTGGATAAGGGAATTACCCTATGTCGTTTGGAGCCTAAGAACCCAACCTAGCCGAGCTTTGCATGGAAACACTCCTTTCTTCATGGTCTATGGGTCGGAGGCAGTGCTACCTGCTGATCTCAAGTTTGGGGCGCCAAGGCTGATCTTTGAAAGCATAGCAGAAGCTGAGGTCACCAGGCTAGAGGACATAGATGTACTTGAGGAGGAACGGCTAAACGCAGTAATCCAATCAGCAAGGTACCAGCAGACTCTAAGGCGCTATCACGACAAGGCTGTGCGACAACGATCCTTCTCAGTAGGAGATCTCGTCCTCCACCGAATTCTAACGGGGGAGGGACGACACAAGTTATCACCCTTATGGGAAGGACCCTTCGTGGTAGCAGAAGTCACTCGGCCCGGATCGTATCGCCTCACTCAGATGGATGGCACAGAAGTTGGGAACTCCTGGAACATAGAACACCTCAGAAAGTTTTATCCCTAGCTGTATCTCAAAACTGCTGAGATGATGATGTACTCTGTAAAGTGGAAATATGTCATCAGTAAAAAAGAGGTTTCAAGGATACTCAGTTCATTTACGATTGACTTGCATTCTTACTTAACTCAGGGTGACCACTATGCCCTGCTAACGGAGCAATTGACTTAAGTCGGCAATGACTTAAGGCGGTGCAACATGCTCACGCTTACTTAACTCAGGGTGACCACTATGCCCTGCTAACGGAGCAATCAACTTAAGTCGGCAATGACTTAAGGCGGTGCAACATGCTCACGCTTACTTAACTCAGGGTGACCACTATGCCCTGCTAACGGAGCAATCGACTTAAGTCGGCAATGACTTAAGGCGGTGCAACATGCTCACACTTACTTAACCCGGGGTGACCACTATGCCCTACAAACGGAGCAATCGACTTAAGTTGGCAACAACTTAAGACCGGTGCAACATGCTCGCGCCTATGTAATTCAGGGGATGACTTCTATATCCCGCAAACAAATTTCATAATCATCATGCGTCATTACTGCCAACTCACGAACTAATAAATTCTGATACAATGAGAGAGTAATTATGTCATTTCGAATGATAAACTGATGTCCTCTAACAAATACTCGATCATGCTAACCGTGCGCTCGGAGCACGCAAAATGTTTCTCTATTTTACAATGTCTTTCTCAGGAGCGACCGATGAAGAAGGGCGACTCGAGGAATCAGGGGTAGCATTCACATCAGCCCTTATGTCTTCAGGAACAACCACGCCGGGTCTCCTCATCAAGATTCGTCCCGCCCGAATAGCCTTGTCCAGGGCTTTGTCGCGCTGGGCCTTGAGAGTAACAGAAGTTTCTTCAGCGGCTTTAGCAGCCAGTCGAGCAGTCTCTAACTCCTGGGCAACGGATTTTTTGGAAGCTCGGAGTTCTTTGATAGTAGCATCCTTTGCTGATATCAACTGCTTGAGCCGGGTTACCTCATCCATGGATTCCTGCAGCTTACGACGTTGAAGGTCTAATTCTTCCATGGTGAAGCGATGACTTCTCTCCAAGATAGTCAGCGAATTGCTAGAATCACGATACAACCTGTCAAGATTGTCACGAGAAGCAGCAAGGATACGCTTTTCTTCCTGCGAGCAAAAGTCAGTTCCTTCAAAAACCAAGCAAGTAATAGGAGCACAGCAAGGCAAGGCACAGTTTTGTATATTACCTTTTCAGAATCAAGCTGAGCATGAAGGGAAGAATTCAGGGCATTGGCGTCATCTAAAGCAGCAGAAACTTGACCCAGTTCAATTTGGCCCTGAGAGTACTTCTCCTCAAAATCAGTGCACCGCTGAGCCAATTCAGCCAGATCTCGGGAGTGTTTTTCCTCAAGAATTGAAATCTGGCGAGTCACTCCTAAAGAGAGATAATCAAACAAAATGGGGTCAGAAGGTAAGGCAGTCCACAGTGAAGGCAGAGAGAAGCAAAAAAGCACTAACCAGCGTTGGTCGCCTCCAATTCAGAGACGCGACGTTGAAGTGACACTGGATTCCAACATGCAAGAGATGAAGCTACCTCTGGGGTGGAAGCACCCTGAAGCCTCAGCTGGCTAGCCATCCCATCCACCAAAGCCTGATGAGGAAAACAGATGAGTGTGACGACAGCAGTTTAGGCAATGTAAAAGTCAAGTTAAAATACATCACAGTACCTGGAGGTTGGAGAAGAACGAAGGGATTCCCAAATCAGGAGAAATCAGTTGATAAGCAGATGTAAAGCCACCACCCGGAGCAGTTTGCAACGAATCAGCAGAGATCAATTCAGTACCTTCAACAGAGCCCAACACTCGGTCAGCAGGGACACTGCCTTCTAAAGCGATTCCCTGATCCAAATTCTGGGCTACTACCATACAGCCAGAGTGTGGAGGAGATCCCGCGTGAACGTCCATGGAGGTACAGGAAGGAGACCCTGCTCGGGCATCCTCGGGGGCTGGGTCATAGTTGGCACTGCCCATTTGAGCCGGATCATCCCCGGCAGCACCCTCGGGGGCTGGGCAGTGGCTTACACTCTCCACCCGAGCTAAGTCATCCCTGGCGACACCCTCGGGGGCTGGGCATGTGACAGCACCACTCTTGAGGTCCAAGCTCTCTGCAGTAACCACTTCTAAGGTTGATGGGCCCTCATCTACCTCCATAGGACCAGGACGATTCAAGTCAGTCTCCCAGCCCTCAAGATCGTGCTCTAAGGTCGACGAGGCACGGGATGACCTCAACCCAGCATCGGGCACGTCAGCACAAGCCTCCATTGCACCATCATCCACTGGCTCCGATAACAAGTCCTCTGGGACCATATCCTTAAGAGTTTGATCAAAGTTGGCCAGAGACAGTTCTTGTAGACCAATGAGGGCAGACAAAGCAGGAGAGGGAACTCCACTACTCTCACCACTGGCGATGAACTGCCGACTGTTCTTTCGAGTTAAAGGAACCTCATTCTCTTCCCCCTCGTCATCCACACCGACAACACAAGCAGCACCCCCATTGGGATCAGCAACAGGTGGAGCACCCACATTGGGATCAGTAGCAGTTTGGGTACACCCATTAGGGTCAGCGTCAGTAAGTCCAGTTGCAGGCACTTCTTCAGCAGCAGGAACTGAGGTACCAGCGTCCTCATCAAAACTGGATACTCGCCGGAGGCGTCTTCTTTTCTTCTTTTGCTCATCAGCAGAAGGCTCAGGCTAATTGGTTCGGCTAGGGTGCCTCGGGCGAGTACTGACAGGTTTCTGAACATCCAAAGTTGTATCAACTTCTGGGAGGGGCACCACTGCCAATGTACCAGCAGGAGCAGCGTCGGAAGAATCCTCAGCTAGCAGATCAAGCACGGCATTTATATCTGCATCACTAGGGTTCAGGGGCACCTCAAAATGGACTTGCCGTTCGTCATCAGGAATCTCCCCAAGCGAAGCAACCAAAGCACTAACTTCTTCAGCAGAGGGTCGCATTCTAAGGCCCAAATTGCCATCAGTCACAGGTGGATTTGACACGAAAAGGGTGAAGGCTTTGGCAGGAGGCAAGTTCCAGGCCGAGTACACCACCGGAGCACCAACATTGGACACCTTGCCCCTGGGAATCATTTCCAGTCGGCTCACCAAGTCTGCAGAAGGGATTCTCCTGTTGGTAACCCGAGTTGAGTCGGCTAGCCCTCGATACAGATAAGCTGGGTAGACCCTATCTTTCAGTGGCTGAATGTTCTTGAAAACGAAGTCAGCGACCACAGCTTCAGCAGTTAGACCTCTCTCTTTCAGCAGTCCAACTTCAGCTAGCAACACACCCGCTTCAGCTACCTCCTCATCTGTGGGAGACTCGGTCCAGCTTGGGGTGCGAACGTCTGGCTGTCTTCCCGACCGGGAAGGGAGAGAATTTCCATAATTATCAACTATGAACCACTCTAGACGCCATCCCTTAATACTGTCTTTAAGGGGAATCTCAAGATACTCAGTCTTCCGTCTGCGGCGCATCTCCAAACTAGCACCTCCGACCAACTGATGTTGTCCCCCGGCCATCCCAGGGCGACAATGATACAGGTATTTCCATAAGCCGAAATGCGGCAGCACGCCAAGAAAGGCTTCGCATAAGTGAACGAAGATGGAGATTTGCAGAATTGAGTTAGGGTTCAGATGGGTCAGGTTAATGTGGTAGAAATCAAGGAGACCGCGGAAAAAGGGAGAGATGGGAAGGCCAAGGCCGCGGAGAAGAAAAGGGGCGTAAACTACAGACTCGTGGGTATCCTCTGTCGGGACAGTAGTCCCGTGGCAAATCCGCCAAGAACAGAGTTCCCGCGGAGGAAGAACCCCGATGGACACAAGGTGGAGGAGTTCAGCTTCGGAAATGATGGACATGTGGTTACCTGCAAAGGGCAACTGGCTGTTGGGATCGATTGGAGGAATCACCACAGCGGACGAGCTCGCGGTCTTCCTCTTGGGCGCCATCTCGATTCTACCAGCGAGCAGAATGGAGGCGAGTGGCGGAGAGGATTCGGAAGCGGGAATGCAAGAACTAGGGCACGGAAAGCAAAGGCGGCTAAAAGCGCAGCTCTTATGGGATATTCTCGAGCCAGATACCATTTCAAAAAGTGCCACTTCATCACCCGGCGGTTATTTCCAAAACCAGCGTGCCACGTGGTCACCCGGCAGTTATCCCCAGAACACCAATGCGCCACCTCATCACTCGGCCACCATCCTCAAAGTGGCTCGGGCGGCCTCCAATCACTCGGCGTTGCTTCTAAAACGCTGATTTCGTACTCAGTCGCTCGGCATTACTTCTAAAATGCCGACGTCGACCTCCAGTCACTCGGCGTTGCCTCTAAAACGCTAATTTCGTATTCAGTTGCTCGGCATTACTTCTAAAATGCCGACGTCGACCTCCAGTCACTTGGCGTTGCCTCTAAAACGCTGATTTCGTATTCAGTCGCTCGGCATTACTTCTAAAATACCGACGTCGACCTCCAGTCACTTGGCGTTGCCTCTAAAACGCTGATTTCGTATTCAGTCGCTCGGCATTACTTCTAAAATGCCGACGTTGACCTCCCGTCACTCGGTGTTGCTTCTAAAACGATGTTTTCAAGTTCAGTTGCTTGGCATTACTTCTAAAATGCCGAAGCCGACCTCCAGTCACTCGGTGTTGCTTCTAAAACGTTGATATCACATTCAGTCACTCGGCGTTGCTTCTAAAAACGCAGACACAATCTTCAGTTACTCGGCAGTTACTTCTACAAGCGCTGACACCACTTACAAAGTTACTCGGCAACCATTTCAGAAAACATCAGTTCAATGCTCGAGTATTTCGCTTACTCTTTCAAAGGAATTACACTCACAAGTAAACGGGGAAGTCATCAAAAGAGAAGCCAAACGTCATTCTTTCATTCAAAGGGAAGTTAATAAACTTGCAAATCAACTCTTCGCGAGTTGATACTCCCCTACTATTACTACATTACATTACTACTACTACACTACGCTATACTACTCTACATTACCACTACATTATTCTAACTATACTATACTATACTAATATCTAAGAAGACCAGTGGCGTCTAGCCACTGGCCCTGCCCCTACTGCCGCCGCCGCCCTTGGTGCTGCCCTTGCTGCTGCCGCCCTTGGTGCTGCCCTTGCTGCTGCCGCCCTTGGTGCTGCCCCTGCTACCACCGCCGTCACCGTCCCTGCCGCCATCGCCGCTGCCCCTGCCGCTGCCGCTGCCGTCGCCGTCGCCACCACCGTCGTCGTCGCCGTCGTCGTCGTCGTCCTCATCCTCGCCGCCGCCATCAGAGTCCTCCTCATCCGAGGAGTACTCCGACTCGTCCGAGCCCTCGAGCCCAGAGCGCTCGAAGGCCCGGATGTATGACCAGACTTCCGCGGCTATCCCCTGGGAGTCGTCCGAGTCATCGGATGACGCCGGGGGAGAGACGGGAGCCGGAGTTCCCTCGGACTCGGAGGAGAACTCCTCCTCCGAGTATTCCGAGTCACCGAAATCCTCCGATGGAGGAGTCGGTTCGCGCTTGCGCTTGTTGCTCTTGCCCATGGCGGAAGCAGACATGAGAGAAGAGAAGGAAGCAGTAAAGAACAGCGAAGAGATGTGAAAAAACCAGAGGGGCAACGGCGTTATTTATAGAAGGGAAAGGCAACCGCTCACCTCCAACCGCGGTCACTGAACAGTCGCAAAGCATTCAATAGGCACTTCCACCCGTCTGGAGACACGTCAGGCGGCTGACGCCGTTTCATGCAACACTACACCCATTGGGACTCCAGTCAACAGCGCAAAGGATATGATTACACTCGTCGTCCCATCACATTACTACTCAGAAGCAGCCGACTAAAACACTCAGTGTACCAAGCCGTCCCTTGCCCACACCCATTGGGGGGGGACGCCCAGGAATTATCAGTATATTTTTCAAAATGGTCACATCTGTGCAGGGCATGCAGTGAATGCCTCAGGACAAAAATGAGATATCAACAAGAGTTAGAGGGAAGCCAAATATAGCCAGTAGAGTGCAAAATATGGTCGATAGACACGACTTGAAGACTAGACAGAGAACGTCCATCAAATGTCCAATCAGTCACAGAGCAAATAAATTACACTACCTAGCAAGATACGGATGGATTGCGAACTCGGCTGCAAAAGACAAAATACATGCTGACCTCTGAAGCATAATATTGATGACATAGCGCGGATGACATCATGCCAACTTTTTTACAAGCAAAAAGGATAATCTTCAGCAAAAGGACATAAAAAGAAGACCTTCGAGTGAATTATCCTCAAAAATCCACTTGAAGGTCGGGGGCAACACCCATTGGGTGCACCTCTGGTGCACCCCATGGATTATCATTCCAAGCCGAGATAGTGCCGATTTCTAAAGCGTGGGACAAGATTAAAAAAGCCAACCCTCAACCAAAATGAGTGAACACAAATGGAAATGATCTCTACTGAAGACCTTCGAGTAGATTATTTTCTAAAATCTACTCGAAGCTCTGGGGCTACACCCATTGGGTGCACCTCCGGTGCACCCAATGAAGTTCAGAATCCTACAAATTGGAATGTCGACCTCTAAGGCACAGGCACAAAACTAGGTTTTGGTCAACGAGTGATCGGAGCAGGAGAAGACAACAAGAAGCCATCTTTCTTCAAATTACCTGCAAGCTGGACCTGGGATCTTCGGGTTGATTACCTCTAAATTAACCCAAAGATCGGGGGCTTGTGGGGGATAGATACCCCCGGGTCCACTAAAAGAGTAAAGGACCTCACGAAAGGCCCAAGGGCCCAATAAATCGTAAGGTCATTCTTTCGTGGGCCTAGGGAGAAACAACCAGCGAAGCAGAACGACATGAGGCCGGATTGGTACAAGCCCGGACGGCCCACAGCATCGAGCGAATGACCGCAACAGAGATCCGACTTTCCCGCGCTGGAGCCTCCATGCAACGAAGCCACGCAAGGATAAGTCGGCGAGGGTTACGTAGGGATAATCTCAAGAGGTTCACTATCTTTTGGCTACTTGTTACTATCTTATCCACGTGTATTGCCCCACGGTCGAGTATATAAGGCCTAGGGGGCACCCCTTCAGAACGATGGACACTTTACTTAGCCACCCACATCAACTCTCTGTATTCTCAATCCAGAGAGCTCTCTTGTAACCACATTCACCAAGCATACTCACCAGGACGTAGGGTGTTACGCATCTCTAAGCGGCCCGAACCTGTAAACCTCGTCCACTGTCCCTCGTGCGATCTGCACGAACCATTTTGCTACAGTTGTCGACACCGTCCTACTCCTAAAACACCTTGAGGGGCAACCCCGGGTGTGCGGTCGGACCCAAAACACCGACACAGTCGACCGTTGGCGCTATAGCCGTTGCTTCCACTTGGCACACCGGACAGTCCAGTGTTACACCGAATAGTCCAGTGAATTTTAGCGGAGTGCACTGGAGAAAACCTGAAGCTGAGGAGTTCAGAGTTGATCTCCCTGGTGCACCGGACACTGTCTGGTGGTGCACCGGACACTGTCTGGTGGCACACCGGACAGTTCGGTGCGCCAGACCAGGGCAGCCTTCGGTTTCTTTTGCTCCTTTCTTTTGAACCCTAACTTGTTCTTTTTATTGGTTTCTATTGAACCTTTGGCACCTGCAGAACATATAATCTAGAGCAAACTAGTTAGTCCAATTATTTGTGTTGGGCAATTCAACCACCAAAATTATTTAGGAAAAGGTTTGACCCTATTTCCCTTTCAATCTCCCCCTTTTTGGTGATTGATGCCAACACAAATCAAAGCAAATATATAAGAGCAGAATTGAACTAGTTTGCATAAGGTAAGTGCAAAGGTTGCTTGGAATTAAACCAACATTTTATTTCTACTAGATATGCATGGATTGCTTTCTTCTATTTTAACATTTTGGACCATGCTTGCACCACTAGTTTTCTTTTTGCAAATTCTTTGGAAATTTTTTTCAAAATTCTTTTGCAAATAGTCAAAGGTGTATGAATAAGATTGAAAGAAGCATTTTCAAGATTTGATATTTTCTCCCCCTGTTTCAAATGCTTTTCCTTTGACTTAAACAAAACTCCCCCTAAATGAAATTCTCCTCTTAGCTTTCAAGAGGATTTTGGAATACACCGATTGAGATACTTTCATTAGAGGAATACCAATTTGAAAGATACTAATTTGAAATATACCAATAAAAATTTTCAAAACACAATTAAAAAATTAGGTGGTGGTGTGGTCCTTTTGCTTTGGGCTAATACCCTCTCCCCCTTTGGCATAATCGCCAAAAACAGAGACTTCGTGAGCCCTTTTTAAACTCTCTCCCACTTTGGCAAACAATATATGAGTGGAAGATTATACCAATGTGGAGAGATGGCGGAATACCGGCAAAAAGTAACTAATACCGATGGAGTTGAGTGGAAGCATCGTCTTTGCCGAATACTCCATTTCCCTTTCAATGCTATGACTAAGCATAAAAATACACTTGAAAACACATTAGTCATAGATATAAAAGAGATATGATCAAAGGTATATAAATGAGCTAAGGGTGCAAAAGTGTCAATCAAAATTCCTAGAATCAAGAATATTTAGCTCATTCCTAAGTTTGGTAAAGGTTTTCTCATCTAATGGTTTGGTAAAGATATCGGCTAATTGATCTTTGGTGTTGATATAGGCTATCTCGATATCCCTCCTTTGTTGGTGATCTCTCAAAAAGTGATATCGAATGGCTATGTGCTTAGTGCGGCTGTGTTCAACGGGATTATCCGCCATGCGGATTGCACTCTCATTATCACATAGGAGAAGGACTTTGCTAAATTTGTAGCCATAATCCCTGAGGGTTTGTCTCATCCAAAGTAATTGTGCGCAACACTGGCCTGCGGCAATATACTCGGCTTCGGTGGTAGAAAGAGCTACTGAGTTTTGTTTCTTTGAAGCCCAAGACACCAGGGATCTCCCCAGAAACTGACAAGTCCCTGATGTGCTCTTCCTATCAATTTTGCACCCTGCCCAATCAGCATCAGAATATCCTAATAAATCAAAAGAGGATCCCTTGGGGTACCAAAGACCAAACTTAGGAGAATAAACTAAATATCTCAAGATTCTTTTCACGGCCCTAAGGTGAACTTCCTTAGGATTGGCTTGGAACCTTGCACACATGCATACGGAAAGCATAATATCCGATCGAGATGCACATAAATAGAGTAGAGATCCTATCATCGACCGATATACCTTTTGATCTATGGATTTACCTCTCGTGTCGAGGTCGAGATGCCCATTTGTTCCCATGGGTGTCTTGATGGGTTTGGCATCCTTCATTCCAAACTTGGTAAGTATGTCTTGAATGTACTTCGTTTGGCTGATGAAGGTGCCCTCTTGGAGTTGCTTAACTTGAAATCCTAGAAAATACTTCAACTCCCCCATCATAGACATCTCAAATTTTTGTACCATGATCCTACTAAACTCTTCACAAGTAGATTTGTTAGTAAACCCAAATATGATATCATCAACATAAATTTGGCATACAAACAGATCTTTTGCAATAGTTTTAGTAAAGAGAGTAGGATCGGCTTTGCCGACTTTGAAGCCATTAGTGATAAGAAAATCTCTTAGGCATTCATACCATGCTCTTGGGGCTTGCTTGAGCCCATAAAGCGCCTTTGAGAGTTTATAAACATGATTAGGGTACTCACTATCTTCAAAGCCGGGAGGTTGCTCAACATAGACCTCTTCCTTGATTGGTCCATTGAGGAAGGCACTCTTCATGTCCATTTGATCAAGCTTAAAGCCATGGTAAGTAGCATAGGTAAGTAATATGCGAATTGATTCAAGCCTAGCTACGGGTGCATAAGTTTCACCAAAATCCAAACCTTCGACTTGTGAATAACCCTTGGCCACAAGTCGTGCTTTGTTCCTTATCACCACACCATGATCATCTTGTTTGTTGCGGAATACCCACTTGGTTCCTACAACATTTTGATTAGGACGTGGAACTAAATGCCATACCTCATTCCTAGTGAAGTTGTTGAGCTCTTCTTGCATCGCCAGCACCCAATCCGAATCTCTTAGTGCATCCTCTACCCTGTATGGCTCAATAGAGGAAACAAAAGAGTAATGTTCACAAAAATGAGCGACTCGAGATCGAGTGGTTACCCCCTTATGAATATCGCCGAGGATGGTGTTCACGGGGTGATCTCTTTGAATCGCCTGGTGGACTCTTGGATGTGGCGGTCTTTGACCCTGTCCTTCTTGGTCATCTTCCTTGTCTTGATTTTCTTCATCTCCCCCTTGATCATTGTCTTCTCCTTGAGGTGGCTCATCTTCTTGATCTTCTTCTTCATCATCTTGAGCCTGTTCCTCATCTTGAGTTGGTGGAGATGCTTGTATGGAAGATGATGGTTAATCTTGTGCTTGTGGAGGTTCTTCGGATTCCTTAGGACACACATCCCCAATGGACATGTTCCTTAGTGTGATGCACGGAGCCTCTTCATCATCTAGCTCATCAAGATCAACTTGCTCCACTTGGGAGTCGTTAGTCTCATCAAACACAATGTCACAAGAAACCTCAACTAATCCAGTGGATTTGTTGAAGACTCTATATACCCTTGTGTTTGAGTCATAACCAAGTAAAAAGCCTTCTACAGCCTTAGAAGCAAATTTTGATTTTCTACCTCTTTTGATAAGAATAAAACATTTGCTACCAAAGACTCTAAAATATGAAACATTGGGCTTTTTACCGGTAAGGAGTTCATATGATGTCTTCTTGAGGTTCGGTGAAGGTAGAGCCGGTTGATGGAGTAGCAGGCGGTGTTAATCGCCTCAGCCCAAAACCGGTTCGGAGTCTTGTATTCATTGAGCATGGTTCTCGCCATGTCCAGTAGAGTTTTATTCTTCCTCTCCTCTACACCATTTTATTGAGGTGTGTAGGGAGAAGAGAACTCATACTTGATGCCCTCCTCCTCAAGGAAGCCTTCAATTTGTGAATTCTTGAACTCCGTCCCATTGTCGCTTCTAATCTTTTTGATCCTTAAGCCGACCTCATTTTGAGCCCGTGCCAAGAATCCCTTTAAGGTTTCTTGGGTTTGAGATTTTTCCTGCAAAAAGAATACCCAAGTGAAGCGAGAATAATCATCCATAATTACAAGACAATACTTACTCCCGCCGATGCTTATGTAAGCTATCAAGCCGAATAAATCCATGTGGAGTAGCTCAAGCGGTCTGTCAGTCGTCATGATGTTCTTATGTGGATGATGGGCACCAACTTGCTTTCCTACTTGACATGCGCTACAAACCCTGTCTTTCTCAAAATGAACATTGGTTAGTCCTAAAATGTGCTCTCTCTTTAGAAGCTTGTGAAGATTCTTCATCCCAACATGGGCTAGTTGGCGATGCTAGAGCCAACCTATATTAGTCTTAGCAATTAAGCAAGTGTCGAGTTCAGCTCTTTTGAAATCAACTAAGTATAGCTGACCCTCTAACACTCCCTTAAAAGCTATTGAATCATCACTTCTTCTAAAGACAGTAACACCTACATCAGTAAATAGACAGTTGTAGCCCATATTGCATAATTGAGAAATAGAAAGCAAATTGTAATGTAGTGAATCTACAAGAAAAACATTGAAAATAGAATGGTCAGGTGATATAGCAATTTTACCAAGTCCTTTGACCAAACCTTGATTTTAATCCCCGAATGTGATAGCTCTTTTGGGATCTTGGTTTTTCTCATAGGAGGAGAACATCCTTTTCTCCCCAATCATATGGTTTGCGCACCCGCTATCAATAATCCAGCTTGAGCCCCCGGATGCATAAACCTACAAAACAAGTTTAGGCCTTGTTCTTAGGTACCCAAACGGTCTTGGGTCCTTTTACATTAGAAACAAGCACCTTGGATACCCAAACACAAGCCTTGGAGCCCTTGTGTTTGCCCCCAATATATTTGGCAACTATTTTGCCTGATTTGTTAGTAAGCACATATGAAGCATCAAAAGTCTTAAATGAAATGTTATGGTCATTTGATGCAGTAGAAGATTTCTTTTTAGGCAATTTAACATGGGTTGATTGCCTAGAGCTAGAGGCCTCATTCTTATATATAAAAGCATGATGTGAAGCATTATGAGGTTTTCTAGCATGAATTCTCATAATCTTATGTTCGGGATAACCAGCAGGATATAAAATGTAACCCTCGTTATCTTGAACAATGGGAGCCTTACCTTTAACAAAATTAGACAGTTTCTTGGGGGCATTAAGCTTGACATTGTCTCCCTGTTGGAAGCCAATGCCATCCTTAATGCCAGGGCGTCTCCCATTATAAAGCATACTACAAGCAAATTTAAAATTTTCATTCTCTAGTTCATGCTCGGTAATTTTAGCATCTAGTTTAGCTATATGGTCATTTTGTTGTTTAATCATAGCAATGTGATCATGAATAGCATCAATATTAATGTCTCTACATCTAGTGCAAATAGAAATATGCTCAACAACAGAAGTAGAGGGTTTGCAAACATTTAATTCATCAGTCTTAGCATGTAACATGGCATTTTCATTTATAAGATTGGAAATGACATCATTGCAAACATTTAAATCTTTAGCCTTAGAAATTAATTTTTCATTCTCAATTTTAAGGCTAGAAAGTGAGACATTCAATTCATCAATCTTAGCAATCAAACTAGCATTATCATTTCTAAGATTGGTAATTGAATCATCACAAGCATTTAACTTCTCAACCTTAGCAATAAAACTAGCATTCTCGGTTCTAAGGTTGGAAATGGTGTCATGGCAAATGCTAAGCTCACTAGTTAATTTTTCACATTTTTCTATCTCCTGAGCATAAGCATTTTTCACCTTAACATGCTTCTTATTTTCCTTAATAAGGAATTCTTCTTGTCTATCCAAGAGTTCATCCTTCTCATGAATAGCACCTATCAATTCATTCAATTTTTCTTTTTGTTGCATGTTAAGGTTGGCAAAAAGACTAAACAAGTTTTCTTCATCATCACTAGAACTACCCTCATCACTAGATGTAGTATACTTAGGGGTGGTTCTAGCTTTTACTTTCTTTTTCTTGCCATCCTTTGCCATGAAGCATTTGTGGCCAACGTTTGGGAAGAGGAGGCCTTTGTTGATGGCGATATTGGCGACGTCCTCGTCAGAGGAGGAGTCGGTGGAGCTCTCATCGGAGTCCCATTCCTGACATACGTGGGCATCACCGCCCTTCTTCTTGTAGAACCTCTTCTTTTCCTTCCTCTTTCCCTTTTGTCGTCGCCCCTGTCACTATCACTAGACATAGAACATTTAGCGATAAAATGACCAGGCTTACCACACTTGTAGCGCACCCTCTTGGAGCGGGGTTTGTAGTCCTTCCCCCTCCTTTGCTTGAGGATTTGACAGAAGCTCTTGATGATGAGCGCCATCTCCTCATTGTCGAGCTTGGAGGCGTCAATGGGGAGCCTACTTGATGTAGACTCTTCCTTCTTCTCCTCCATCACCTTGAATGCGACGGGTTGCACCTCGGGTGTGGAGGTGCCGCCTTGCTCGACGATTTGTTTGGAGCCTTTGATCATCAACTCAAAGCTCACAAACTTTCCTATCACTTCCTTGGGAGACATTAACTTATATCGAGGATCACCACGAATTAATTGAACTTGAGTGGGATTACGAAAAACAAGTGATCTAAGAATAACCTTGACCATTTCATGGTCATCCCACTTGGTGCTCCCAAGGTTGCGCACTTGGTTGACCAAAGTTTTGAGTCGGTTGTACATTGATTGTGGCTCCTCTCCTTGGTTGAGGACGAACCGACCGAGCTCCCCCTCGATCGTCTCCCGCTTGGTGATCTTGGTCACCTCATCCCCCTCGTGCGCGGTATTGAGTACGTCCCAAATCTCCTTAGCGCTCTTCAACCCTTGCACTTTATTATACTCCTCTTGACATAGAGAGGCGAGGAGTATAGTAGTGGCTTGGGAGTTGAAGTGCTGGATTTGGGCAACTTCGTTTGAATCATAGCCTTCATCCCCTATGGATGGTACCTGCGCTCCAAATTCAACAATGTCCCATATACTAATGTGGAGTGAGGTTAGATGGTGCCTCATTTTATCACTCGACATACAATAATCTTCACCGTAAAAAACCGGTGGTTTGCCTAATGGGACGGAAAGTAAAGGAGTGCGTTCGAAAATGCAAGGATAGCGTAAGGGGATCTTACTAAACTTCTTGCGCTCATGGCGCTTAGAAGTGACGGACGGCGCATCGGAGCCAGATGTAGAAGGCGATGAAGAATCAGTCTCGTAGTAGACAACCTTCTTCATTTTCTTTTTCTTTTTGCCGCTCCGATGCGACTTGGCGTGTGAAGGGGATCCCTTCACCTTGTTGCCGGACTCTCCCGATGGAGCCTTCCCGTGGCTTGAGGCGGGCTTCTCGCCGGTCATGATCTCCTTCTTGCCGTGATCTCCCGACATCACTTCGAGCTGTTAGGCTCTAATGAAGTACTGGGCTTTGATACCAATTGAAAGTCGCCTAGAGGGGGTGAATAGGAAGAATCTGAAATTATAAACTTAAGCACACACTACAAGCCGGGGTTAGCGTTAGAATTAAATCCGAGTCGGAAAGAGAGGACGAAAACAAATCAAAAGCAAATAGGGCGAGTGACACGATGATTTGTTTTACTGAGGTTCGGTTCTTGCAAACCTACTCCCTGTTGAGGTGGTCACAAAGACCGGGTCTCTTTCAACCCTTTCCCTCTCTCAAACGGTCACTTAGACCGAGTGAGCTTTTCTCCTTAATCAAATGGGTCACTTAGACCCCAACAAGGACCACCACAACTTGGTGTCTCTTGCTTTGATTACAAGTTGCTTGAGAACAAGAATAGAGGAAGAAGAAAAGTGATCCAAGCGACAAGAACTCAAATGAACACAAATGTCTCTCTCTCACAAGCCACTAAGTCTTTGGAATGAGTTTAGGACTTGGAGGGGATTTGATATTTTGTTTTGTGTCTTGGAGTGAAGTCTAGAGCTCTTGTATTGAATGCAAATTGTTGGAAACTTGGATGCCTTGAATGGTGGTGGTTGCGGGGTATTTATAGCCCCAACCACCAAAACAGCCGTTGGGGAGGGCTGCTGTTGATGGGCGCACCGGACAGTCCGGTGCGCCATCGGACACTGTTCGGTGCGCCAGCCAAGTCACCCAACCGTTAGGGTTCTGACGGTTTCGACTATTGGAGCTCTGTCTTCATGGGACACCGGACAGGCACTGTTCACTGTCCGGTGCGCCTTCTGGCGCTGCTCTGACTCTGCGCGAACTGTCCGCGCACTGTTCATGCACTGTTCACTTTTGCAGTCGACCGTTGGCGCTGTAGCCGTTGCTTCCGCTTGGTACACCGGATAGTCCAGTGAATTTTAGCAGAGTGCACTGGAGAAAACCCGAAACTGAGGAGTTCAGAGTTGATCTCCCTGGTGCACCGGACACTGTCCGGTGGCAACTGGACAGTCCGGTGCGCCAGACCAGGGCAGCCTTCGGTTTCTTTTGCTCCTTTCTTTTGAACCCTAACTTGTTCTTTTTATTGGTTTGTGTTGAACCTTTTGCACCTGTAGAATATATAATCTAGAGCAAACTAGTTAGTCCAATTATTTGTGTTGGGCAATTCAACCACCAAAATTATTTAGGAAAAGGTTTGACCCTATTTCCCTTTCAACTAACCATATGTTTTCAGCATGATATGGATTATTACAGGGAGCTTCGACTTCAGGATGGAAGTTTTCTCTCACGGCGAAGGCATACGATGTGAAGATGTAGCCCGAAGATGACAAGAATGGACGTCGAAGCTATAGCCAAAGAATAATAGCTTCGATTTAAAATGGTGATGAAGACCAAACATGATGCTGACCGGAAGGGAAAAAAGACCAGCTAGTCCTTAATGATTTATGTTATGGTCATAAGTAAATGTCAAGGATATAAATGTACTTTTACCCGGGTTACGTCCTGTGCCTATAAATAGATGAACAGTAGCACCGTACCGTTCACGCTGGATTGTAATCACTCTCGTGTCAGCTCCTTCGAACAAGCCAAAGGTACCAATGTAATAACAACTTTATTAATGTTCATGTGTATGTTATGAAATACAAATGTGAATGAACTAATATATTATATTCACTATCATTATATATTCTTATTTATCCATAAAACGATGAAGGCATGTCCTTCATGACCTTCGTCTGATGATCATTATATTCGAGAGGAGGTAATGCTTCGAAGGACGAAGGTCATTAATACTTAACAATTGTGTTGTCTTGTTCTTGATTCACAACATTTGAGAACAAGTGACCAACGATGCCAATACTTGGATACCCTCTTGATATCAAAATCAAAGTGCATGTCTTCTACAAGCATTCAAAACATGTTTGCGCACTTTCAGGTGGAGGTTACTCTATAATTTAAGTCTTTGAGACTAATACTTGTTTTCAAGTCTATTATATGTAGTAAGTCTCATTGAAGCAAAAAGGAGTCCCCGGAGAAAGACAATAAGCTTCAACTGCAAATCTACTAGAATTTTCAAAATCTTCAATTGGTTCCGCAAGTGGTTTCATTCCACAATTGGTATCATTTACATGTCTTCTACAAATTTTAATTAGACTATATTTCATATATTATGCTTCCCATGTTGCTAAATGCATATGTTGTTAGAATATATCTTTTACCTATTCATAGGGGGAGTTAGTCTAATTAAATCATATCTTGCACCTCTCTTTCTCATGTGCTTTTCCTAAGTAGAGGATCTACAACAGGGGGAGTATATCTTCATCTATGACAAAGGGGGAGAATACTTTTTCAAAGGGGAGAACACTCTTTTAGTGGGGCAATCTTTTAGAGCTACAATGGTAAATCTGTTAGAGGGCAAGTTTTAATTGCTTCCTATATGCTTTTAATATCTTCCTTTTCGGTGTTTGATTCCAAAGGGGGGAGTTTTAGTGACCAAGCGATTCAAAATATATCAAACACCATCCAATTTAAAATTTTAAAATCTTGAACTTACAAGTGGTTTTGGTTCTACAAGTATCTTTGGTCTAAAGTAGGAAGTAGGTGGATTATGGAGTTAGGGGAGGCTTAAGTTCATAATGTCATGTTGTGGGACATTCATGCATCCTAGCAAGTAGATTGTATATTTTCATCAAAATGTTTGTTATATTTGCTGGCATTGGTTGTGTTGTCATCAATCACCAAAAAGGAGAGATTGTAAGGAAAATGGACCCCGACCCATTTGTCTAAAGGATTTTGATGTTTGATGATCAATATAATATGTGGACTAATGTGTTTGCTAGTGATTGTGTTTGTAGTTCACAGGATCCGAAGAGGATTGGACTAAGGCGCTGAGGCGTCACAGTCCTATAGTAACAAATGTTGTGCTTGTCCATGCAATGCACTTGTCTTTTTCTTTCATCTTTCTTAATGGTCATCTTTCTTGATGGTGCAAAATCCATTATCTCCGTGTGAGGGCATGATCCAATCTCATGACCCTTCTCTTTGTATCTATAACACCTATCGCTTCTCTTTGATCTTTCTTTGTTGAACCACATAGGAATATTGTTAGAACATTTAACATGAACTTTAATTTCCTTACCTTGAGTCTTGCTCATGTCCTCCTTGGAAAGCTTGGTACCCTTTTGAAGGGGTTTTGTGGATGCTACGGTTGTCCCCTTCTTAAGCTTTTTGACCATGTTATCATGGTTATCTTGAGAAGGTTGAGCATGATACTTTCCCTTCAAATGAGTTAAGCTCCTCCTTAGCCTTCCAACTTCTTGCTTGAGCCTTTTATTTTTCTTGTGTGATAGAAATATCACTAATTTCCTGAAATTTCTAGCTCAATGGAGGACTGGCCTGCTTAAGAGCAACAACGGTTAGCACATGTCAATATAGTTTCAATTTCAACACATGTGCACGTATGAGGTTGGTATGATTTCAAATTAGTTAACACAACCTCATGAGCCATTTTTAACATGATATGTGAATCCATAAATTTATTATGAGAGCACAAAAACATATCATGCCTTTCATGCAAAACAAGATTTTCGAGATTTATCTTTTCTATTATGTCCTTAAGCATGGTATTTTCTTTTTCTAGTTGAGCAGCACATGATAAAGCATTTGTATAACTAGTTCGCTTAATTGAAATATTTTCATACCTTTGGACCAAATCATCATGAGAGCACTTTAGCTTCTGATGCTCTTTGCTCAACTTTTCCAAGTATTTGATTTTTTCGATGAGGATATCTTCTTGCTTATGAATCATTCCTCTTTGTTCTTCCTCTTTTTTCATAAGCTTGAGCAAGTTCACCTGACTCTTCTTGCTTAGTTGAGCAAAGAATTGTTGAAGATCATTCTCATCTTCACTATCATTTTCATTTTCCTCCTCATCCTCAATTTCGCTTTCACTGTCATTCTCATCTGCGACAAAGCACATGTGAGAAGTGGATTTGAACGACGAACCTTGTGCAGAGGTGGATTCGACGTTTGGTCTCCATTGATCATTTTTCTTCTTCTTCAATCTTGTTCTTTGCCTTATCTTCCTTCATTTTGAGGACCATTCTCTCGATGATTCTCATGGCAAGGTCTATTGCCCTGGGATCGACATCTGCACCAATGGATGAAGTTGAGGCAACCTCAACCTTTTCAAGCTTAGAAACACTTTTGTTTCTTGGTTCCCATGACATGATTGATTTCTCACGCGATTAAGCACTATAAACACGAAGTTTGGATACCAATTGAAAGTGTCCTAGAGGGGGTGAATAGGCCACACCTGAAAATTTCACCAAGAACTCGAAACGAACTCAGAAAAACCATTTCAACTGGTGCAGGACGATTCAATAGCTACCAGGGGTGGTTCAACCACTCTGAATCAGTTCAGCGGGAAAACAAAAAATAAACTGAATTGATCCCTAAAATCACAAAATAAACTTTACATATGTGATGCCCTTGATGTTCCTTAAGGTTGTAGGAAGTAGAATTGAAAGGGAAACTTCTCAAAACCTACACACCACAAATTTATGGACAAATCTCCATAAAGTAACGTGAGTATGAAGAATAAGAACAATCGCAATAATCAAGAACAAAAGAGACACAAAATTTATCCCGAGGTTTGGTCACACCACCAAGGTGCCCTACTTTCTCATTGAGGCGCCCACAAAGAGCCGGGTCTCTTTCAACCCTAATCCTCCCCTCACCGACCACAAAGATCCAAGTGCGGTAACTTACTAGAGATTGCTCAAAAGAGCAGGTAATACAAACTTCTTGTGGTCTTCCACAAGCTTTGGAGACTCACAAGCGACACCTAGCCGTCTAGGAGCTTGGAGCTCCAAAAGAAACGAATCCACAAAGAACTTGTT
Source organism: Zea luxurians (assembly GCA_029449295.1). Lineage (NCBI taxonomy): Eukaryota > Viridiplantae > Streptophyta > Magnoliopsida > Poales > Poaceae > Zea > Zea luxurians. The sequence goes on along the minus strand of JAOPSE010000031.1, from coordinate 35,138,075 downwards.
CTTTCGCCAAAGCTCAAGGGATAGATCAAAGAATGAGAGTTGAAATCTCGTTTAAGACCTAAAAACTTATCTCACAGACTCTTCCCATCGATCGAAGGGAGGAAGACTTGGGGCACAAGATCGAAGTTGAATCGCTTTGAATCGAAGGAGAGCAATCATCAATGGGTCTGTGGTCGAGTTTCTTAGGGTTTAGTGAGAGAGGGAGAGGATTATATAGTCATCCTTGAATCAGATCTGGCAGTTAGAGGGTGGATGTGCAAATCCCAGTTGAACCGGTAGGAACCCCGGTTGAACCGGCATTCAACAAAGAGCTCTATGTAAAATCCCTGTTGAACCTAAATTCAAATCCCGGTTGAACCTGAATTCAAATCCCAGTTGAACCTGAATTTTCTAGAGAGGTTCCTAAGAAATCCCGGTTGAACTGGCCCTAAGTCTGGTTGAACCGTAATTCTCAGAAAAGCTCAAACTTGGAACAAAAACAAGATAAACTTTGAAAAGGTTGAACTACAAACCTCCCCTAAGGATTAACGAGGGTAAAATATAAGTTTTAAATCAAGGGTTTTAAGATTTTTAGTGCAAGTACCAATACTCATTTGTGGATCCCTCTTGATAGTACGACGATTCCTAAACTCAAGAACTTAAATAAAAATCAAACTTACTCTCCAATAGACACTTGGAACTCCAAACTTCAAATCTAAGTAATTCTCTTACCTTATTGAGTTCCAATATGCTGCAATGGTCACCAAGAACATGTCCAATAACTGGAATGACCCAAATTCTGATTATTTCTAGATTTTTCACTTTTTGTCATTTCTATCAAAGTCTTACACAACTATAATTCATTTCCAGGTTCTTTCTTTGATACCTCTTCCTTGGACTTGTGACCATGCTTCTTCACTTGTCTTGAGCTAGCAACCCCCGTGTCATATGATTTGAATCATGTCATCACATATGAATTAAACTGATGACTTCTAATCACATCCTCTAATGTTGTGATCTTCATCATTGTATGAATCTTCACAATCTGATTAGTCTATCGACATCTTGCAAGTACTCACTTCTTCACCTTAGCCATGGTACCTCGGTCCACAAGCCATCTGCTTGACCTTCACCTTCACTTAGTACATCAAAGCCCTTTCCTTACCTGTATTCACCCTATCAGACTGTTTCTAAGTCACATTATACTGAGCATCCATTTAAAAAGCATTTCTTTAATATTGTGAACCTTATTTTAATATTATCTAGATATGAGTGTAAAGATCAATCAAGCCTTAGAGTGATTCTCATAGAAGCATATATGATCAAACCAATTCACAATTCCTTATATCATATTCGTTTTGGCTTGACACTTCCTTTCATTTACTTCAATCTTTATCTTCATCAAAGATCACTCATCCTTATATGACTTTTATCTGGCTTGATTTGTCCCTTGACTAATGCAAGAACTTGCTTCTCCACTTGATCAAGCTTTCCTTAAGCCATACCTCTTGAGTGTACATTGAATCCTTTGATAGATGATATTTTGACTTTTGATCTTCATGGAATATCTCATCTCCACATATCCAAATAACCTTACTTATAGGATATACTTACCATTGTTTGATGTTGATCCTTTATAATCTCTACTACTTATTAAGGCAGTAAGGGGTAGGCTGTTATTCCGTGTTCTGCCATTCCCATTCCCCCTCCCCCTCTACGCAAAGCCCATTCCCATTCCCGGCTGTCATTCCGTGTTTTGCCATTCCCATTCCCCCCTCCCCGCAACGCATTGTCTTTTTCATTCCCCCTCCTTGCAAAGCCCATTCCCACGTGCATCCCATGCCTAGCTAAAATTAAATTAAAAAAACACAAATGTGGCCCTAATGGGATTCAAACCCGCGACCCCTCAAGCAAATGTGCTTATAGCTACCACTACACCACATGTGTGTTTATGTCAATATCTGTTACAGTAAAAATATCTACTACATCTCTCCCAAAGCCCACCTGCTACCCTTGCACAATGTGTAGTAGTAGATAATTATCAACAAGATTACTGAATTATATTTTTGGATGGAGGAAGTAGTATTTAAAGAGCCTTTCATGCAATTTCTTTTGTTTGAATAATGTTTTCAACTTAAATTTCTTTTTTATATGTGTGACATTTATTCTTCGTAATATTTTTTTTCCATAGATTGACTTGTGAGTCATTTCATAAACCAACGTCAAAGATGAATCCATGTTTCTTACTTGTAAACCCCAAATAAACACCACTGGCAGGAGGCGCTCGCGTTGGCGTCGCTCATCGACGACGAGAAGAAGCTTGGCGACTCGACCTATAGAAGCAGCCCTATGTGGCCGCATGCGCCGCTGTGTTCGGCAAGCTTCGGCGCAGCCGCCGCTTGGACGCGGTCCAGAGCGGTTGCACCGCACTGTCCATCTTCAAACAGGGGGACCTCATGATCGTCGCCAACGCCGGCGACTCTCGGGTTGTTCTGGTCACCGCATCCGATGATGGCGCCGTTACGTCGTCTAGCTCATCATCCACTTGAAGCTCAACCTGCCACGTAAGTCGCTACTGACCGGCCATGAATTCTTGTGCGCTGGGACGACGACTATTGCTGACGTTGTGTGAGTGTCCTCGAACAATATGTATATAGAGGAGTAGCACATCCGGTGGTGCAATGGCTAGGTGTATACCTCGCTGATGAGCTCGGGGTGCACTTCGTTTGGCAGCCCAGCCAAGAGTCATCGGTACTCGCCATGTCGTGCACGTTTGACGACTACTATATCAAGGACTGTGGCGTCATCTTGGCGCTAGAGGTGAAGCAGAGGAGGACCGATAGCAATGACCACTCGCCATCGTCGGGGTAGCTTTTGTGCCGGTCTGCCTTTAATTCTCTTCGCAAACACATACATTTGCCTTTTTTGTTTAAGCAAGCGTGTATGATGGTGCGTACCTAATGACTGACAATGTACGAGGGAACTTCTACCGGCATGTGTGGCACGTGCTCTTCAATGATGAGACCATGCAAATCGTGACTTATATCGAAGTCTGCATGATACTGATGGTTGCAATGTAGTAGTGAAACAACTAATTAAAATAACAAAATTTATGTATGGCCATGATTATAAATGGATTATGAAACATTTTCTTATAACAATATAAGACACATTTTGTATATAAGTTATTATGTTATTATATGTTCCTGTTGCAACACACAGACACTTACTTAGTTTTATATTATGAACAATTGATGTATATGATACAGTTTCATATTAATCCTTATATAACAGTTAAAGCGTGTGCGCGCAGGCGTGGGCGCTCAGCAGCCGAGCGGCAGGCATGTGTGCCAGACGGGGGCGTGAGCGAGGTGTAGTGGTGCAGTGCAGGCGGGCGCGTGTACCAGGCGTGGTCGCGCAGACGAGCGCGTGTGTGAGTGGGGGGTGGGGGTGTGGGCAAGGCGGTGGGGTGTGAGGCAATGGGTGGTGTGCGAGGTGGCGTGGGGTGGAGGGTGAAGGGAGATATGCGAGCATATTATAGAACTAGTTAGATGCCCGTGCGTTGCGATGGCAAAAAATATTAGATAAAATATTAGTGTACTACAATTATATACAAACAAAAACCACATATTATCGATCTCGGTATCTCATGAATTCTTTGACAACAATACAAATCAAAGACATTAAGAAATATCAACATTATCGTGTGTTGGTAGTGGTATATATCATCGTATTGATGAGCTCACTGTTACAGTGACATCACAAGTCACAATCAGCACTGCAACAAGCAACAGACTACTATAACAAGCGTTCAACTCATCTATTTCAGGAAGCATCACAACACATGATGAGCAGAAGAACCAGATCCCATTGTAGTTCTCAGTAGAATGAGTTCACCACTCTGAAATCTGAATCCGATCTACCAGCAGGGCTAGAATAAAAAAATTATCATGCACGCAGCACGCTAATACAATTATTTTGGCACTCCTTTTTCACATCCGTTGTTGGAGGGAATTATTCACTCAGACCTGAGATTAGTGATTAAGAGGATGAATGACAATGCTCCCAAAACAAACAAGGCCCTATTTCTGTTTGAATGAAAAATATTATTTCTAAAAAATACCATGGTTTTGTGAAATATTTTAATTGAAGAGTGACTTGAAGTGTTCGGATCAGATTTAATGGTTTTGAATACCATGGTTTTGGTAAAAACTAAAGCCTTTCTTAGATTTTTAAAAACTCCAATCTTAGATCTGTTATTTTTCTTAATACTACGTGCTTCAGCATCCCAACACAAGGTCCATTCTTCAGATCCCCTGCTAAATTCAATCCAACCAAAGGGAAGGAACAAGGCATCTAATTTCAGTGAAAAAAATCTAGACTGATTCATGAAAGCGTGAGGCAAGACAAGCAGAAGAAACATCCTTAGTTGCGAATTCAGTAAGATCATTCCATGTAGAAGATAGTAACGTGTGATTGTCATTTGAAGAACTGATGTGGAGTTCCCTTCACCGACTTAATATAGAAGACAAAATAGGAAAGGAAGTTATTGTGGTATGCTACTGACATGGAACTGGGGTGCTAGATTTTGTTATACATTAGTGTACAGTATTCACTATCGAGGATATAGGTTGTATGATACTCCCTTCGTCCCAAAATAATTTGTTTTAGACTAAACCTACATTCATTAGTTAATCTAGGAATGTAGTTTGTATGTATATCTACATTTATTATCATTCAAGGGATGAGTGGAGAAAAATAATAAATCGGTTGGAAGTGATGATGGTGCCGGTTTGAGAGGTTTGTCAAGATGATATTGAAGGTGATTAAAAATGTGCACTGAACTAAGAAAAATGATTTTTTATGTTTTAGAGTATTTTCTTAGAAGTTCATAGTCCTCATTGCTCAATAATTAAACGTACCTTCAAACCTCTAGATATGATATGATGCGTTTGCAGGGAAGGTGGTTCTCCTCATCGCAGTCGAGGCTACCCCCGCTAGTTCTGTTGTGTAAAGGGCAATCTGTCGCCTAGGAGCCTCTGGAACGCACACACTAAACGAGCAGACCATCAATTACCAACCTGAATCCCAAAATCGAAGGCCAAACTCAGCCTACCAATTAACCATTTAAAACTAAGAGACCAATTTCAGAAGAAAAAACATGACGAGATTGCATAATGCTCCTAATGAACTAACTGAATTGGACTATTGTGCCTTCATAGTTCTATAACTGGTTGCTGAGAGCTGGGAAACTGAATGGTATCCTGTAAATGAATATTGAATTTCAGCATAACAATGTTATGGCGATAACACAATGGGCGAAAAATGGTCTATTCAATATTTTTCTTTGCAAACCAACAATTCAGAAAAAAATAGTATATCCCATTTTCCCTCTGAATATTTTCATCTTAACCAAAGGTAACACATGACCCTTTTATCATGCTCAATGAATTTATCTTATTGAGAATTAAAAAATATTCTGAATACTTATTTTGCATTTTTTTGTCAACCACATGTACGGTAACATCTGTTTAGGAGACAGATTAACCTTTTAATGCTCAAATTCTTGTGTTATTGCAGTAACCATAAAAAGAAGTTGAAATCTATAGCAGGGAATTATATCAAATAAAAGTGTGACCTCTCTAGAGGTATGACTTTGACCACAAATTTAATTGACTCTTGAGTTATCTAATTTCTAAAAATACTTAACTTTGCTAGCAGCAGTGAAAGTTTTTACCAGTATTTGTGTCTAGCAAGCAAACCAACAATAGTGTGGACTCTACCATGGCTTCTTGCTATGCTTCTTTTAACCTGAAATCTGAAGTGTAAAGTATAGAGTTAATGTTTGCTAGATAGAATAAGCTGAAGAGAGGCGCAGTGGTACCTGATGTATATTTAAGCAGAAAATGAATGCACCACAGGTGTCTAACTCAAGCAGGTTAGCGGTAGTGATAAATTGCAATTCTCGTCCTATTATGAATAATATTATAAAAAATTAGAAAAAGGGCAAGATAGCAAAGTTATCTTGCACCGTTAAAAAGGTAGGGCAGGAAAGACAAGAAAAAAAGAAATCAATCCCCTTCCCCATCCCATCTGAACAACCAACCAATCGGACAAAATTCTAGAATCAGCATCATTGCCTACCGCAAACCCACAAGCATTATTCAGTCTTCATAGACACCCAAAATTTCCATGCTTACAGTAGAACAATCACTACATATTACAGACTCAAATTGATGAGCACTATATTATTCATTTATTTAGAAACAACCTTTTGATAAAATACCAAACTATTGCAAATTAAGATATGTTAACATGAATCATATAGTTAAATATTTAAATGCATCAGTTAATTGAGGAAAAGAAATAAAGAGAGGCTCGTGCAGCAGAAGATGGATGGACAATTGTGGTTCATCACAATGGGAGGAAAAAGAACACAAATACTAAAAATGGAACAGTTGTAGGCTCTATACCTCTTACTGCAATACAAGTGAAAATAGCTAAAACGAAACCCAAGGAAGTTGATATGAACTTATACATATTTCAGAAATGAGAAGCTCATCTATGACATTGAATTGACCAAACAACTATTCTTTTTTCGTTCTGTATGATAACAATCAATTGATTAAACAGCACAATAAACCGATTCCAAAGGCCAAGACAACTCTAACAATAATTTTAGAAGCCTACGCATTTAAAATATGCAACTTCTCAATATGTATCCTACACAAATAGATATGAACAAACATAAATACTAACCAAAATAAAAAAGCAAAGAAACCCCTACTCCCTAGATATTCAAGTTAATTTATTCAAATCACCATATGATCGTACTCAAGAAATTAGAGCAGATAATACTCATTCAGTGATCCAAGTAAGATTCGACTAATCCACAACATTAATCCAGTAGAAAAAGAAAGTTGAAACTTCTGTTCAGCTCAAACCAAAAACTCACCAGATCAGGCACCTCTACGGCAACCTCCACCAGCACCTTGGGCGATGCCGCTGGTTGCACCTGCCTAGGCGCCACGACAAACTGATTCAAAAAATTGAAATGATTCATGTACTGAAAATCAATTGGCATTATCAGCACAAATCATCTCAATTATTTCTGAATAATTACAGTTGAAATGTTTGGGGAGCAGTAGTAGATGAAATGGTCTTGTGGGGGCCTTCATCCCTTTGAACTTGGGTCCAACAGAGAACATATGTAGAATAACAAGGAGGCAGAGATGAGAAGTTGTCGCATCGTTTAACGCACGCACCCAAAAAACTCACTATGAGACGGGATCATTGGCGGTCGAATCCCACCAACCTAGGCGTCGATTCCGAAGAGGGTCCGCTGGTCCTCTCTTCCGACATGCTGCTCCGACAACCGACCTGGATAGCGATGTCGGCGGCAGCGCGGTATCCTCGAGCCGGATGTGTGCCACGAGCGCGGGCGTAGGCGACGTCGTCGGCAGCGCGACACCGCGTAGCTTCTCCCCTAGAACGGGAACGTGCAGCCGGCGCGGCCTCGGCAGTGATGATCGCGGCGAGGGGGGAGCCCATGGCATTGGCGTTGTCAGCAGCGCGATGTCGTGCAGCTTCTCCCCTAGAACAGGAACACGCATCCGGTGCGGCCCCGACAGCGAGATGCGCGGCAAGTGGGGAGCCCATGTCGTTGGCTACTGGGAGCATAGGGGGTTAGGGTTTGGTTGTGCGTTGTTGTGGCGTGTGGGTCTTGATCCACGAGCTGCAGCGGAGCGAGCAGTGCCGACACAAGGACCTCCTCCTCGGACCCGGCCCGGCGGCGCAGGAGCACGTCACCTCCCTTTTTATGGAGGCGCGGTGCGGCAGCGTGGACGGGGACGACTCGCGGCAGAGGTGGGGAGACAGGCAACGCGAGGCCGAGGGGTGTTGAAATGGGGGCGCGAGTTTGGGTGAAGAAGGAAGGAGTGTGGATGCTGCAGTTTGGCTGTGCAGTGCGGGCGAGCCGGGATTTGGCGACAACGCGAGGCATGTGAGGGGACGGGTTCGCGAGACGGGGGCGTGATGGGGTGTGGACGCTGACACTGTCATCTTAATAGAGTAGTATAGATATAGGACATGATGATAAATTTCGTAATTTTAATGTACATAACTATGAGTAGTGGAACTTTTGCTAAAGATAATCTCAAATAAAGTACTCTTGAGAAGATTATTAGGTTATCATAATCTGGGCTTTAGATTATATAATCTGGACCTATAATCTAGGTGTTTGTTTACCCGCTAAATTATTTGCACTAGATTATATAGGTCTTGTTTGAGAGGGCTTCACTTCAAGAATTATAGTTTTAGGTTTCTATCTTCACCATAAAACAACTTCAACGGATTAGTAAGACAAAGTTCAAGAGTGTTTGACTTGCACATAGATTCTAGCTTCTGTAATACAATTAATTTGTTTGAGTTTTCTTAATTATCTTTGATGGTTAGTGAGTGAAGAAAGAGACATGAATCGGTAGGTCATGTAACCAATAGCACGGTAGATAATTTTTGTACAACTTCACGAGAATGTATGAAAATATTTTTTTGAAGCACCATTTGAGTAGCTTCAAAAAATCATGAATTTTTCGAAGCTAGAGCTCGTGGAGATAGACTTAAATTTTTTGAAGTGAATGTCTATCCATGTAGTGGAAACAAATAAACCTAAAAATTTGATATTATAATGGCATATATTACTTCTAGTTAAAGTTACGCGAGATTGCAGCTCCCTCCGCGTTGAAGGAGCATTGGCTACCGCTCCACGTGACGCGTGTCGTGTGCTGTCGGACCCGAAAACTCTCTTCAAATCAGCTCTGAACGCGGTACGCTCGTGTTCCTCTCTCCCACCTCTCTGCACGATGCGTGCCCGGACCCGAAAATTCTCTCCAAACCAGCTCTGAGCCTCTGACAGCGGTACACTCGTGTTCCTCTCCCCCACGCCCTCCCTCCCATCGCGCCATGCCTCCTCCCCCCAGACCTCTCCCCTCCCCGCGATCCTTCTTTGGCCAGGCGGTCTGTCGGTGCTTGCGCCCGGGCCCCTCGCGCGCTCGCCCGGCGTCCCACGGACAGCAGGGGCGGCGGCGGCAAGCCGGTGTGTCAGCTTCTGTCGCACGTCGCCTGCACGATGCGACCCGCGCCCGCGGCCCGCCCCCTTTCCCTCGCCGCCACACGATGGTCGACACCGGGCGGAGCTTCGTGGTCAATCACCGGGGCCCGTCCGAGAAGTCCCCTCCGTCACCGCCACCGACGCAGGCGGAGGCCACGACTTCCCTAACGAAGGCAGGCGCGCCGGTGGAGCCCGCGTCGCCCCCACCGCCGTCCTAGAGCCGATCGGCCAAGCCCACCAAGGTTGTGATACGGCGCGTCCATTCATTCGTGCGGGTTTTCGCCTTTTTCGGTGCGGGATACAGACAGATTGATTGATCTGCCATCGCCGCCGCCGCTTCTGCGAGCCAGGTTGCGCGGGCGGAGGACCCCGGTGCGCCGCGCGGCAAGGCGGTGGGCCCAGCCGCGGTCGACGTCCTCGACAGTTCCGTCCGTGGCAAACCTGCAGGGCATGGCCAGGCCGTCGGGCGTCAACATGGCCTCTTTCTCCGCCGTGTCCAATTCCGGAGGCGTGTGGAGGGTTTTTTTTATATATCTTTATGGTTGGGTTTGGTTGGTGGCCGTTCTTAGGGGGTGTTTTGGTTTCTAGGGACTAATTTTTAGTCTCTCTATTTTATTCCATTTTAGTCTCTAAATTGCCAAATACGGAAACAAAAACTCTATTTTAGTTTCCATATTTAGCAATTTAGGAAACTAAATGGAATAAAATGTAGGGACTAAAAATTAGTCCCTAGAAACCAAACACCCCCTTAATTCGGTTGGTTTTTCTTGGTTACAGGGAGGAGGAAGAAGAATAGGCCGGTGAGGGTGTTCCCGACGGACAAGGGGACGCTCTGGAAGACACGATCCGCCGATGGCCACGCTGAGTCCTGGGGTAGATTGATTTCCCAGTCTAGATTGGTGAGGAGATTGTATGGTCAGGTTGGTTGCAGATTACTTGCTTGTTACAGTTTTACTTATACTTAGGAACCAAGCCTAGCTTAGTTGGTGGAGGGCATAGATGTTTTCCCATACAACCTAAGTTCATTGAGACAAATTTGGGGGCCTATTTCTTCATCTTAATTCTTAGTGAAAAGCCACCAAGTCCCTCCTAGGTTGGTCAAGTATTTTTAGAGTTTTTACTTATTCTTCAATTTATGGTGGTTGTAGCTAATTTGTTTATTCGCTGTTTGGAAGAAAGGGTGAAGGTTCCATGGCCAGTTTTAAAGAAAGAGGTGCTTCTACACTATTTTGAATTGGAATATCTTAAAGATGTCGTCGTTTTGATAATGAAAAATGTACGTACTTTTTCTTCTGCATTTTAAGTTCTTTTCTGGGAAACTCTCTGCGTGGCCTTGATGAATTGTTGCTATATGCCCTAATGTTAGATGAAAGAGCTGGTATGCTTCTGTGTTGTATTCCCTTAGTAGTGTTTTGGACACCAAGGAATGCAGTGATATGAGTAATGACATGATTTGTTTCTTAAACGATCTGCTATTTAGCTAAGGAAAATCTCGATCTTCCCCCTATCAAATGCACTTTGTTTGCTTCAGTTGCAATGGTTCTCTATCACACTAAGTTTTTTTTACACAGAAATTGAATATGTGAAGGTATCGAATACAATTCTTCCAAGAGATATACGTGTACTGGGTTGGTGTCATGTTCCAGCATATTTTAATGCAAGGTTAGCTATGTTCCATGTTTTTATATTTTTCTTCTTGCAAGGATAAATGCACTATTTTGCAAACAGGCAAATATATGATATATCTATTGACAAGTGTTAATTCTAAGGAGATAAAGTGCTCCATCGTTTTGTGATCAGATTATTATGTCCAGTTATATGATGATGATACTTTGTGGTTGCTGATTGGCACTTGATTTTTTTCTCTCACTGCTATTTTGCAAATTCACCTGTTTGAGCCGGGAATATACTTATTTTGGAAGGGGACTTGGATCTATTGGTACTTACACTACCTTTGATTTTTATACTTGCCCAGTGAGTTAAGACTTGTCCATGTCTATTGAGCTACAACTTTCATTTGCAAGTACTTTACATCAATATGGAAAGTAGAAACCTTATAGCTTGTGAAATCAAATGTGTAACACTTGGATTTCTATTGTGGTCAACTGATCTTGCTGCATCAATTTTGAGATGCGGTCGCTGGCGCTCATGCTGACGTGGTCCGTCGCCACCGTGCTCACTCTCCTCGCCGTGGGCTCGCCCCATCCACCACCTCAGCAATGTGAGTGTTGTAGCACGAGCATGCACTCTATGCTTTTCTCTCTCGTGATTGTCTGGCTATCATGCTGTCTCGGAGTACTTTTCTTTTGTCCATGCCCATGCGTGTCTGTTTGTGCTCATTTCTGGGATTTCGAGACGAGTTACTTTGTGATTTAGCTGTTGGTCCTTGTGTTGCTGTCAGATATCATATGATCAGTTGTTGCTTTAATAGGATCCTGTTTGGGGAATCTTCATCCTTTTCACCCTTCACCTGTTTTGTTTCGAATACAAATTTGTATGGTTTGAATGGGATTGCTGAAGTGATATTACAGTTACTTTCTGTCGGTTTAAAGTCTGATGGTATGGAGTGTGGAGTATGGACTACTACCATTTTATTCCTGCTGCAAAATCTTTTAAAATGGACACACTCTGCATTTACTTTCTGTTAAAAATTTACAAATATCTACTTCATTAGCTTTTGTGCCATGTTGTTAAACGTAATGTCAATATAGATTTGGGTCACTGGATGATGTTCCCAGTCTGCAATTTTTTTGAACAGGCTAGAACGGAAAACCAGGTTGTGCAAAAGAGTACTTGCGACTTTGAAGGTCTTATGGTCAGTAATAGAGGATATGACGAAGTACATATCACCAGAGGATGCAAAAAGATTGATATCTAAAGAGGTTTGAAATTTGAATTCTTATCCTTGATATTTAGTTGTTTATATTTGATTTCAGAAATTTGGAAAAATATATTTTCTTGGTTATATGTATATATATCGTGGTGAGCAGTTTGCCAAGAAGAGAATCACATGGATAGTTGTCTGTTTTAGATTTTGCATGCGCATAGATGATTGCGTTCTCTATTGGTTCATATTTTGATCATAATTTTTTGTGCACGTGTTTAGATGCTACCATGATTGGTAACACATAGCACTGTAACCTGCAGTTGGTAGCGCCTGATACGCTCATGTCTAAAATAGTTCCCTCTCTAGAATCTGATTCCAAGATGTACTAAGCTGTGTTTCCGTTTTTCTATTTCTAGCTTCTATTTCTGTTGTCTGTTTCTAGAATCGTCTCTATTTCTCAAATTTTATTATTTTTTCTTGTCCCATCAATTCAGTGCATCTTCTCACCCGGCCATTATTTTAAGAGATCAACCAGAACCAGCTAGATAGTAAATATTTTAGCTCGCCAGAATACCATATACCAATAAAGCAAAACAGTGCCAATTTCACTTTCTCGAACTATATATGCTTACTCAATTAATGTTGAATGGTTCCTCATACACTGATCACCATCAATGGCGATGTATCAGTGCCATGGCGTTCATCATAATGTAAGCTCTGAATAGGAAATGACACAATTCAGAGGCTATAGGAGACTAATTCTAAGACACATCTTAGCTAGGTTCATAAGGTAACTAGAAAGAAAAGGTAAAGCTATGTGGATCTTACATGGAGATGTGCCATGGCGTTCGTTAGTGCCATTGCATCTTTCGGAGATCGCCATACCACATCGTTCATTTTCTCTGCGCAGAATGGAGGCGAGGTGTTCTACTAAAATGCCAGGCTCCTGGTTGTCCTATGTCTGGTTTCCAAGGTGTTTAGGTTAGTTATGTTTTTCTCATATTGTCTATGGTATAAAACGACAAACAGTTTCATATTCAAATCATCTGTTTGCTCAGTCAATGGAAGTAACCGACCATAGGCTTACTGTTTGTCTCAGTAAAATGTGTTGTTTTGCAGACTGTATTTTGTAATGTAACATTTGGTGTGGTGGATGCAATTCCATGATAGCGAATGGCATAAGATTTAATGCTAAGAAGAAACAAGTTGGAAATTATTACTCTACCAAGGTACTTGACTGATTACTGTACAATTTCACTTACACTAATATGCGCCGCTGTTGTTTCACAATCTCCAACATGTGACGAAGCATAAGATGACTTCTCATTTTTTAATTGGTTGGTATTTGATTGTGATAAATTTACTGAATTTCCTTTGGCATAGGCCATCATCAAGTATTGGAGAATAATGTTCTTACCCTCTCTAGCCTACAATAGGCAAATCTATGTTTTCCTTACCAGTTGATATATCACGGTGGGTGTTTACTTGGGGTTTTGTTTGGATCAATATATTAAGTAATCTAGACTTTCTTGGTTGTAATATTAAATATTGGTTAAATCCATTGATGCATCAATACTTCTCTTACAAATGAAGAAAGTTAGAACTGCATTTCTTTCATATAAAACTACAATCTTGTATCAACCCATCATTAAGTGTTGTAGTGCTAAAGCAAGTGTCCGGTAAATTTCTAGGTATATACTAGAGCGAAGAGCGAACAACAATCTAAGATTGCAGCAAGAAAGGTGACATATTATCTTGTCTTGCCTTTTTCTCTCCACCTTTTAACCTTTTTGGAAATTTATTACATATACACATTTTTTCATGCCATCAATTGCCTGCTGACAAGTTTTTTTGCTCTAGGTCCAGCAAGGATGGAGTCAGGACTTTTATCCATGCGAGAAGGAACCAGATTATGTACATGTATATGTGTGGATAGAACTAACCGCCGATATTATCCTAAATCTAAGCACGGTCACCCACAAAAAATGTGTAATTTGCTTCTTCCCAGACATACGAAATGTGTTATGCGGACTATGTTGGCTATTGGAAAGGCATTCTAAATGCCGTCTGTAATGTTTGATGGTTACAAACTATTGTCGTGCTATGTAATATGCGGTCTTGACATAACCGCTAGGTTTGTGATGTTGTTGCATGTTACAGCTGCAACTTTATATTATTGTGCCATGTGTTATTTGTGTTCTTTTCTTTTTTGCTATCATTATGTCTCTCTCTATTACAAGAGAAAATAATGTAGTATCTATAACTTTGGTTAAGCTTCATTTTCAGCGGTTGATCCTAACACCTCCAACTGTAGGGCGCGCGAAGTGCGCCGAATGTTCTAGTATATACTCCCTCCGGTGCAGTAAAAGAAGTCATCCTGCGCGTGACCGAGCGTGCACAAAAAGAAGTCATAGCGCGCGTGGGTCTGGGATTTGGACGTTGTTGCCCCTAGTAATTGCACAAAAAAAATGCATTTAAGAGGAATCGAACTTGAGACCTCCAGTCTAGAATGCCTTGGATCTGCTGCAGCAACCAATCAAGCCTGATTGTTTTAGTGACGTTAATGCACCCATATCCCTATTTAATAGGGGCAAACAGGGAAAACTCTATGATAATTAATCACTCCTTGGTATACACAATCATGTCCTAAACGACTACCTTTACTGCACCAGAGGGAGTATAAAACATACCATTGCAACGTCAAAGGGCGAGGATCGAAACTAACGTTTCCAATCTATTCGGCAGGATCTGCTTTGCGACGCTGTCAGAGGAACTCGCTCGACCACCGAACCCCCCTTGCCCTAGCGCTCCCCGCCTCCGCCTCTCGCCGCCGGCGAGATGATCCCTGTCAGCGCCGATATCCCTGTGGAGCTGCGCTTCCTTCTCGAATGCGCCACCGGCTCCAACTTCGACTCCATTCGGCTCGAGCTCTGCCAGGTATCTGTACTGCTTGACCCTTTCCGCTTCCTGCCATCGTTGCGTTCCCCCTCCCTTTGATTCGTGTTCTCAGTCTGTGTAGCTTGTATCCTTGTGGAGGGCGATCAGTTATACCCTAGGTTAGCCTAACGGTAAGATTGTCAATTCTGAGTTTAAACTTGTTAGAGTTGCAGGCCACAAGTTCAGCGCCTAGCGACGTAGGTTGTCAACTTCGCATCCACTTGATTACTGCAAACAAGGTTTTTTTTGGGACGTATGACCGTGCCTAAATTCTGTATGAATCGTTAAAACTCATTGGCTTCACTAGCTGTGCTAACGTATTTAATCTACTAGCCTAGCTGTGCTAACGTATTTAATCTACTAGCCAGTAGTCAGTTGTCCGTGCTTTGCTACAGTTTTTATATATAATATAATTAGGTATATAATTAGGTATTGAAATATTTATTCAAATATAACTATTGTTTATTTCTAAACACTAAGATATGTGTGGTCTGATGGTTAGCCCCAAATTTCTGGATTAGGGTGGCGTGGTGTCGGTGTTTTGACCCAAAGGTCCTAACCAGCTAGTGAATTAGTGCTGCGTGCCTGGTCCAGATGGGTGATGCAAGAAGACACAAATTTTATCCTGGTTTGGGCAATAGAATGCCCTACTTCCAGCAGAGGGGGATGAGACTTATATTATCTTGCACCTAAGTGCTTGTAGTAGGGAGTACAAGTTAGTCAAGAGAGGGAGTAGATCCCAAGTCCCTGAAGATTATTGAGGCAAGTGCCAATATCGGTTGTGGAGGCGAAAACCTGTGAAGTGTTCTCTCCTCTCCCTTGGAAGCCTTGGACTCCTTTTATAGCCTCAAGGAGGGATCCTAGGAGCGCCAATGTTTGTCGTAAATGGGAGAGGAGGCGAGTTCGAGCCCCTCTAGCAGCATGGCCACCGGAATGACCTTTGTCCTCGCGGTTGTCTTGGATCAGGGGGAGGACGTCCGACCCTTGTATCTCACATTTTGACCGAGCAGAGAGACGAGGCCAGGATCGGGGGCTCGGATGCATACCCGAGCCTATTTTGTGGATGTGTTGTCCGAGTGGTAGTTGTTGGAATAGTGATAAGTATGGTGAAAAGCACATGGTAAGTCGCCCCGTATGGCGTAAAGCAGACTTGTCACCAATCCTGTAGTTTCTGTAGTCATCCCGTTGTCAGCTGTCTCTGCTGAGGGGTTGGTGGCGTCGGGCGTCGTTTCGTCGATGTTATCTAGACCGATGCCATGCTCGGGCAAGGCGGAGGTTCCTCCCGAGGCCATGGTCGGACCTATGCCGGGGCATGCGGCCGTGTGGGGAGTGGTTAGAACAGTCGCCGGAGTGGCCTCCTGGGATTCACAGGGAGCTGCTGGCTGCTGCCAGGGCTGTTGGCCGAGGTCGTGCTCGGGTGAGGCAGAGACTTCTCCTGAGGCTGAAGCCGTCTTCGGGCAAGGCGGAGTTCTCTCCCAAGGGTGAGGCTGTGCCCAAACGCGTGCATGTCCCATCCAGAGTTTGTTCGAGAATAGTGGCCGGAGTGGGGGAGCAGTGTTCGTTATTCGTGGGCATGCGTCATCGTAGTCGGCAAAAGTAGATGGGACCGCGGTCCCATCGTCCCCTATTTGACCGAGGCGTCACATGGAGTAGATATCCGAATCGTTGCATTTAATGCGCACGTCTCCACGGTTCCCGTGACCTTTGGCTGAGGCTGGTCTCGGGGCTGTCCTCCTGTCCGAGACGAGCTCGGGCGAGGTGGAAATTGCCATTCCGTGAAGAGGGGCCCTCGGGCGAGACGAGGATTTTTCCCGGGCATTGCCTTCGCCCGAGGATGGGCTCGGGCGAGGCGTAGTTTTGAGTGACCGTTGAGCGGGGTCTCGGGCGAATCGTGATTCAATCCTGCTTGACCACGGGGAACGTGTTTTCTGATTTTTCGGTACTTAGGTGTAAGCATGTTTAGGGGCACAATCTGGGTACCCCTAATTATGATACTTGACACGTGGGTTCGAGTGCTCGCTCTGTACTATTTTTTGGGCGGTGTGGTAGCTGCGCGGGCGGGGTCGGGTGCTGGGCAGGCGCAGTAGCTGGCTGCGCGGGCGTTGGGTGTCCACAAGGCAGTAGCTGAGAGAGTGATGCGCGGGCGCTGGGCGTGGGGCCCACAGGTCACGGCGCCAAGGTGGGGCGCGTCACGCGTGGGGCGGGAGAACCAGTCGGGAAGCGTGGGGCGGGTCCAGAGTGTCAGTGCGGAGGGTGAAGCCGTGGTAGCATCAGGTGCCCACATTAGGTTCTTAATAGAGTATATAGATTTTGTTTCCTCAATAGTAGAGCTCGTGGTGTCTTTTCATTGACAATTTTAGTTCAAAATCTTGTTGAACTACCTACTGTAGTTTCGCAAACCGGAGCAGTTTGCCTACTTGCTGGTTAATATAACTTTCTTCTTTGGCTTCGATCATATCTTAGTTCTAATGACTGAATACTCAGTCTGCTTGATATTTTCTAATTCAAGTTATTTTCACCATCTTTTCAGTTAGTTGACAGTGGCTTGGATGGATGCATTTTGGTGCTCCGAGTATGTCTGAATCAAATGTTGCTGAATGCTGGGGAGGTCAAGAACCTCCAGTTGCAACAAAAGCTTCTATCTGATGTTTTCAGATATTGTTTACATAAGACATGCTTCACAACTAGTTTTTGTGAGGTGCTGGCAACGATAGCCTTGACGGATGATTTTCTTGAAAGCTTGTCAAATCTGCTGGAGCTCTCAGTTGCTGAGAAAATTGGTGTTGGACTTGCGCTGTCAGATTCTGAGGACTCAGAGATGAAGCAGAAAGGTAGTCATTTCTGTGTGAGTCTAGTGACATCATATCTGCTTCTCTTATTTTCAGATGGTCATTGATATTGCCTCTTCTGTTCCAGGGCAATGGTTTTCAATTGCTCAAATTGAAAAGCTGTGTACGAGTCATATCCAATCTCTATCAAATGGTCAAATTCATGAAATTGTCATGTTTCTGCATCAGTCTGATGGCCTGTCAAAGCATATGGACACTTTTAATAATATTATATCTCTACTAAAAGTCACGGAGAGGCCATTTTTTGTACCTGTTACGAATGGAGATTTTGATAGCCAAGCAAATCCTTCAAGGTATTCAGTTTCTGACCAATCAAAATCTAATATTTGTACTTTTTTTCTTGAAAGCGCAGGAGAACTGCGCGATAATATATTAAAGAAGAGGGACAGATACAAGAAAAAACTGGGGGTCCCTACGGCGGCCAATAACAGGCATACAGAAACCCATCCATGACTAAAAAACTAACAAGAACTACCACAATGCTAGCTAACTAGCAGGGAGGCCCGGAATGGGGCGGTGAGCAAGGACAACTTCTTTGCACCAGCCATCTCCCAAAGGTCAACCTCCAACCCAACTCTTCTAATAGCATCAGCAATACTGGGGCTCTTATTGTTAAATACACAGCCATTGCGCTGCTTCCATAAGGTCCAAACTTCCAGAATGACTAGAGAATTGAGGCCATCCCTTGCAATTCCAGAGACCTTAGTGCATAACGTTCTCCACCATTCAAGGAAGGCACTATCCTCAGATTGGGGGGCAAGAAGCTGAAGGTTCACTTGAAGAAGCAGTTTGAACTAAAATTCTCGAGCAAAAACACATCCAATCAACATATGGTCCAAGGTTTCTTGATCCTGGTCACATAATGGACATCTCTCCGGATGGTCCATGCCTCTTTTCTGCAGCCTATCTGCTGTCCAAACCTTCTTGTGTGCGACCAACCACATAAAAAACTTGGTTTTTGGAGGAGCCCAAGTTTTCCATATTCTATGAAAAGGCTCAAACTCAGAAGATCCCATAAAGAAACCCCTATATGCTTCCTTTGAGGAGAACTTTCCGTTTGCAGCTAGGCGGAAAAATGCTTGTCTTCAACTTGAGGTCTTAGAACAATTGAGTCAATTAAATCCCACAAGATGAGAAATTCATTGATAATTCCAACAGAAAGAGCTCCCTGAATGTTAGAAATCCAGCTCTGATTAGAGATAGCATCCACCACTGTTCTCTTGTTAACCCTTCTCTTAGGAATGATCCCAAATAATCAAGGGGCTAAGTTTGCAATTCTGTGACCCAATATCCACCTATCGGTCCAGAAAAAGGTTGTAGCCTCATTACCAATCTCAGTTTGCATAGCCATTGAGAAGAAATCTTTCACTTTTTTAGGGACTTGGATAGCAAGAGAGGCCCATGAGCGAGTTGGCTCAGTTTTAGCCAGCCATAGCCATCGCATTCTAATAGACCAAGCAAGTTCTTTTATGTTGGAAATGCCTAGACCACCCAACTCACGAGGCCTACAAACAATTCCCCAAGCCACATGACAGTGACCACCTTTTGCATCTCTTCGGCCTCTCCACAGAAAACCTCGACGAATCTTATCAATGGCTTTAAGGGCCCAAGCTGGAAGGTCAACAACCATGTCCAAGTAGATGACCATCCCTGTGAGAACATGCTGGACGTGCACCTTTCGACCAGCTTTAGTCAATAACTCAGCCTTCCATCTAGAGAGTTGATTTGCAATCTTATCAATGATGGGTTGAACTTGGATTTTTGAAAGCTTTTTAATGGCAAGCGGTAAACCCAGATAACGGCAAGGGAATTCAGATAACTCACAAGGCAACATATTCTGCAGCACATCAAGGTCTTGATCTCCACATCTAATAGGGTACACGCTGCTTTTCTGAACATTCGTACGTAAACCCGAAGCATCTCCAAATAGCTGAAGACAATCCAAAATAATATTGATATCCATGGCTGCCGGCCGAAGAAAGATCACCACATCATCCGCATAGAGAGAGACCCGGTGTTGCAGTGCTCGAGGAGCAAGGGGCTGCAGCAGTCCATCCTGTGCGGCCTTATTAATCAAGAAGCCCAAAGTATCCATGACCAAGATGAACAAAAAAGGAGACAGAGAATCCCCCTGTCGGAGACCACGACGATGAAGAATAGGTTGTCCAGGTAAACCATTAAGTAACACCTGAGATGAGGAAGTCCATAGCAATCCACTAATAATATCTCTCCAGACTTGGCCAAAGCCCAAATGTTGTAAGACTTCCAGGAGGAAGGGCCATGAGACTGAATCAAAGGCCTTTGAGATATCAAGCTTTAGGAGCATCCTGGGTTGCTTTTGCTGATGAAGATAGCGGGTGGTTTGCTGCACCAACATATAATTATCTTGAATGAAACGACCTTTAATAAAAGCACTTTGGTTAGGAGAGACCATATCATGAAGTCTTCCAGCCAAACGATTAGCGAGGAGTTTGGTGAGCAATTTTGCAACACTATGAACTAAACTTATAGGTCTGAAATTTTTTACTTGATTGACCCCCTCAAACTTTGGGATGAGGGTGATATAAGCAGTGTTAAGGGCCTGAAAATTAGCGAACCTCCTGCTCCCAACCGCCGAGAAAACAACCATAACATCAGCCTTAATAATCTCCCAACAAACTTTATAAAATTTGCCTGTGAAACCATCCGGCCCTGGAGCCTTGTCCAAAGGAAGATGTAAAATTGTGTCCCATACCTCCTTCTCAGTGAATGGTGCATCTAAGGTTGACAGATCATGGCAAAGAATTCCCAAACTTTCCAGAGAGATAGTCTTCTCCCTATCGCTGCAATGTCCCAAAAGATTGCCATAGAATTCGTTGACCAGATCAGCTTTGGCATCATGGCTGGTAAGGACAGCACCATTAGAGACCAATTTTGGAACAAAATTCTTCTTCTTGCGAAATCTTGAATGCATGTGGAATAATTTAGTATTGGCATCACCCTCACGCAGAATATTTGTACTTTTTCATTCCCATTTATTCACAAATGCTTTCCTCCTCTTTCTTGTGCCATGTAGACATTTGGAGATGTACTTTGGTAGCACAAATGATGATTTTGAGTCACTTCTGTCTGAAATTGGGAAAGAGATAAGCATGGCTGACATTGTAGCCGAGTTAGGTTATGGATTTACTGTTGACAGCACTCACTGTAAGGAAATACTTTCCATTGTGGAGCCTCTTGATGATATCGCCATATCTAAGTTGCTTGGGGCTGTTGTCGGCACTCATATTGGTCTTGTAGAGGCCCATAACACATATGCAACATTTGTATCTGCTATTCGTGATAGCCACACGAATGACTCACCTCAGCCGACTAAATGGAACACAGATGTTCTTGTGGACTCAATCAATGAACTTGTAAGCTATTGACTTCTTACTTTTTCACTGGGTGTTCTTTTTTGTTTTATTTTCGTTTTGCACCCTTACACTCAATCTCTTTATCATGCAGGCCCCAAGTACAAACTGGGTGCGTGTAATTGAATATCTTGATCATGAGGGTTTCAATATACCTGATGAAGCGAGCTTTTATCTATTGATGTCTATATACGAGTGTGCTTGCAAGGTATGTGTATAAGCGTTTCTATTTTGGATAATTAACTAGTTGGTTGATAAATTAATTGGATTATACAGGATCCATTTCCACTTCATGCTGTTTGTGGGTCATTGTGGAAAAACACAGAAGGCCAGATATCGTTCTTAAAGCATGCAGTTTGTGCTCCATCTGATAAATTTACATTTGCACATTCTTCTAGACACCTGGTAATTTTGACAACATCTGCCCTCACTCTTGATAAAACTCCATCCAATTCAAGCAATCAAGCCTAACAGTTGTAATATACAGGCATTTCAGGACTTGGCAGGCCCTAGTCAAGGCAATCATGCTTGGTTCTGTCTTGACCTTCTAGAAGTTTTATGCCAACTAGCTGAAGTTGGGTACACTGCATCTGTACGATCAATGCTTGAGTATCCACTGGGACATTGCCCTGAGCTCTTACTTGTTGGTGTTAGCCATATCAGTGTATGTATTTCAGTATTTCTATTCCCACCTAATGAGTTTGCCTGTAGTTTAATGACTTGAATTTTATAGTGTTGAGTTTGCCTTGTCTCTTACTTGGTGTTAGCTGCATCAATGTATGCATAACTAGTCCTGCATAATGAGTTGCCTCTAATTTCATTTGATTTTAATAGTGCTAAGTTGTTCTTGTCTCTTCGCAGACCGTGTATAATCTTCTCCAAAATGAAGTACTGTCCTGCGTATTTCCTGCTTTACTGAAGGATCCAACAAAGCGCAATGTAGTGAATTATCTCTGGCATACAAACTCATATCTCACACTTCAAGGTTTTGTTGATGCTCATAGTGATCCAGATTGTTTGCTAAGAATTGTTGATGTTTGTCATGACTTGAAGGTTTGTGCAAGCAAAATGCACTTTATTTTCTAAAATTTGTATGAAAACTTATTGCTACAATATTCAATGCTGTACCACTATCTTGTCAAATAGATTTTGTTTCACTCAACTTTTATTTCCACTTGAAACAGATTCTGTCGACTGTCCTTGATTCTACTCCATTTGCGTTTTCCATTAAATTGGCTGCTGCTTCCTTGAGTAAAGACTATAGTAATCTTGAGAAATGGCTGACTGAAAAGCTATCTCTATATGGAAAAGGTTTTGTTGAGGTAATATGCATAATCTACTCTTGTAAGCAACTACATTGTAGCTGACCTCTTCCACATCTATTATGTTGTTCAATTCTGCTAGCAAACTATCAATTTATTTCAATGCTTGATTATAAGGTTTATCTTGTCTAACTTAACTGGTTCTACTCAGGAATGTGTGAATTTTTTGAAAGCAACTATGAGCAACACAGATTACGTCTTAGAGGGCACGACACAACCTCAATCTATTGTCAAAAACATATATTGGGAGTCTTCTTATGCCTTCATAAAGGTCTACATGGTTATTGTTTTTTTATTTTTCCTTTTTTTGTGTGTGGAGGGGGGGCGGTATCGTTATCAATATGGACTCATGTCGTGCATGTTTTTAGGTTCTCCAGTCTCACTCGGGGCAGCTCTTGTCATATGCAATATTGGATGAAATAAGGAAATTGTGTGTTTCGTTTGAATCGAGGAATCCTAGCTCTGCTGTAAGAGAGCTTGCTAATTCAGAGGGAGGGTCAGATGACATTGAAGTAGAGGCTAATGCATATTTTCAACACATGTTCTCTGGACAGATAAGTGTTGATTCCATGATACAAATGCTTGGGCGCTTCAAAGAATCTACAGATATGAGGTGCAAATTGAAGCTAAACTGGAATATATTTTGGACTGATTTTGTTGGTTTTCTGATTCGATGCGTGGTGTGGAGTCTGTAGACAATCACTTCACAAAATGCTGCAAAGACTTGTTGATGGAAATAGGTTTGGATCAGCAGTAAAATACTGAAGAAGATATTATGTTTACTAATTTAATTAACCTGAGTGCTAAAATTACAACCATGATCATTTATTTGAAATTTAGCTTCTTTTTTTGTTGGTATTATGCTCGATATTCTATTTAAGATGTGCTTTATAGACATCATTCATTTCAAATTGGGCAGTACTGTGGTAGGATTGCATTTTTTCGACATAAGCTTACGATAATCTGAAAGTTCCAATCCTTGCTGCCAATTCCTTTTGCCTTCAAGATTGCTGCCTGACTAGTACTATGTTTTTGCAATAATCTGTTTAGAGCTGTGTCTTCCAGTAGATTTTTTTACACAGTTACATTGGTCTATGCCTAGCTCTTCATAATTGTATTATTTGAATGCTATTGTTAACAGGGAGGTATCAATTTTCAACTGTATGATCTCAAATCTTTTTAAAGAATATACATTCTTCCCCAAGTATCCTGATAAGCAGCTTAAGATAGCAGCTGTTCTGTTTGGTAAGCACATTTTTATTTTGATTGGCCTTCATAAGCCTTCTGTATATATATTTGATTCTCAAACATGCAGGAGAACTGTGTAAAATTGCAATGCAAAGATGATTTGTTACAACTAGTTTGATGATTACATTTACGCCGTTTATTGTTTGTAATTGTAACCTGCATGCAATACTATATCTAGTTCTTTGACAGGTCATCTGAATTTAGTCTCTTACAAAATAATGCTCTTGGCTTATGATCCAGGGTGATAATTATTCTACTTGACGATCGTAGTAGCTTGTAGCCTTTATTCGTTGGCGCCTTGCCGGAGACAAAGATGATCCTTGGATCACTCAAACGCTCACAAAACTCAACACAGACAGACACTAGAAGAACACACTGAGTTTTTGGTACTGCCCCTAGAAGAACTACACCCACTCGTAGGTGTATTTTATTGATCTGTTTATTTACACAATTACAAAGGCTCACAACACCAATCAACAATCAATTAGCTAAGAAAGGAAACTATCCAATTCCAATCAACCATCAATTAGCGAAGAAAGGGAACTAATCAATCAGCTATCAATTAGCTTAGAAAGGAAACTAACTAATCAACTATTAATTAGCTAAACGAAACTTACCAATCAAGTAAGAATGAAACGGAAACTGAGCTGTATTATGCAACAATCTCCCCAAGTCTGTCTCGGTTTATTTGACCTGTTGGAGTCAGTCTAATGTACTATATGTTCTATAATACAAATCCAACACGGAGATAACTCTAGGGTAGTGGCTGCATGTAGGGTTGCAAATTGGGCTGAAAAAAATGAGCCCAAGTGGCCTAAACCATCCTAGATGCTGCAGCGCACATTCTCAGCTGTACATCAATTCCATTACGTTTCTGGTCGCCTGGTTTTCAAGTCGTCCAATTAGCTGGTCGAGTAGCAGGGGCGATCAGCCGACTAATCTTGATTAGGACGATGACATGAATGATTAGTCTGTCCTTGTCATCCCTGATCGTCCAGGTCTTCCAGGACATATATATATATATATATATATATACTGTATTTATATATTACACCTGGGTGCATTCAATATAGAGAATGCACCCAGGCCGAACCTATGTGCCAGGTCCGAGCCAACCGTCCCACCCAGGCCGGTTTCGTCCCTCCCGCACGCTCCAGACAGAACCTTTTCATTTTCCCGCCCCCGCGCCCTCTTTCTCCGTGAACGGCTCCTCCGCGAACGGCTCAACCTCTTCACATAAGTTGCAATCACACCAGACTTGCAGTTGCAATTACACCAAACCAGCAGTTGCAATTACACCAGGCAGCAGTTGCAATCATTGTTTTGTTTAACAGATTTTTGGACATAGTTATATAGGAGTTGCAATCACACCAGACCAGCCGTTGCAATTACACCAGACAGCAGTTGCAATCATTGTTTGTTTAACAGATTTTTGGACATAGTTATATAAAAGTTGCAATCACACCAGACCAGAAATTGCAATTACACCAGACCAGCAGTTGCAATCTTGTTTGTTTAATAGATTTTTGGACATAGTTATATAGAAGTTGCAATCACACCAGACCCACAGTTGCAATTACACCAGACCAGCAGTTGCAATCTTGTTTGTTTAATAGATTTTTGGACATAGTTATATAGAAGTTGCAATCACACCAGACCCACAGTTGCAATTACATCAGACAGCAGTTGCAATCTTGTTTATTTAATAGATTTTTGGACATAGTTATATAGAAGTTGCAATCACACCAGACCAGCAGTTGCAATTACATCAGACCAGCAGTTGCAATCATATTTTTTAACAAAATTTCTCAGAGTTATTCAAATGCGGGGGACAGAGACACGCTGACAGAGAGGCGCGCGGCGGCGCGGGGACAGGGAGACGCGCGGCGGCGCGAGAACAGGGAGGCGCTCGGCGGCGCGAGGACAGGGAGACGCTCGGCGGCGGTGGGATTTAGGGGAGGAGCATCGAGGAGGCGGCGGCGGCGCGGGGAAAGGGATGCGCGCGGCGGCGGCGGGGGGTTAGGAGGCGCGCGAAAACGCCTGGGTGCATTCAATATAGAGAATGCACCCAGGTGCATTTTAGCAGCGCCGTATATATATATATATATATATATATATATATATATATATATATATATATATAGGGTAGAGGTAATGGAAGCCCTGGGCTTCCGTTAGTGGGCGAAGCCCCAGCCAGGGAGACCGAACGGGTCGCGTTGGTCCACTGGACGCCAGCCTGCGCCATTTATGCAAAGGATAACCACGTATCCCGTCTTACACGCGACATGCAATTACGCAAGCATAAATTTGTGTACAAATGTGCATAACTCATGCATAAATGGAATCTTTGCATGCCAGGAATCGCGCGCACGATCAGGTCACGTTCAGCCCACTGGACGTCAGCTTGCGTCAGCCATGCATAGGATAGCCACGTATCCCGGCTGAGAGCGACATGCGATATACGCACGCATAAATATATGTACAAATGTGCATAACTCATGCATAAATGGAATCTTTTATGCCACGAATCACGGGAACGAATATTTGCATG
>JAOPSE010000031.1:34969996-35030374 GCA_029449295.1 Zea luxurians | reverse complement strand
GATCCGTCCATCTTGTACTCCCATAGCTCCGGATCTTGTTCACCAGGGTCTTGAGCCTATTGTAGGTTTCAGTTGGCTCTTCTCCCCTTTTCATGGCGAACCTTCCTAGTTCTCCTTCCACCAGTCCCATCTTTGTAATCATGGTGGCATCATTTCCCTCATGAGAAATCTTGAGGGTGTCCCATATTTGTTTGGTATTGTCTAAGCCGCTGACTTTATTGTACTCATCCTGCATAAAGATGCTACAACATAGTGGTAGCCTGGGCATTCTTATGAATTCGCTCGTTAATAAAAATGGGATTATCGCTACTATCAAATGCATTCCATTTTCCACTATTTCCCAAATGCTAGGATGGAGAGAAAACAAATGACTACGCATTTGATGACTCCAAAAAGAGTAGTCGTCTGCATCAAAGTGAGGGGTTTACCAATTGGAATAGACAACAATTGTGCATTTAATTGTATAGAATACGAGAATAATCAAATAAATAATTTTGATTAACCATTTTCTTTTTTGTGGACGAGTCATTGTTGTCCCTTGGTGAAGAAGAGGAGGTGTCGCTGCCGTAGTAGATAATCTTCTTGATGTGTCTTTCTTCTTCCCATCCTTTCTCTTGTTATTTGGGCCTGAGTCGGTGGGCTTGTCACCTTTTGGCTCATCAATGTTGAGTCTCCTTCTCCTTGTCGTTGATCATCATCCCCTTGCCCTTAGGATCCATCTCTTCGGGCGTTAGTCTCTTGATGAAGAGAACGACTCTGATACCAATTGAGAGCCCTAAAGGGGGGTGAATAGGTGATCCTGTAAAAATAGCTCAACAAAACAAACTTGGTCTAATATTGGATTAGATATATCAAGAGCCAAGTCCAAATGAAGGGAGTGTAAGGAGAAAACTTTTTCACTTAATTGCTCGAATCTTTAACTAGCAAAGCGATCACGTGGTCGCAGCGTCTCGGTGTTGTAGAATGTTCAAGGGATGGTTAGTGTATAGCTTCATGCGTCTAGGGGTCCCTTTTATAGCCCCAAGGGACCTAGGAGCCGTTGGAGCTTCATTTGGAAGGCCTTGGTTGCCTTCTGTTCGCGGGTGCAATGGACTATCCGGTGCATACCGGACAGTGAACAGTGCGCGGGCAGAGAATCGCGTGATTGGCTGATTTCCTGTTCTGGGGGGCACCAGACTGTCCGATGGTGGCACCAGATTGTTCGGTGCACCACTTGATCGACGTGTCAGTTAGCGTTGGCGGCTGGCACACTGAACTGTCTGGTGCTCTGCACAAATGGTCCGGTGAATTATAGCCGACATAGGCTAGAATTCCCGAGAGCAGGCAGTTGGCCGGACCATGCACCAGACTGTCTGGTGGGTGGCACCAGACTATCCGATGCTACGCAGTCCAGCACACTTTTTCCTTTTTCTTTCTTGTTCTCTTTTGCTCATTTTTCCTTGACTTCATAAAGTCCCTAGCACTTAGACAAATATTTTAGTACTCAAAACAATTGACTAAGTGTCCAGAGCTTACCTTTTTCACTTGGTCCCATATGGATTTGTATTATGACCTCTTTCAAGCTCAATTTGCTTCATGTACCTTTGCTCATTTGTCGTGCTAGTCTAAACATAGTGTGTTGCGCATTTAATCACCAAAACAATATAGAAATGGGCCAAGGGCACATTTCCCTTTCAAAGGGGGAGGTTTTCTTTTCGTTTTTTTTGGAAGAGGCATATACACAAAATCTCATCATTTTGGGAGGAAATAAATGTTGTTTCTAGGAATGGTGTTCTTCAAAAAATTTAGCAAACATCCATGCATAGATAATTTTGAAATATAAGTGTGCTTATACTTATATTTATGCATAAATATATATATGTAAGCCTAATTACTTCCTACTTGGAGATTGGGCTGTTACAATTATCGAGGCATGTGCCACTAGGTTGTAGGATGTTCCCAGTTTATAGTCTTCTTAGTTTTAGACATCTTCCAAGGATTGTCCTGGACGGTGCAGTGTGAGATTCTTAAGAGGTAGGTTTTGGGTGGTCAGCCTACATATGAGGATCATGCCCCACCTAAGGACCCTAAAGGCCACGATATTGCCTTTTAGTTCTTTCACTTGGCGCAACCCATGGATCAGCATGAACATGACAACAACAACATGTTGCAAAAGAATAATCAAGTTGACAGTGGGGGTGGGATATGTGGCTTAAGCTTGATTAGGTCGATCACGCCCTAGACAACCAAGGTGATCACTTCCCTGATGATGATGTCATGTCGTACGCTCCGACACCCAAATAACAACTGGTGATCAACAATCAAGACTCTGCATGTTTACCTTCCTAGATCCTCTTCTGGATAGGAGGACACCCACTTGAGAATGGGCATGTTGTAAATCAAGTACTTCACATTGGGGTCATGCATCATGTTGATGGTCCCTGCTTAGCCTTCCCGTGAAAGACTTCTTGCTTCACATGGCCATCTTCAAGAAATGGGACAATTTGTTTGTTCCTAGGACCAAGGCTAGTGAAGTGATCTCTATGTCCCTCTCTTGGGACCCTTCTTTCAATGTTCTAGTGAAGTGATCTCTATGTTCCTCTCTTGGGGCCCTTTTTCAATGTTGCATTGTTGGACCCTAAATGCTTTGGTTGGGCCAAAGAATTCATATGCTCTAATGCTTGGAACATTATTTCTCATAATTCCACTAACTCTAGCTCCTTGTATTACTCCATCCCTGATGTTTGTCTAGATTATGCCATCTGGAAGTAGCCTTGAGGGGGTGAATATGCTACACTAGCAAGTTTCACCAAAAACTGAAAGAGAAATGAGAATAACCGGTGTAGGGTGGTTCAACTTCTCTGAACCGTTCAACTAGAAAATGAGATATAAACTGCATTGATCTCTATAATCACCAAATAAACTTCACATATGTGGTATCCTTGATGTTCCATAGGGTTGTAGGAAGTAGATCTGAGAGGAAAACTTCTCAAAACCTACACACCACAATATATGGCCAAATCACCCCACAAGGTGATGAGAGTATGAACAACTAGGAACAACCCAATAATCAAACACACAAGAGACACAAGATTTACTCTGAGGTTCGATCACACCACTTAGGTCCCCTACGTCATTGTTGAGGAGCCCATGAAGAGTCGGGTCTCTTATAACCCTAATTCTCCCTTCACACCACAGAGATCAAGGTGAAGGCACTTACTTGAGTTACTCAAATAGCGGGTAATACAAACTTCTTGAGTTCTTCCACAAGTTTGGAGACTCTCAAGCGACGCCTAGCCATCTAGGAGCTTGAAGCTCCAATAGTAATGAACCCACAAAGATCTTGATGTTCACCCAAAGCTCAAAGAAAGAGAGATTAGAGAGAATTAGAGGATGAAGCTCAACAACTCACATATCTCCACTTCACAATGAGATTCGCTCAAGGAATGAATAAGTCTCAAGGTGGGAGAGAGATTTGGGAGGAGTAAATGCTCTTGTGTGACTTTTGTCTCAAGTTAGATGTGAAATAAATGCGTGGAGATATGTTGAAGAAAGAGGATAGAGGCTACATATGTGAATGGGTCCAGATCTAGCCGTTTCAGAGTGGTCTACGAGTTATGTGTTTGAATCGCCCAAAGGATCATTTGAACCGCTTCTCAGCAGAGAGAATCATGGTTGAGATAGTGAACTAGGTGGTTGAACCTCCTAGCTCAACTGGTGTAGGACCGGTTGAACCACCCTTGGTCCTGTAACACCCCAGGCTTTAAGGGACAAAGCCGGGTGCATCTCATACATGCGCCAAAGAAGACAACATATATAACAGAGTGTATAGAGATAAATGTCACAACATAATTAGAGTACTTATTACATAGCGGAAGGATTATAAAATAAAAGATAAATATAACAGGATCTAAAATCCATCCTTGGCGCCAGAAAGTCAACTGGGAGACACCACCTAGATTGAATCGAACTCCTCGATATGCGGCTCCTCTTGAACCACCTGTTCTTCTCCTGTGGGGGTGAGACAGCAAGGGTGAGCTCACACATGTTCATCGCTCAACAAGTTGTGGGGAATAATATGGCATGAACTCACCAAAGGTGGGAGCTCATGAAGTGTAAGGCTTACCAAAGAGAATGGTTAAAGCTAAGCATTGCTTTTAAAGTTGGTCAAAATTTTATTAGCAATTACTAAGTATAAGTAGATACCAAACCATAATAATAATAGAACAAAATTAATAATAAACTCATGCAAATGCAAATGACAAATTGAGTTTAGGTTCCATAATTTAATCATGCAAGAGTCCTGAGCTGCTCTTGGCCGTGAGCTCGGCTAGTATACCAGTTTTACACTCTGCAGAGGTTGTACCCTTTACCCATAAGTCGTGTTTCCCATGTCGCCAGGGTTTGCAAGGCCCTTAGACACTACCGAGGTGAATGGCTAGGGATCCACTACGAGGTCTTTACAAAGTTCCACTAGCTTCCGAAAACCCGCTACAGTTTATGGGAAGAGCACTTGCAAGAATCCCTCGTCTGACCGATCGCAGCAAAATCAACCCGAGAACCTCCTTGCATGCAACTCCCCTACTGCCCTTGCCCCTTTCGGGTAAGGTAGTCTTCCACTAGCTTTCCTAATTAGTTAGCCAAGGGGTCTCATTCCTCCCTTGTGGTGGCACGTGTTCTCAAGTTAAGCTCCATGTTCCAATTAACATAATATAATGATCTTGACATGAACATAAATAACATAACAGAATAATTGGAACATGGATATAATAAAATATTAATCCCAAAACCATATAGAGCAATAGCAAAAACTACCCAAGTGATTCAGGGGTAAACAAGGTAAAAAGGATAAACATACTAGGGTGACCTATTGGGTCCCATCAAAATTAAACCTATGCATTGAATAATGATAATAAAGAATATTATTGGGTAACAAAAGTGATCAAGGGCACAACTTGCCTAGCACTTGAGATTCCAGTTACCAGGTGATTCTTTAGATCCTCGTGACCTCGCGCTAGTTGTAGCAATACAAACAAACATGGTATAGGCAAAATTAACATCACATCAAACATAAGTACAAACTGAATAATAATAATAATCTACGCGAAGCTACGAGATCGTGGATCGAGAACTACTAAGATCGGTGTCATGGTCATCAA
Source organism: Zea luxurians (assembly GCA_029449295.1). Lineage (NCBI taxonomy): Eukaryota > Viridiplantae > Streptophyta > Magnoliopsida > Poales > Poaceae > Zea > Zea luxurians. The sequence continues at coordinate 35,025,236 of JAOPSE010000031.1, read as the reverse complement.
GTTTTGATTTTATAGAAGATCTATGTGATTAAAATATTAACTATATTATAAATTGGTTACTATAAATCATATTTGAGATTATTCTATAAATAATTATCTCAATTTTAATCTAAGTTATAAATTAACCATAGATCATATTCTAGTAGATTACAATGATAAGCAAATTAACAAGTCTAATCAACATAAATTAAATAAAGATCTAATTAGAAAAATGAGACATGGTATAATAAATGTTGTTACTGCGTAGTAAATACTTGTACGAAACTAACGCAACTGGAACAAATCAATTCAGAATTAAAATGGGTGAGTTATGAATTTCTGAAGATTTTATGTGTTTGGTACAAGATTAATAGGATATTAATTTTAATATGACTTTCATGTCAAAACAGTGGCACTAATGGATAAACAATAATATTACAAAATTATAGGAACTGAAATGGGTCAATTTAAACTCAATATGAATTTTCTACAAGTTAAACAAGTTCTAACATTTATCTATACATTAAAAATCAATTTCTGTTATTCATTACCCATTTTCATTAGTCTCTGGATTGGGCTTCAAATACTCAGAAGTGCAGGGGCCCTGGTGCAGTGTACCAAGACACAGCGAACCCAGGCTATGGACTATGGGTTCATTACCCAGGACTGTAGGGTTTCATATGCAAAATGCACACCGCGAAGGGGTATGGTCGCACCACGTCCGATTATAGTCTAGCGGCCTAGATTAGAACAGATCCCCCCTAAAACGGTACTGAAACATAGCCGTCAGATCATGATCCGAGGCTTCCCGAGATGGCCACGCGTACACCAGATCCCAAGCGTCCATCAACGGATCTACGGACACGATCTGTTCACGCGATTCATTAACTCTAGGATTGATCGGGACCGACATCATCGGATCGACGACCCAGATTATGTAATGCGAAAGGGTAAGCTACGATCTAATCTTGACCGTCGCCCTGGATCCGACGGCACCCGACTTCCCTGGCCGAATTGGTACGCTCGGATCGATCCGAGCCGCTACGAAAGGATCCAACGGTGCAGGGTACGTTCCCTATGGCAGAACCTCCAAGTTATTGGGCCCACATGCACCTGTCCTTGTCCCAAAGACCTCAGACGACCATGCATGTGCACCAGATAACTCAACAGGATCTGTCCGATTGCCCTAAGGACATCGGATAAACCACTTTCAACCAGAACCGCGGGATTAAGTAACACAATCACACACACCAATATTTTTGCAGCAGAAATTTTATTACCAAATTTTACAGGTTACAAAAATTTTATATTATTTTATTGGAGTAATTACAAAAGTATAGGTTTGAAATATATGCTAGCTCAAACGACCATCCTCAGTAAGAAGTATAAGGGAGTACTTAGATTTATAAGAAGGCCGAGCCCACCGGCACTTAACACCATTGTCAGCAGCACAAAACTAGAACCTGAAAAACAATAGGGAATAAAACCCTGAGTACGGAATTACTCAGCAAGACTTACCCGACTAAAGAAAAGACTCTCAAGGGTATGCTGGCTAGAGGGAGTCAAGGAGTGGCTTACCAAGAATCAAAGACTCTGTTTTGCAGAAAAGCTTACTATGAGTGGATCCTTAAAATCCATTTTTTAATTGTCAGGTTAAGTAAAGTTACCTGCATCTAGAGTTCTTTCTACCCTAGTTTAAACACTTGACCTGCACTAGCCAATTTCTTAACAAGCCTTTTATCTTTACTAGAATTCTACGTAGGTCAGTGACCAAGTCTTCATAACCGTGAAGGTACGGCGATCCGAATCGATTATACTCAGCTGAGGATCTCCGATCACACGACATATGTAGCACTTAACCCTTGCATATGTCAACCCGCCACCGGGGTTCTTAAGACCAGATCAGGTTCACGCGAACCGAGAGCACAGATACACCACCGTCCAGCCTCTTGCCACGGAGGGTACACTACTCTCGCCACCTCCACGCCCATTCTGTGTTATCTTATTCTGGCCTTAGTCTGTCCAAGGCAAGGCTTACCCATGACGAGGCATGTGACCAGTTAAAGGGTCCTCGGTCAGCAGGCCTACATCGACACGGTTCTTAATCGACTCAGACGGAGACACTACACCGAGACTCTCTTCTCGTGCAAGTCACCCACCCGGTCTCAGCTTAATCATTTAAAACCCAAAGCTTGGTACCTGGCAGAGGTACATCTTTTCCGATGTTGAACCCATCATGGCCATGATGGATCCAGCATCACGTTTTATTTTCAAAAACATCCCTTCCACTTTGCCATATCATTTTTGTAAAAACAAATTCTTTTTCTTTGCTAAAGCAAGACTAAGCATCAAAATCTTTGTAAAACAGGTGATCAAGGAAGGTAATCAAATTCAAGGAAGGTAATGCAGGAATTGTTTTAGCAATCAACTCCTATCACCTAATGCATCAAGCAAGTGAAAAAGGTTTTTAAAACACAAGGAGGTGGCAAATGCACCGGGCTTGCCTGAGTAACACTAGGTTAGTGTTGTTAGATGACGTCCACTTGACGATCAGCCTTTATTCCGATACTCGCTCCATTGTCCATCTTCAGGTTTATTCATCAGCATCATCCTGCGGATTAGCTCGCACTTGGGGTCGACTTGGCTCGTCTTCTGCATCACGCGATCAATTATCGTACCTAATTGAGATGCACGATGCACATGAATGCATATAAACAGGAATATTACAAACCTAAATAGTGCTATGCGATAGCGAATTAAACACCTAACGGCGAGGCGTTGTACTATTCTATACGAAAACACCAGTTATCGATATACAACTATGCGTAATAATTTCTCTAAATTATACGAACCTAACGCAAACATTACAAACAACAAATCATACACTTTAAACATGATTAGCCTAAACACAACTCATCAGCTACTTAATTAAATGCTAAATTTATCTCTTACTTTATAAATTATATCACTTTGCTTACCAAGAATTAATTGAATTTTATTTCGCGTCACACATATTTATTTAATCTATCTAACAATTCGGCTAACAACTTGCGCGCCAGTAATAGATTTAGCTTAGATTCACTACTTTGATTAACGAACGAATCCGAGTTTTTCGTCGATTACACATTAAATACCGTACTAATTAAACTACTCGAAACTAATAACCCAAGCAAACTACCTAGAACGTAATAACTATTATAACGCAAGAGATCAGCAACATGTACGATTATCGATCAAATCACCATAAACGATTCAGGTAGTCTAATAATATCATATTTAGTCGACTGGAATAACGAATCCACTTACCGTCCATTAAATCGGAATAAAAGCTTGCGAGAACGTCGATAGTCTCCGAATAAAATCTTCGATCAACTCGCTGACGAGTATAGAACGGAGCTTCACTTCTCTTCCTTCCACAATTCTTGGAATTTTTTTGTCGGCGCACGAAACGACGACGAGATCATGTCCGAGTAATTTTATGGCGCGGACTGAGAAAGGACTTGGCGAGCAACGACGTGAGGAGTAAAGCAATGTCAGGGTCGGGCGAATTCTATGCCACGGACACAAGCACACGCAGCATTTCATCGTGTCCCGCGCACGCGTTACGGACTTGATGTCGACTGCGAGTAGTTTTGCGCGCACGACACGCGATGAAGGAGAACTGAACAGGGAGCTTCGCGACAGCACGTGCAGGAACGACGGAACACTACGCGCGCGACGCAAAGACAGGACGCGAACTGGGCAGAGTCGAGCCAGGGAGCTTTGACGAACGCGAAGGGGCTCAAGCGAAATCGACGGCGCGATGGGGAGCAGCGATGACTTGTCGTGTACGACGCTGCAAGAAACAAAGACCGAGCTAAGCTCGACATCAGACAAAACACTGCGCAGTACCCGGCACGGTGTTCAGCTGCACAAGCACAAGGAGCGCGACGCAGCGGCCATGGGAGGTGCTGTGGAGGAACTCGGCTGGGAACGCCGCTACGTACAGGAGAAGGCAGCGCGCAGGGAGCAATAGCTAGAGAGGGCGCCGCGAGGAGCAGGGACCTCGGCAGAGCGCGGCGAGCTGATTCAGGGTGCGGCAAACGGAACCGAGCAGAACGCGGCGAGCTAAGAAGCTGCGGTGCAGGGGCTTGAAACTGCACGGAGAGGAGCACGCGGCGCGCACACAGAACACAGAAGCTGGGCGCGATGAACTTCAATCCGAGCACCAATAAGCCGAGACCGGATCCGCGGAAGACGAGGGGCTGCGGCCGAGCGAGACCACGACAGGGAAACTCGCGCTCATCCTCCGACGAGCACGGGCCGAGGAAAACCGAGCACCATAGCAGGCAAGGGATGGAGCTCGGCGAACTCCATGGGCGCGCAGAAATCGGGCTTCGCAGGGGACTCTGAGCAGTGCACAGCTGGGGAAGATAGAGCAGAGGGCGCGACGGGAACTCCACGCGCAGGGAAACACAGAGCTCGCGCACGTCAGGGGGCCGCTCGGCAAGCAGAGAGGGAGATTGGAGGAGGAGCGCCATGGGGAGACCTTGGCTGGGGGAAACGAGCGGAGCTGGGACAGGACCACGGAAACGAGTGAGCTGGAGGCCGGGAGGACGCGATGCAGGGAAGGGGCGCACGCCATAGGAGACGCAGGGTGCCGGCAGAGGAGCGCGTAGGAAGAATAGCATGCTAGAATCAGAGACTGAGCGCTTGTAGTACGTACAAAATGGAGAGGAGAGAGGGAGCTGGGCGCGACTACCAGGGTACCGCGACCACCATGGGAGCAAGGGCAGAGAAGGTACCGGCTGAGAGCAGAAGGGGGAAGATGAAGCCGAGGGGCTGCGCAGCGGCCAGGCGAACGCTGCAAGGAGGAAGAAGACACGAGGGAGCAAGAAGCTAGGAGGGTGCTCGGCTGTAGATTTCTTGTCCACCAGTGCTTGAGCGCGCGACCAGGAGGCTTGTCTGGTGTCCACGCCATGGAAACCGGCTGGAGATTGCTGGCAGTGCAGAAATATCCAAGGGAGAGAAAGGGACACGTACAGGAGCTGCCGACCGTGGAGTTGATCAGGAAGAGGAGGTCTTCGGCGGTGGGATTTTTCTTCGACGAGCGACGACCGGATGAAGACGTGCGCGAGGAGAAAAATCGCCAGAAATCAACGGAGGGAAGAAAGCGGCTGTAGATAGGGCCGAACGAGGATATTTTTCCCTCTTCTCTATTTTATTTCTTTTGATACAAAAATCTGCGTACCTCTATGTTCTAAGATGTAGATTAAAACGAGATGCAATCTGATCGAAGCACAACATTGGCTTTGATATTTTGATCTGCATATGATTATGTTGAATTTAGATGAATTTCGATTCGCTACTCGAACACTCGACTATAGAATAATTTAGTCGAGATCTGTAGATGCGATGTCATGGTTGACAGAAGGGGATTAAATTATTTTACCCCAAAAATGTTAGTCGTCGAGTTCGACTAAATTGCCCAGGATAAAAATCACCTAGTGGGTCGAGCTTTCGAATTCGTATTCGCGCGCGCGATGAATTTTAATTAATCATCGGACGCACCGATTTTCAGAACAAATGTGTTCCAAATAGCATGAACATTTAGGATGAGCCCGAATAGATAAAATAAAAACGATGTCGCACTCGCGACAGACGACACCGATGCGATATAAAAATCGCGATAGGCAAAGATGTTTAAATTTAACATCTGTTTCATCCACTGATATCACATGCTTAAATTCATACTCGTTGTCGAGCAAAATATAAACACCAGGGGTGTTACAGCCCTCCCCCCTTAAAAGAATCTTGTCCCGAGATTCGGAGCGAAAGACTTCTAAGGGTAGAGAAGTTTGTAACCCATGTTCATATCAGCGATAGTCGTGAGACATTTCCAATTAAAGGCGAGTGTCTCAGGATGTGGTTTCTCCAGTGGACATATCATGCATCGCCTTAGGCTAATTTAGAAATGTCCACCAATAGAGATGATGTCTACCAGAAGAACACATAAGGTTCCATGTGTGCAGTTTGCTTTTTCTGATGGCACTGTACTATCTGAGTTTGTGGGCGAGCGGCAATTACGCAATTTTGCCCAAACAGAACCAGATGCACCATCTTGGGTAAAACACACAGAAAGAGGTTTACCAACAAGTGGTTATAGTAAGTTCATAGTACACGAGACGGGTGTGAATGTCGAATATCATCACAGTTGACTCGTGGCTAGCCAGAAAATCCAAGTCTTTGAAAGGTGATATAGACTCGAAAAAAATCACCAGTGGAGGGATCTATAGATGTGGACTTTGCAACCAGTCCGTTTTATCCAGCACTATTCATGGCTCGACTGGATCACACATGCTGGAAAAGCACACGTGAGGCGATCAAGGCATGACTAGAGCGATGATTAGGTGGTTACTAGTCGAATTAACTTGGTTTTTGTAAGTACTTTCTCAGGATGGTTTGTGCCAAAGTGAGTTTAGATAACTCGACAAATCGATCTCTAAACTCAACCTTTGTTCATTGGGTAGTTACAAGTTAGTAAAACCAACTTGTTGAACTACTTTTGACATTGAGCAGATCCTCTCAGTACCATCGGTAAGCCAACGGTCGAGAGTTTACTTTGGCTAACAGGAGATCATGCACTTGGGTAGAAATCCATTTGGTCAGGTTGTTCATCCGTTTCTTCCATGCGGGAGGAACTGGCTTGTTTTGGAAATATATGGGTTAAATAAGAGAGCGAATGAACAAACTCCTGCATCTCAACAGCAGGGGAAATCCAATCTCCATTCTGAGAGCTAATCAGTTATCTCTCGACACTAAAATCTCCAAGGCTCCACCTTTACACAAAGGATGTAAAGGGAACTTGTATGAGTAGTCACTACCAAGATCAAAAGAAATAAGACCACACATGAGAGTGGTATGCCCTTTTGATCCAACGGAGATGACAGATGTTGCTTGATCACTTCACAAACAACATAGAAATTGTTTCATGGAAGGAGTCCACGGAAGATCACACATCGGTGTAGTTCCACAATGGATCATGACTAGAGACTTCGATACTAGCATGCGCCAAGCAGCAAAGTCCTGTGTGCGCATTCACAGGAGGCTCAGTTTCGTCGCGGTACCATAAGTCCTTAACCATGACACCATTACAAAACTGGCACCAATATTGAATCTCACGTGGTAAGAACAATTTGTATAGAGATAACTTATTAATATAATCTCATAATGGATTATGACTACTAACTGTGATACTAGCGTGTACCGAGCAGCACAACCATGTGTATGCATCCACAGGAGGCCCCCGGTTTGGTCGTGGTATCATCAATTTTAGTCATAACACCAATTCCAGACATAACCAATAAGAAATCTCGCGTGACACCAATAAACTAAGCAAGGATGGCAACATACAAAAATAGATTCCACTTGTAAGAATGATGACAAGTAGAGAGCCAAATAGATCATGGCCCGATGAAATGAACAAAGCATGGCCATAACCTAAACTTGACGAAAGTAGTATGATGGGAGACTGTTATTTCAGCCCAAACATATTTCTATGCCCATCATAGAGATTACAAGGTCAAGGATTAGTATCTGACTAGACGCGGAGGGAAAACAATCAGAAGATTAAGTTGGTATGCCTTTGATAAATATGAAGAAACCAAAAGGCATCAAACTTCAAAAAAAACGGTCGGACATGTCTTTCCTAGGTTAGGTTGATAAAACAACATGGTGATCCTTAAGAATAGGCAAACTGGATAAAGGACATCAGCTTGTGTCAATTGAACAAGGGGATGGTTTAGGATGGAGACATGACTCGAGATTCTTGTTTCAAGTCTGAGTACACTTTCGGTCCAACAAGGAAATTATCTAGGCATTTTTTTTTTTGTGTTTGGTCATGGAGTGATAACGGAAAAATCAACCTTAGGTCATGGTTCACCAACTAAGAACATGGCCTAATTTTTGGTTTAGGCAAACAAGTTACCAACCTTCTATCGGCACCTCCAATACAAGGCAAACACGTATAACACCTAAACATATTACCTAAAGAGCGGAGGACAACTATTTCATCGAACTTTATAATACAGCATTACACCACATTATCTACAATCACTGGTTACTGGAATAAGGATGAGAGAAGCATTTTGGGTGTATAGGTGACAAACATGATGCAACAATCAGGATGCATGCTCGTCCTACACGTCCTCACTGATTTTGCCAACATAATATGGCAATAACGTTCTATATCGGTGGCATACTTACGACTCTCACGGTATTTTGCTAGTCGTCAGCTACACATACGTTTTCAAGGTTAGTGTACCTGCAGAAAAATTCCATCACAGCCCAATTTCCCATGATGCAGTTCACACATGACAGTTTATCACAGGTTATACTCCATATATTTCTATATGGAGGCCAGCTCATCATTAAGCGCTGAGCCACGCATAGGCGCTGTTGCCACACTTTAACCATAGGGCAACTCATTATGGTAACTCACCTTCTTACCTGAGCGTAGGTGCGTCGTTACAAGTACATTACACTTCTCAGTATTCCCATGTCTGTATACCCATACACATCCATGGGGTACTGAATTCCCAGAAAAGTAAATACTCCACATCACAGTCTTCATATATACATATGTAAAACATGTATATAATCGGACGCCACTTTTAAACACTCCCTAGACCGACGGTTGTTCGGTCATGCTCTCACAACTCACCTTACCTGAGCGTCGATCCATTCAAAACTGAATGGCCTCAAAAATAACAATACACATGTATGAAATACCCACCTGGTTGTGGGTTATGGTTTTCAACTAAGCCACCTAATAGTCCTTAGTATAGGGCTTAACAGAGGATGTCGCTAGCATTATAGTTTTTCAAAATTGTTTTTCAAAACCAAACAATGTGTTTAGTTAAAAATAGGTTTTTCAAAACCAAAACTTTTGTTTTGAAAATACGTATGTGACCGTATATACTTAATCCAGCTCCGATACCAGCCTGTGGCAGAACCTCCAAGTTATTGGGCCAACATGCACCTGTCCTTGTCCCAAAGACCTCAGACAACCATGCATGTGCACCAGATAACTCAACAGGATCTGTCCGATTGCCCTAAGGACATCGGATAAACCACTTTCAACCAGAACCGCGGGATTAAGTAACACAAATCACACACACCAATATTTTTGCAGCGGAAATTTTATTACCAAATTTTACAGGTTACAAAAAATTTACATTATTTTATCGGAGTAATTACAAAAGTATAGGTTTGAAATATATGCTAGCTCAAACGACCATCCTCAGTAAGAAGTATAAGGGAGTACTTAGATTTATAAGAAGGCCGAGCCCACCGACACTTAACACCATTGTCAGCAGCACAAAACTAGAACCTGAAAAACAACAGGGAATAAAACCCTGAGTACGGAATTACTCAGCAAGACTTACCCGACTAAAGAAAAGACTCTCAAGGGTATGCTGGCTAGAGGAAGTCAAGGAGTGGCTTACCAAGAATCAAAGACTCTGTTTTGCAGAAAAGCTTACTATGAGTGGATCCTTAAAATCCATTTTTTAATTGTCAGGTTAAGTAAAGTTACCTGCATCTAGAGTTCTTTCTACCCTAGTTCAAACACTTGACCTGCACTAGCCAATTTCTTAACAAGCCTTTTATCTTTACTGGAATTCTACGTATAGGTCAGTGACCAAGTCTTCATAACCGCGAAGGTACGACGATCCGAATCGATTATACTCAGCTGAGGATCTCCGATCACATGACATATGTAACACTTAACCCTTGCATATGTCAACCCGCCACTGGGGTTCTTAAGACCAGATCAGGTTCACGCGAACCGAGAGCACAGATACACCACCATCCAGCCTCTTGCCACGGAGGGTACACGCTACTCTCGCCACCGCTCCACGCCCATTCCGTGTTATCTTATTATGGCCTTAGTCTGCCCGAGGCAAGGCTTACCCATGACGAGGCATGTGACCAGTTAAAGGGTCCTCGGTCAGCAGGCCTACATCGACACGGTCCTTAATCGACTCAGACGGAGACACTACACCGAGACTCTCTTCTCATGCAAGTCACCCGCCCGGTCTCAGCTTAATCATTTAAAACCCAAAGCTTGGTACCTGGCAGAGGTACATCTTTTCCGATGTTGGACCCATCACGGCCATGATGGATCCACCATCAAGTTTTATTTTCAAAAACATCCCTTCCACTTTGCCATATCATTTTTGTAAAAAAAATTCTTTTTCTTTGCTAAAGCAAGACTAAGCATCAAAATCTTTTGTAAAACAGGTGATCAAGGAAGGTAATCAAATTCAAGGAAGGTAATGCAGGAATTGTTTTAGCAATCAACTTCTATCACCTAATGCATCAAGCAAGTGAAAAAGGTTTTTAAAACACAAGGAGGTGGCAAATGCACCGGGGCTTGCCTGAGTAACACTAGGTTAGTGTTGTTAGATGACGTCCACTTGACGATCAGCCTTTATTCCGATACTCGCTCCATTGTCCATCTTCAGGTTTATTCATCAGCATCATCCTGCGGATTAGCTCGCACTTGGGGTCGACTTGGCTCGTCTTCCGCATCACGCGATCAATTATCGTACCTAATTGAGATGCACGATGCACATGAATGCATATAAACAGGAATATTACAAACCTAAATAGTGCTATGCGATAGCGAATTAAACACCTAGCGGCGAGGTGTTGTACTATTCTATACGAAAACACCAGTTATCGATATACAACTACGCGATAATTACGCTTCTCTAAATTATACGAACCTAACGCAAACATTACGAACAACAAATCATACACTTTAAACATGATTAGCCTAAACACAACTCATCAGCTACTTAATTAAATGCTAAATTTATCTCTTACTTTATAAATTATATCACTTTGCTTACCAAGAATTAATTGAATTTTATTTCGCGTCACACATATTTATTTAATCTATCTAACAATTCGGCTAACAACTTGCGCGCCAGTAATAGATTTAGCTTAGATTCACTACTTTGATTAACGAACGAATCCGAGTTTTCCGTCGATTACACGTTAAATACCGTACTAATAATAAACTACTCGAAACTAATAACCCAAGCAAACTACCTAGAACGTAATAACTATTATAACGCAAGAGATCAGCAACATGTATGATTATCGATCAAATCACCATAAACGATTCAGGTAGTCTAATAAATACCATATTTAGTCGACTGGAATAACGAATCCACTTACCGTCCATTAAATCCGACTAAAAGCTTGCGAGAACGTCGATAGTCTTCGAATAAAATCTTCGATCAACTCGCTGACGAGTATAGAACGGAGCTTCACTTCTCTTCCTTCCACAATTCTTGGAATTCTTTTGTCGGTGCACGAAACGACGACGAGATCATGTCCGAGTGAATTTTATGGCGCGGACTGAGAAAGGACTTGGCGAGCAACGATGTGAGGAGTAATGCAATGTCGCGGTCGGGCAAATTCTATGGCACGGACACAAGCACACGCAGCATTTCATCGTGTCCCGCGCGCGTTACGGACTTGATGTCGACTGCGAGTAGTTTTGCGTGCACGACACGCGATGAAGGAGAACTGAACAGGGAGCTTTGCGACAGCACGTGCTGGAACAACAGAACACTACGCGCGCGACGCAAAGACGAGCAGGACGCGAACTGGGCAGAGTCGAGCCAGGGAGCTTTGATGAACGCGAAGGGGCTCAAGCGAAATCGACGGCGCAATGGGGAGCAGCGACGACTTGCCGTGTACGACGCTGCAGAGAAACAAAGACCGAGCTAAGCTCGACATCAGACAAAACACTGCGCAGTACCCGGCACGGCGTTCAGCTGCGCAAGCACAAGGAGCGCGACGCAGCGGCCATGGGAGGTGTTGTGGAGGAACTCGGCTGGGAACGCCGCTACGTACAGGAGAAAGGCGGCGCGCAGGGAGCAGCTAGAGAGCCGCGAGAGGGAGGAGCCCTCGGCAGAGCGCGGCGAGCTGATTTAGGGCGCGGCAAACGGAACCGAGCAGAACGCGGCGAGCTGAGAAGCTGCGGTGCAGGGGCTTGAAACTGTGGAGAGGAGCACGCGGCGCGCACACAGAACACAGAAGCTGGGCGCGATGAACTTCAATCCGAGCACCGACAAGCCGAGACCGGATCCGAGGAAGACGAGGGGCTGCGGCCGGGCGAGACCACGGCAGGGAAACTCACGCTCATCCTCCGACGAGCACGGGCCGAGGAAAACCGAGCGCCATAGCAGGCAAGGGATGGAGCTCGGCGAACTCCATGGGCGCGCAGAAATCGGGCTTCGCAGGGGACTCTGAGCAGTGCGCAGTTGGGGAAGATGGAGCAGAGGGCGCGACGGGAAACTCCACGGCGCGCAGGGAAACACAGAGCTCGCGCACGTCAGGGGGCCGCTCGGCAAGCAGAGAGGGAGATTGGAGGAGGAGCGCCATGGGGAGACCTTGGCTGGGGGAAACGAGCGGAGCTGGGACAGGGGACCACGGAGACGAGCGAGCTGGAGGCCGGGAGGACGCGATGCAGGGAAGGGGCGCACGCCATAGGAGATGCAGGGCGCCGGCAGAGGAGCGCGTAGGAAGAACAGCAAGCTAGAATCAGAGACTGAGCGCTTGTAGTACGTAGAAAATGGAGAGGAGAGAGGGAGCTGGGCGCGGCTACCAGGGTACCGTGACCATGGGAGCAAGGGCAGAGAAGGTACCGGCTGAGAGCAGAAGGGGGAAGATGAAGCCGAGGGGCTGCGCAGCGGCCAGGCGAACGCTGCAAGGAGGAAGAAGACACGAAGGAGCAAGAAGCTGGGAGGGTGCTCGGCTGTAGATTTCTTGTCCACCGGTGCTTGAGCGCGCGACCAGGAGGCTTGTCTGGTGTCCACGCCATGGAAACCGGCTGGAGATTGCTGGCAGTGCAGAAATATCCAATGGAGAGAAAGGGACACGTACAGGAGCTGCCGACCGTGGAGTTGATCAGGAAGAGGAGGTCTTCGGCGGTGGGATTTTTCTTCGACGAGCGGCGGCCGGATGAAGACGCGCGCGAGGAGAAAAATCGCGCCAGAAAATCAACGGAGGGAAGAAAGCGGCTGTAGATAGGGCCGAACGAGGATTTTTTCCCTCTTCTCTATTTTATTTCTTTTGATACAAAAACTGCGTACCTCTATGTTCTAAGATGTAGATTAAAACGAGATGCAATCTGATCGAAGCACAACATTGGCTTTGATATTTTGATCTGCATATGATTATGTTGAATTTAGACGAATTTCGATTCGCTACTCGAACACTCGACTATAGAATAATTTAGTCGAGAATCTGTAGATGCGATGTCATGGTTGACATAAGGGGATTAAATTATTTTACCCCGAAAATGTTAGTTGTCGAGTTCGACTAAATTGCCCGGGATAAAAATCACCTAGTGGGTGGAGCTTTCGAATTCGTATTCGCGCGCGCGATGAATTTTAATTAATCATCGGACGCACCGATTTTCAGAACAAATGTGTTCCGAACAGCATGAACATTTAGGATGAGCCCGAATAGATAAAAATAAAAACAATGTCGCACTCGCGACAGACGACACCGATGCGATATAAAAATCGCGATAGGAAAAGATGTTTAAATTTAACATCTGTTTCATCCACTGATATCACATGCTTAAATTCATACTCGTTGTCGAGTGAAATATAAACACCAGGGGTGTTACATTTCCCCACCTCCGATGGAGGAACACGGCGGCGCGCGCGGCACGGCGGACGCCATCGTCGGATTCCCAAAACTCGAGCACTACCATCCTAAACTCAAATCTAATGAGCGCTACGCAATCCCCAGACACGAGCGAATATGGCGCAGGGTCGACTCACCGGAGATGGACAACGAACGGGGCCGAGCGCGGCGCACGGCGGAAACGCGGCGACGGCGAGGAATTAAGGCCGCGAGACCATCCTTCTTCAATGCCACCACAGACGACGCGATCTCGCAGCCACAGAGAAACTCCCCGACCGCGCAATTCCACCCAAGCGAGCTGCAGTGGCGAATTCCCTCCCATCTGATCTCACGTCGCCCGCAGCTGGTGTCTCTGGTTCTGGGCGATGCAGCGAGGTGTGCGAAGGTGGTAGTCGTGTGGTGCTTTATGCGTGCGGATATGCGGTCCACGTACCCGCGGTGCGCGTGCAGTCAGTTGCGAGATTCACGGCGAGGAGATCGTGGCGGCGGCAGCGTTCTGTTGGCGGGGAAGATGGGGACGCTCCGGCTGACAGGTAGGGTCGATATGGCAGCGAAACGAGGGCGCGGCTGTGAGTGTGAAGCCGGTGTGGGACACACGCGCCAGGGACCCGCCCGTGGGCAGTAAGCGCGCGATGGAGCCGTTCAGGTGGAGATGGGCCATGGTAGATTCGGCCCAAATAGGTAGAATTGTTTTGTTTTTCTTTTGTTCATTTCCATTTCTCATTTCTAGTTTTCAAAGTTGAATTCAAATCTGTGTTTAAATGCACATCCAAAATTCTAGCATGATGCATTCCTTATTTCTTTATACATATATATTATTATTATTTTTATTTAGATGAACACTTCAATAATGGAATATACACATGGTATTTATTCATTTACTTAGGAAACATTACTTTGAATGCACACTTAGAAAATATAATCTTCATTACATATCTACTTAGGAGTAGTTAATATATAATATCCCATGAATTATTTTAGCTCAACTATATTTTTAAGGGGTTTATTATTTGTATAGTTTATAAAGGGAATAATAAGTGGTTTGAAAGTCTCTCTTTTATTTGTTGCTCCAACCTTTTAGTTTTAAGTATTGGATGTAAATCTTGAATACCAAATTCTTAGTTATCACTATGTGTTTAGTTTAGAGAGATATATTCTATAAAGGAATGAAATTGTTATTGGAAGTTATTTCCCAAATCAATTCAAATGCAGTTTTAATTTATAAATTTATTTAGAATGCAAAGTTCAAAAAATCCAGCATGAATATAATTTGTTTAATTAATTTATTTTTTATATTATTTACTCAAATGCTTTCAAATATAAAGTTCATACACACTTAACATAGAGAATGGGTATTTTAAGAAATATATCTCTAATATAAATTTGTTTAGAGAATAAATATTCATTTCCACCAAAGGGTAACAAATTCATATATAGATTCTTTTATTTAAATCTTTTTTAGGAACGTGTTTATTTTAGGTGATGTTGCATCAAATGTAAGAAAATTTTATTGGAAGGCATTCTAACATCACAAGTCTTGGAGAACTTTTTACTAAACTTTCAAAAATAAGATTTTGGGTGTTATAGGTCTGGTTCAACCGCCTTTCACTAGAGAGAAATGTGGTTGAGATAGTAAACTGGGTGGTTGAACCGCCCAGCTCAACTAATGTAGGACCGGTTTAAACGCCCCTAGGCCGGTTCAACAGCCTTTCACTAGAGAGGAACTCGTTTCAGATGGACTCCTAGCAGGTTGAACTGCCCACGTCAACCGTAGAAAAGCTTAGACAAAGGGAATGTTTCAAATCAATGTTTTAAGAGCTTTGGATTCAAAACCATTACTTTTTACGGATCCCTCTTGATAGTACGAAGATTCCTAAACTCAAGAACTCAAATAAAATTAGCCATCATTCTAAATCTTGAGTGTTGGAGCACATCTTGAATTAGCATCGAATCATTTTAAAATGTGATTTGCTTCTACTTGATGTTTTCTCCTTGTAGTGTTGCATAATTTCACATAGACACTTGTTTCTTCTTTTGACTTTTGACATGATCGATAGCACTTGTCATGGTTTTGCAAACTAAACACACACTTCAGCTAAACTTGTTAGAACTTTAATTTGTTTTTATTCGATCATCAAAACCCTAAGAGGTTGATTGCACTTAACACCAACACTGGTGAAGATGGCCCTACCAATGGGGATAACTACAAGCGCTCTTTGTCAAGGTCATGACCTCCTAGAAAGAAAATATCTTTCTCCATTGTTGATTCTGGACTTCGGCGTAGTGCCAAACTCAAAGAAAAGCATTCTGAATTCTATGCAACCTCGATGTTGGCTCAATTTCTAAATTCAGAGACTCTTGTCAAGCAAACAATGCCAAATTGTGGTCTTATTCAGATTATGAGCATAACCTCTAATACAATACAATATTAATGCGAGTAACCCCAATCAGACGGACCCACGCTTATGGCTGGTATCGACAACATCACGATGGTATTTTCATATCGGTCTTGGTTGGAGATGATATCCAGACTCATCCTCTACAATGATATTCTTAGCGTCCAGCATATAAATGCCCACTGAGGTGCGGTTGGACAGGTTACATCCAAGAGTGTCATTGACCTTGATTGCAGCTTTCTAAACACGCAGCCAAAAGACCTCGCTCGATGCACTGCCAAGGGAAATAAGTTGTCAAAACCATCACCCACACACATTCGACATCAGCATCAAGTTATTAAGGCCAAAAAGAAAGATGGCTAGCAAGAAAGTGAGTATAGCACGTGTACCTGAAGAAGATAGCTGTGAAGCCAATCTAATGTTTGAGGAAACGAATTTGCTGAGATATCAACAATGGTCAATCCCTGAACAAGGTTTTTTTTAGCGAGAGGCTTAGAATTACACACTCAAACTCGAGACGAAATAGATCAAGTTCATCAGATGATAACAAAACAACCTAAAAAATATACCAGCCTGTCAATCAAGGAAAACTTGCCTGTGACTCAAAAGAACAAAGGTAGTCCTGAATAAGCTTAAGGTTGTTTATAAGTTTCCGATGATCCTGAGTAACACATCACAAAGTTAGCACCATGTAATAGTTAGATACTAGTTGCATGAGGTAGCCAACCTGAAAGTAGATCCCACAAAATCACTGCTTATTAGTAACATCTCTATCATGCATCAACTTATTAGTAACATCTCAAGCATTGCGGACAAATAAGACATACCATTTTATATCAACTAATCACAAGAAGTATAAGGGTTGCACAACAATTTCAAAGAAATGTAAGTTTGTACATTGTATGTGTACCAAAGCTTCCATAGATACCTGAGGAATGCAATTATCTCTGAAAGCTCTAGTGGCTATCCATTCCTCTAGCAATGCCTGAACAGAACAACAAAGCAAATCATAAGATTAAAAATGAACCGATAACCCATGTAACGAGAATGCAGAAGCAATGGATGAAAAATATGGTACACAAATCAGCAGCTCTCTTTCAAAAGGTCTGTGCAGCCATAATTAGTACAGATGATGCATTCATATATAAAACAAAAATAGATGGCCTTTTTCCCTGGCGGTTGGCGCTATGCCTAGAAGGTCGATAACACTGAGCTTTAAGAATTTACATAGGCATTTTTAATCCTCTTATGTACATAGGCATTTTAATCCTCTTATGTATTCAATACAAATTACAAATGCTATTGCAAAGACATTATAAAACCAAAAGTATGTTATAAAAATAAAGGTAGATATGTCTTTAGAAAACCAACAAAAGCACACACTTTGTGATCAAAATCAGACATCCTCAGTACAATTGGAACAATTATCGGCTCAGCAGCAGGTTTGTCTTTCTTGGTGGCATTATTCTTCTGTTGGTCCAAATCTTTGTGCCCATCACCTGCAAGGCATAGAAAACAATTTTCTTTTAAGCACAACAGAAGAAGTCAGAAAACAAACTGGCATAGCACTGTGTTCTGGAAATTTGGGGCGTGTTTAAGATTTTGTTCTGTCTGTGCTTCCATATTTGATCCCCCCAACCCCACCAACACACACACACACATACTTCTTGATATTTGTAGAAAGATTATGCTGGCCTAAAACTAATCTGGCAAATTTGATAGTTTACTCTCTTTTTTGGGAAACTTCAAGCTTGCCTTAAATTTCAGTAAAGACATATTGAACACAATACTAATAATAAATTAATTTCACTAGACTTTCTGCTTACTTTCATCCTTGGGTTTTTTTTCTTGAGAACTTGCAGAATCATGGACCTTGGTTTCGTGGTTCTGAGCATAAGATAGACCTTCACTGGTTCTACCTTTCTCCAGCGTGCTTTTTTTGCTTTTGACAAAGTTTTTGTTGTCCTCAGTAGAATCCATTCTGTTCTCTGCTAGTCCATTTTTGAATTGATGTTCGACCTTCCTTTCTACGGAGATGCCTGGATTTTCAGAATCTGTTACTGTCTTCTCCGTCCTGGAATTACCATCACTCTTTTCCTCATCCATAAGATAAATGCTTGGATCCAAATGTATTCCCTGCAGTGAGATACTTACTAAGATCAGGTATGAATTATCTATACATATGGCACTGTACTAAAAGGTGTATATGCTGTAAATCATATAGCTACCTTCAAACCCCAATCCAGGTATTAAAAAAGGAAATTCGAATTACAATTTGCTTGGCAGGCAATATCTGACACTTGATCGCTAACAAAATACCAAAAGTACAAAGGACCTATGAGCACAAACTGACAAACACCCTACCAGACATCATAAATGTGTTAAACACAACAAGCACCGGAGTTTTGTCATCCAATGGATATGCCTCCATCTAAATAAACGAGTCTATCAACATGGTTCTGCAAGATGCATAATTGCCATATCATACAAATAGTCATATGCACAAGAGAGTTCATTTACAGCACAAGACATATGCAGACCTATGCTTAAATCTACATAGCATAATGATGTATCTAAGCCTTCATCCATGCCAAACAGGTCAAAGGACCGGCCCAGGTTCTCAAATGGGCAACAGTGTTGCCGTATTGGTGGGCACAGATTCGGGGGGTTTCTCAACCTACATGCGAAGAGTACCTTCTATCTTAAGCAAAACGACCAGGCTGTCTTAAACCCCACTGGTCAAGTTTTTTTACTATGCCTCCATGTTGATATAAACATAAATAATTATATTTTCTAGATGGTATTGTTTCTGGGTAATCATGCTCTCATGTGCATGTTCTCTAATTTCTATCATATAACCATGCCAATTTTACCTTTCTTTCCCTTTTCCTTTTTTTTGGGGGGGGGGTGATATTTTTGTGCATGTCTTGTGTACTGTACCCATCAATGTACACTGATGAAACAAATGTCAGACAAAAGGTATGTGACATCAAAGTCTGGTCAGGAGGTTTTTCTGTGGTCAGATAGTGAGAGACATGTGAAGGTAATATGGATATTTATCCTGAATGTACACAACACAAGGCAGCATACCTCTATATAATTGGTTTCCCATCTTTCATGGCCTTCTTCAAATCGCCAGCCAAACCTAGTGAAAGGTAGCACAAAGTATAGGGACAATATTATCAGGTAGCCAAAGGAAATCAATGGAGTGATTACTATAGCTAGTTTGATCCAGATAAAGTGACAATGACATTTGCAGAGAAGATAAAGTGGGCATAAAATATGGCATACCCTTGCGTACAACTCTGCATTCTCTGCAGAATTCAGTGATAAGCTCTTCAGGTGAATTAAAATCGCGAGCCCACACAGGAACTGAAGTAAGTGGCGCACTGCATGTGTTAATCACGTGAGTACAAATTTTTATGTGCCCAAACTCAAATCATGGATGGTCCACATATCTTCACAAAAAGGAGGGACCAAGGGCAGCAGCAGAACTAGGTAGTGGCATTTTTTTATTAAACAACCAAAAAAAAAAGAAGACACAACTTACTCTGTTGATGTCCGCAGCAGCTCATACACCATGTCCGTCTGCAGTTGCACAAGGGTAAGGAAACGAGGCACATGAGACATGAGCTATAGACTGGAAAAGATAAATAATAAACCCACCTGCAAAACATTAGGCAAATTGAGCCTCTGAGCAAGTTGTGTAGCGATTGTTGATTTTCCAGTACAGGCAGTTCCACACACCAAAATTACTAGTGGAACCCGTTGATGATGGAACCTGCACGAGGTAGGAGATGAGCACATCAGAAACATGTAATTTGAATGCCGCTGGTGTGAGGCAGAAGAAGAGTTTCTTTCTATGCGAATGTAGGATAAGCACAAACATCGTGGTTCATACTATTTCTTATCGATTACTACTATAGAGAAGCAGAAGATGTATTTTTGGCCACTGCAGCAGAGTACCTTGTCATCATTTTATAGCGATTTATATACTCCTCTCCGTATCCCCGTTTTTCCATAAGCTGTGGAAGGAGGGAAGTTATAAGTTTGTGTAATCAGCTGAGGAAGTAGCATGCAGCAGGGAAGGGAAGCAGGAAGGTACCTAACCTTAAACAGATTAGCCTCTAGATCACTCTGGGATCTGTAAAATAAGGAAGTGCAGGAGTTAGAAAAAAAAAAGAAAGAAAGGTACTAGCATACAATATAGCATGTTGAAAGCTAATAGGATAATTAGATGGTGGGGGAGGGGGATGGGAGAGAGGAAGAAGATGCATATACATACACATCAAGCAGGCTGTTGTCGACAAGCAGCTTCTTGAGCTCAAGGGCAATCTTGATGGCTACATGATTAGGAATCTGTGTGTTTTGTTTAAAAAATAAAAGCAAATGCAAGGGGGGAGGGTTAATTGATTGATGGATGGATAAAGGAAAGAGGAAATTAGTAGTGTACCTTGGTGACTGTGAGCATCCTGCTGAGGAGGAACCTGGAGAGGACGTAGTAGTGGTCGGCGTTCTCCCCGAGCCAGACCTTGACCTTGACGAAATCGTACTTGGAGGAGGCGTTGCGGGAAGGGATCGTCTGCGTGGCGGACGAGGCGGCGGCATCACCGAGGTCGGGGGGCGGCAGTGGGTCGGGATCGGCGGGTGCTGGGTCCTGCTGTTGCTGCATCGGGTCTGGGTCTGGCGGGGCTGGGATCGGGATGGTGACGATAGATGGATTTGGAGAATCATCAATCGACTCGAGCTCGAGAGACGCACGAAGTCGCAGAGGATGGAGGGATGCGCCTCCTCCTCCTCGTCCTCCCGGACGGAGGAACAAGACAGCTGGCTGGGTTGGGCCAGGGCCAGGGCCAGGGCCAGGCACAGACCGCCTCCCTCGTGTCAGGTCAGTTGCCACCGCCCGCACTCGCTCACTACACGTGTTTGCTTTTACCTTTTCTGTATGTACTTATCGCACCGTCCATTCGTCCAATAAAATACAAGAGAACACATAACTTCTATAAAATTATACGGCTAATTTATAAATTAAACTAGTTTTCACTTTTTTAATAATTTGACTCGTTTTCAACTGACCCACCATTATAAGCTTAGATAGTCAAAATACATCAAGACTTGATCAAAATTATAAATACGTATAGCATAGAATAAGTATAACAAAAAAAACAATAATACTTAATTAATGTTATAAATATTGTTATTTTATTATTTAAATTTAGTCTAAATTAATATGTTTTAAATCTTAATAAAATTAAAATAACTTGTAATTTAGGATGTAAGAAGCATATTTCGTTTCCTGATTTATTTGAACGAACAAAATATTTATCTCCTATCTATTTTTTACCGTAATAAAACCAACTATTTGAGAAGTTCATAGGTGATATTTGAGAAGTTCATAGGTGGCGCTTGAGAGGGCGTTTATTGTTTGTGTGATGAATAATAACCCCAGGTAGCAGTAGCACGTACGCTGGCTCGTGAACGGGGCGGGCAGTAGGGCTGGACAAAATACTCGTGGCTTGTGAGCTCGCTCGACTCGTGCTCGGCTCGTTTCAATTTTATCACGAGCTGAGCTAATATCTTAGCTCGGTTCGTTAACGAGCCAGCTCGTTAGCTCGAATGAGCTAGCATTTATCTGTAAAACAAAGCCTATATTTGTATTGGATGAATTAATAAGTGATGAACTATGTTAGTTTAGGGTTTAAATGATGTGATATATTAAATTATGAGTATTGTTAGT
Source organism: Zea luxurians (assembly GCA_029449295.1). Taxonomy (NCBI): domain Eukaryota; kingdom Viridiplantae; phylum Streptophyta; class Magnoliopsida; order Poales; family Poaceae; genus Zea; species Zea luxurians. Next base: position 35,003,411 of record JAOPSE010000031.1, on the reverse strand, counting down.
CTTTTCTAGTGTTAATTTAGTATGAAATTAACTAGCAATTGATTATTGTTGCATATTGTCACACCCGGTTCCAGGGGTAGAACCGAGCGCATACCATATGTGTACCAGGAAAATTTCCACATATGTTGACGTCATAAATGTAATATATCAAAAGACAATGCAATAAAGGTGTAAAGAGAGAATATAATACTTTATTACATTATCTGCATCATTGTATCTTGAACAAGTATCACATCAAAGTAAAGCGGAAATAAATAACAGGGGCAATCTCCCACAGGAAGATGACCGGCGCATCGTTAGATTTTGTCGGTGTTTCGAAACCCGGGGGGTCCCTGGACCGACGAGTAAATCGTCGCCGCGTGCCCTAGCCCAGATGGGTCGGCGCGAGGCGGAACGCGAAGGGGGAGAAAGCGGACGGAGGGAGACAAGCGTGGGAGCGTGGAACCCGCGGCCTTCGTGTTAGCCCCGCGCCCAGGTCGGGTGCGCTTGCAGTAGGGGGTTACAAGCGTCCACGCGGGAGGGAGCGAGCGGCCTTGCGCGAGCGCCCTCCTGTCCTTCCCCGCGCGGCCAACCCTCTGTAAGAGGGCCCTGGTCCTCCCTTTTATAGGCGTAAGGAGAGGATCTAGGTGTACAATGGGGAGTGTAGCAATGTGCTAACGTGTCTAGCGGTGGAGAGCTAGCGCCCTAAGTACATGCCATCGTGGCAGCCGGAGAGGTCTTGGCACCCAGTTCGCGTGGTGTCGTGGCCGTCGGAGGAGCGCTGGAGCCTGGCGGAAGGACAGTTGTCGGGGCTGTCGCGTCCTTACTGACGTCCTTTTGCTTCCGTAAGGGGGCTGAGAGCCACCGTCGTCACAGGGCATGCAGGGCGCCATCATTACTCGTATAGTAGAGCGAGCCAGATGGGACGTCGGTCTTGTCCCTCGTAGCCTGAGTCAGCTCGTGGTAGGGTAATAATGGCGCTTCCTGTTGACGTGGTCGGTCCGTGCCCTAGGTTGGGCGAGGTGGAGGCTCCTCCGAGGTCGAGGTCGAGGTCGAGTCTGTCTTCCAAGGTCGAGGTCGAGTCCGAGCCCCCAGGTCGGACGAGGCGGAGACCGTCGGCTGAGGCCAGGGCTGAGTCCGAGTCCGAGCCCTGGGGTCGGGTGAGGCGGAGTTCGTCGTCTTCTAAGGCTGAGCCCGTGTCCGAGCCCTAGGGTCGGGCGAAGCGGAGTTCGTCGTCTTCCGGGGCTGAGCTCGTGTCCGAGCCCTGGGGTCGGGCGAAGCGGAGTTCGTCGTCTTCCGGGGCTGAGCCCGTGTCCGAGCCCTGGGGTCGGGCAAAGCGGAGTTCGTCGTCTTCCGGGGCTGAGCCCGTGTCCGAGCCCTGGGGTCGGGCGAGGCGGAGTTTCCTATGACGCCCGAGGCCGGTCTTGGCTGCTGTCAGCCTCACTCTGTCGGGCGGCTCAGCAGTCGGAGCGCGCGCAGGCGGCGCTGTCTTCTTGTCAGACCGGTCAGTAGAGCGGCGAAGTGACTGCGGTCACTTCGACTCTGTCGACTGGAGGGCGTGCGTCAGGATAAAGGTGTCAGGCCACCTTTGCATTAAATGCCCCTACGATTTGGTCGGTTGGCGTGGCGATATGGCCAAGGTTGCTTTTTGATGAAGACTGGGCCTCAGGCGAGCCGAAGGTGTGTCCGTTGCTGGAGGGGGGTCCTCGGGCGAGACGTAGGTCCTCCGGGGTCGGCTGCCCTTGCCCGAGGCTGGGCTCGGGCGAGGCACAATCGCGTCCCTTGAATGGACCGATCCTTGACTTAATCGCACCCATCAGGCCTTAGCAGCTTTGTGCTGATGGGGGTTACCAGCTGAGATTTAGGAGTCTTGAGGGTACCCCTAATTATGGTCCCCGACAGTAGCCCCCGAGCCTCGAAGGGAGTGTTAATACTCGCTTGGAGGCTTTTGCCGCACTTTTTGCAAGGGACCAGCCTTTTTCGGTTGCATTTTGTTCCAGTGGGTGCGCGCGAGCGCACCCGCCGGGTGTAGCCCCCGAGGCCTCGGAGGAGTAGTTTTACTCCTTCGAGGTCTTAGTGCGTTTTGCAACACTTCGGCTGGTCTAGTTGTTCCCTCATGCGAGCTGGTCGTAGCCCGGGTGCACGGTCGGGTTCCAAGTTCTCGGGCTGGTATGTTGACGCTGTCAACGGTGTGGCCGGAGCCGGGTTTGCGAGAGCAGCCCCCGAGCCTCTGCACAGGGCGAGAGGACGGTCAAGGACAGACTCGACTTTTTTTACATACGCCCCTGCGTCGCCTTTCCGCAAGGAGGAGGGGGGAAAGCGCCATGTTGCCCTCGGAGGGCGCCGAACATGGTGTCTCCGGTGAGCTGCTAGCGGGTAATCCGAGCGGACGCCCGTGCCCCATTTGCTAGGGGTCGGCTAGAGGCCCGGAGGCGCGCTCCAAAAGTACCTGCGGGTGATCTACCGGACCCGGTCCCCTTTGACGGGGTCCGAGGGCTCGATGCCTCCCTCTGATGGGATTCCGTTACAAGATCGCTCCCGCTGGTCTCGGAAATGTCCTAGGGTACCTCGGGAGCGTAGCCCGAGCCTTGGTTATGTATCGAACGTACCTAGGGTCATCCCTCGCTCTGTGTCTGAGGCGACTGTGAACCCTTCGAGGGCTAGCCTGCGAACCCCTGATCAGTAGTGGGCGTGGAGCCTGAGTGGCCTGAGGCGGCCGTTGAACCCTTCCGAGGGGTCGGTCATCGAACCTCTGACCAGTAGTGGGCGCAGAACCCAATCGCTCTGAGGCGGCCGTTGAACCCCTCCGAGGGGCCAGCCTTTGAACCTCTGATCAGTAGGGCTCGGGGCCTGTTTCCTTCACGGAGAAGGATCCTTTTCGGGGTATCCCCCTTTCCCGGTCCCAGTTGTAAGAGAGAAAGAGGAAAAGGAAAAGGATACGAAATCGAATGACGTGGCGTACCTTTTTCGACGCGGTCATTATGGCGAAGGCGAAGCGTCGCTTGCTTCTCCTGCCTGAGGCGCCGCCTGTCCCGCCGCGGAGTTAATGCGACGGGGTGAGTGGTTCGCGAGGCAGCCATTGCGTGCACGGGCCGTTCGAGGAACGGATCACGGGTACACCGTCTTCACGCCGTGAGAGAGGGTTCCCTCGCTGCCCCTGGATGGGACGTAAGCTTGGCTGACGACGTGACCGCTGCTCCTGCCCGCCTGTCACCGCCACTACTGCCGGCCCATTTTCGACTGCATTTGACCGTCGCGCCTGGCTGGCACTGCCGGGTCATACGCAGGGTTGCCTCGAGTCGCGATATTGGCTCCACAGTCGAGGAGGCGCGACAGTGGCGTGAGTGGCGGTGCAGTTGCTCGCACGTAGCGACCGGCGCGCCGGTTGCATGATGCGTGGGCCTGGGCCTCCATGCTGGGTGCGTTGGAAGTCGAAGGGGCGCGCCCACTTTGCACGGTTGCATGCCGCCTGCATGGCTGTCCGCCCTTTCACCCGCTGGTCTGGGCAAAAGTGGAGGAGTGCTTGTAACCGCCGGGCGGTTGCATGCACCGCGCGCGGCGGTTTGGCTTCTTCTGCCCTGGACCGACTTGCATGACGCGTGGGACCCAGCCCCCGCGCCGTAAGGGGGAGAACCTTGGAGCATGTTGGAGAAGACTCAGTCCGCAACGGCTGAGGACGCAAGTGGGGAGAGTCGCCTTTAAAAGGAGGGCGACCCCCTTGAGAGACGACCATCAGACCATGTCTTCGCGCTCCCTTATGCATCGTGTCTTTCCACATTCCGAGCCCCCGGATGGGGGACGCCCGCAATCCTTCCGCCTTGTCGTCGGAGGAACACAACTTCGTGGAAGTTGGTACCTGTCAGCCATCGTTCGGCTTCAAGGATTTTCATCACGCTGCCCGGCTGCATCCCCTCGCCGGTGGTCACCCAAGACGGTGACCTCCAGCCTGATGGAGGGGATGAGCGAACCGGGCTGCGGCCTCTGCCCCTCCCTCAGCTTCAAGGATGTTCATCATTAGTGCTGGGGAGGGGAGTGTGCCGAGTTGGGGTCGGTCCCTGCGCGGGCGGCGGCCCGCTCCTTCCCTCAGTGATCGGGGGGAAGGGCGTTCGCCGTTCGTGGCGTTGGCAGCTGCCGCGTGCCCGGCCCTCTGAGCCGAGTGGCTTCGGAGCCGCTCCCGGCGCCGCCTTCTGCCACGGCAGCCGGAAAAGGTTCCTCCGTCGGCGAGCTAGTCGGTGCCGCCCACGGACTGACCTCCAACTCTACGGCCCTCTGCCCGTCCTTGCCTCTCGAGTTGGGGGCATGGGCGAGGCCTCATGGCAGCAGCATCCGCCCTGAGGTCATCGCTGCTGCTGTTCGGCCCTCCGGAGCAGAAGTCGTCGTCGTCGCCGCTGCTGGGGCGGGCGACAACGAGCCGTTCGTCGGTCTTCTGTTGCTCCGCAGGCCCCCCAATCGTGTGGGGTTGTTCGTACCTGCGGAGGTGGAACCGGAGTTCCATTTGTAATGGCACTTTGAGTGCCGGTGTCCTGTTCATTGTGGCTGTCGAGGCCTGAACGTGTATGTATTTCGGCACGGAGCCGTGTTTTTTCTTCATTTCGAGCACTAAGACTCGCCTTGTCGATTATCTGAATCGCTTCACCGAGCGTGAGTCACCTCGTGCGAAGGTGACGAGTGACGTATTCGTATCCCAGAGGCGTAGGAGTCCCTCGGCTCGGTCAGCCTTGCTGTCCGAGGCTTCTCTTGCTTAGTTAAAGGAACCCTTGGCCGCTCTTTGGTGAGCCGAGGCCGGAGGTAGCGGTGTCAGCACGGATAGAGGCAGGGTTGGCTCGAAAAGAGGATGTGGTCGGCCGGAGCCTGGCCAGGTCGTCCACTGGCGGGACCGACGCCGGAGTTGAGCTGCCGAGGCCACAAGTCGAGCTGATGTCTTTGGGGGACAGCTGGCCGAGGCCTCGGGGTGGCCGGCCGAGCCGTCTGCTCGAGCCGGATTCTTGGAGAAGACCTTGGCGGCGATGGCCCAGGTGTGGTGCCGATGTCGTCCTTCAGAGTGGGGATCCTCCGACCGCGTCGCCGTCCGAGGCTAGGTCGGACCCCGCCGAAGGTGTAGTTGACGCCGAGGGTGCCGCCGCCCCCTTCAACTGTCGATGTCCGAGCCTGCAGGATCGGGTTGCCTTGTAGTGTGTGTATGTTTTCTGCGACCGCCGAGGCCCAAACACACTGTCGTCGTGTTGTAAAGCTGCATTTCTTTCCTCTTGTTTGAGCATCCGAACTTATTTGTCGGTAACAGAATCGTTTGTGCGGGCGAGAGTTGCTTTTCACGGAAGGTGATGAGTGAGGTATCCATATCCCGGAGGCGTAGGAATCCCTCGGATCGGTCGGCCTTGCCGCTTACGCGCACTCTTACCCATGCATAGGGTTCTGTCACCGACGCAGTCGAGAAGGCCCGAAAAACCGTTTCGGCAGAGAAGCTTTCGAGCGTGAAGACTTGTTCGGTCCGCGGAATCACTTATCCGAGCGCGAGTTACTTATCGCAGAAGGTGATGAGTGAGGTATCCGTATCTCGGAGGCGTAGGAGTCCCTCGGCTCGGTCAGCCTTGGCTGCTTACGTGTACTCCGTCGTTTTCAGGATCCACTTTCGAAGTGGTCAAAAAGCACGAAAGGCATTCTGGCAGAAAAGATTTTCTTCTTTTTCGAGGGAAATTTCGACGCAGAGGGGGTTCCGGGTTCCCCCCTTCTAGCCCCCGAGGGAGGGTCGGGCTTTGCCGAGGCAAGGCTGACCCTTCCTTGATGACCAGACTTTGTGTGTGAACGAGGTATATGAACAACTTGAAAGCATCTTAAGGGTAGAAGCGACGTAGCTGTTGGATGTTCCAAGCGTTGCTGTAGACCTCACCTTGACTGTTAGCCAGCTTGTATGTTCCGGGCTTCAGAACCTTGGCGATGACGAACGGCCCTTCCCAGGGAGGCGTGAGCTTATGCCACCCTCGGGCGTCTTGTCTTAGCCGAAGCACCAGGTCGCCCACCTGGAGGTCTCGGGACCGAACCCCTCGGGCGTGGTAGCGTCGCAGGGACTGCTGGTACCGCGCCGAGTGTAGTAAGGCCATGTCCCGAGCCTCTTCCAGCTGGTCCAGTGAGTCTTCTCGATTGGCTTGATTGCTTTGGTCGGCGTAGGCCCTCGTCCTCGGGGAACCGTATTCTAAGTCTGTGGGCAAGATGGCCTCGGCCCCATAGACTAGAAAAAACGGTGTGAAGCCCGTGGCTCGGCTCGGCATTGTCCTCAGACTCCATACCACCAAGGGGAGTTCCTTCATCCATCGCTTGCCGAACTTGTTGAGGTCGTTGTAGATCCGAGGCTTGAGTCCTTGCAGGATCATGCCGTTAGCCCGCTCCACTTGCCCATTCGTCATGGGGTGAGCCACGACAGCCCAGTCCACCCGGATGTGGTGATCCTCGCAGAAGTCCAGGAACTTTCTGTCGGTGAATTGGGTGCCGTTGTCGGTGATGATGGAGTTCGGAACCCCAAAGCGATGGATGATGTTGGTGAAGAACGCCACCGCCTGTTCGATGTTGTTTAGGGGTCGGAGGGAGATCGATGGCGACCAAGGTGTGTGTAGCCCCCGGGTGCCTTCTGCAAGGGGCCGACGAGGTCCAGACCCCACACAGCAAACGGCCTGGTGATGGGTATGGTCTGCAGAGCCTGAGCGGGCAAGTGGGTCTGCCTCGCGTAGAACTGACACCCTTCGCAGGTGCGGACGATTCTAGTGGCGTCGGCCACCGCCGTCGACCAGTAGAAACCTTGTCGGAAGGCGTTTCCAACAAGGGCTCGAGGTGCTGCGTGATGACCGCAAGCCCCGAGTGTATCTCTTGTAAGAGCTCCTGGCCTTCGGCGATGGAAATGCATCGCTGGAGGATGCCCGAGGGGCTGCGGTGGTAGAGCTCCTTCCCATCTCCCAGCAAGACGAAAGACTTGGCACGCTGCGCCACCCGCGAGCTTCGGCTTGGTCGAGGGGTAGCTCTCCTCGGTGAAGATATTGCAGGTACGGGGTCTGCCAGTTTCAATCAGGCGTGACCTCGCTCTGCTCCCCCTCGACGTGCAGTGCCTCACCCTCGGGGGCCGAGGGTACCCCGGGCCGAGCCGAGGGTACCTCGGACTGCGCCGAGGGTACCTCGGACTGAGCCGAGGGTGCCTCGGGGTCGGGCTTGTCGTCGGTCTTGACAGAGGGTTGATGCAGGTCTTGGGAGAATACGTCCGGGGGAACTGTTGTTCGCCCTGAGGCTATTTTAGCCAGCTCGTCCGCAGTCTCGTTGTAGCGTCGGGCGATGTGGTTGAGCTCGAGCCCGTAGAACTTGTCTTCCAGGCGCCGAATCTCATCGCAGTAGGCTTCCATCTTCGGGTCGCGGCAGTGGGAGTCCTTCATGACTTGGTCGATGACGAGCTGCGAGTCACCGCGAGCGTCGAGGCGTCGGACCCCTAGCTTGATGGCAATTCGCAACCCGTTTACCAGAGCCTTGTACTCAACCACGTTGTTGGACGCCGGGAAGTGGAGGCGTAGCACGTAGCGTAGGTGCTTCCCGAGGGGCGAGATGAAGCAGGCCCGCGCCGGCCCCCGTCTTCATCAGCGACCCGTCGAAAAACATGGTCCAGAGCTCCGGTTGGATCAGAGCTGTCGGGAGCTGGGTGTCGACCCATTCAGCCACGAAGTCCGCCAAGACCTGGGACTTGATGGCCTTCCGAGGGGCGAACGAGATCGTCTTACCCATGATCTCCACCGCCTACTTCGCAATTCTACCCGAGGCCTCTCGGGACTGGATGATCTCCCCCAGGGGGAAGGATGACACCACAGTCACCGGATGAGACTCGAAGTAGTGTCGCAACTTCCGCCGTGTCAGGATCACCGTGTACAGCAGCTTCTGGATTTGTGGGTAGCGGATCTTGGTCTCGGACAGTACCTCACTGATGAAGTAGACTGGCCTTTGGACGGGCAATGCATGCCCCTCTTCTGGTCTCTCAACCACAATCGCGGCGCTAACCACCTGAGTGGTCGCGACGTAGATCAAGAGGGCTTCTCCGGCAGCGGGGCGTCGAGCTCGGAGCCGATCCAGATCTGCTTGGAGGCGTCGTTGCAGGGGTCGAGAGGGACGGACTTGACCGTCTCCGCTGGCTCGAAGTTGCCGGCGTGGCGCTTCACGTCGGGCGCCTCCCTAGAGAGGTTCTCCAGGTCGGCGATGAGGGCCTCGGACTCGGCGAGGGCCTCGACGTATTCCACGCACTCCACGTTGCATTCGTACGCGTGTCGCTACGTGGGCCCGACGGTGATGACCCCATTGGGGCCCAGCATCTTGAGCTTGAGGTAGGTGTAGATGGGGACGACCATGAACTTGGCGTAGCATGGCCTCCCCAGCACTGCGTGGTAGGTTCCACAAAACCCAACCACTTCGAACGTGAGGGTCTCCTTTCGAAAGTTGGAGGGCGTCCTGAAGCAGACGGGTAGATCGAGTTGTCCGAGGGGTTGGACGCGCTTCCCGGGAATGATCCCGTGGAAAGGCGCAGCGCCCGCCCGGACCGAGGACAGATCGATCCGCAGGAGCCCGAGTCTCGGCGTAGATGATGTTGAGGCTACTGCCTCCGTCCATGAGGACCTTAGTGAGCCTGACGTTGCCGATGATGGGGTCGACAACGAGCGGGTATTTCCCCGGGCTCGGCACATGGTCGGGATGGTCGGCCTGGTCGAAGGTGATGGGCTTGTCGGACCAGTCTAGGTAGAGTGGCGCGCCACCTTTACCGAGCAGACCTCCCGACGCTCTTGCTTGCGGTGCCGAGCCGAGGCATTCGCCACTTGCCCGCCATAGATCATGAAGCAGTCGCGGACCTCAGGGAACTCTCCTGCCTTGTGATCTTCCTTCTTAGCGTCGTCGAGAGCCTTGCCACCCTCCGGGGTGGCTCGGCCTTGTGAAAGTGGCGTCGAAGCATGGCACACTCCTCGAGGGTGTGCTTGACGGGCCCCTAATGGTAGGGGCACGGCTCCTTGAGCATCTTGTCGAAAAGGTTGGCACCTCCAGGAGGTTTCCGAGGGTTCTTGTACTCGGCGGCGGCGACAAGGTCCGCGTCGGCGGCGTCGCGTTTCGCTTGCGACTTCTTCTTGCCCTTCTTCTTGGTGCCGCGCTGAGTTGATGCCTCGGGAACATCTTCCGGTGGGCGGCCCTGGGGCTGCTTGTCCTTCCGGAAGATGGCCTCAACCGCTTCCTGGCCAGAGGCAAACTTGGTGGCGATGTCCATCAGCTCGCTCGCCCTGGTGGGGGTCTTGCAACCCAGCTTGCTCACCAAGTCACGGCAGGTGGTGCCGGCGAGGAACGCGCCGATGACATCTGAATCGGTGATGTTGGGCAGCTCAGTGCGCTGCTTCGAGAATCGCCGGATATAGTCCCGGAGAGACTCTCCCGGCTGCTGGCGGCAGCTTCGGAGATCCCAGGAGTTTCCAGGGCACACGTACGTGCCTTGGAAATTGTCGGCGAAGGCTTGGACCAGGTCATCCCAGTTGGAGATCTGCCCCGGAGGCAGGTGCTCCAGCCAAGCTCGAGCGGTGTCGGAGAGAAACAGGGGGAGGTTGCGGATGATGAGATTATCATCGTCCGTTCCACCCAGTTGGCAGGCCAGCCGATAGTCCGTGAGCCACAGTTCCGGTCTCGTCTCCCCCGAGTACTTTGTGATAGTAGTCAGGGTTCGGAACCGGGTCGGGAACGGTGCCGTCGTATGGCGCGGCTGAAAGCCTGCGGACCGGGTGGTTCGGGCGAAGGACTCCGATCCTCCCCGCTGTCGTAGCGTCCCCCACGTCTGGGTGGTAGCCTCGGCGCACCCTGTCATCGAGGTGGGCCCGACGGCTGTGATGATGGTGCTCGTTGCCGAGGCGACCCGGGGCCGCAGGCGCTGTGTTGCGCGTGCGCCCGGTGTGGACCGAGGCTTCCCGCATGAATCGGGAAGTCGCGACGCGATGTTCCGAGGGGTATCCCTGCCTTCGGGAGGTAGAGCTTTTGGCCCGTCGGACCGCGGCGTCCTCCAGGAGATTCTTGAGCTCTCCCTGGATTCGCCGCCCCTCGGTGGTTGATGGCTCCGGCATCGCGCGGAGAAGCATTGCCGCTGCAGCCAGGTTCTGGCCGACTCCACTGGAATCCGGTGGCGGCCTTACCCTGACGTCGTCGGCGATGCAGTGCTGGATGCCCTGGGGGAGATGACGCGCTTCTCCGGCTGGAGGTTGGCCCGCCCATTCCTGCCCGATGTCCCGGCGGATTGACACAAGCGTTCCTGCTCCCTCGTCGAGCCTGGCCTGCATCTCGCGGATTTGCTCGAGCTGTGGGTCAGGACCCCCCGCCGGAACGGGGACCACAGCTAGCTCCCGAAGGATGTCGACGCGAGGCACGGGCCTAGGGGATCACCGTTTTCTGGCATACCAAGATGGTTGCCTTCGCCGGACCCCCTAGATCGACGTGGAAACATTCGCGACTTGGGCCGCAGTCCTCATCGTCGAGGCTGCGGCTGCCGTCGGAACAGTCGGAAAGGCAGTAGTCACATGCGGTCATGAAGTCCCGCACGACACTGGGGTTACCAAGTCCGGAGGAATCCCAACAGAGGTCGGACTCGCCATGTTCCTCGGACCCCGAGGGCCCGTAGGTCGAGTCGGTCGTCAGCCGGTCCTAGGGTGACCGCACACGATACCCCAGAGGGTTTGGACTCGCCTCTATGAGAGTGTCCACCGAAGCGGAGTCGCTTGGCGGGTCGAGGCCGAATCCAAAAGACGCGAGATGGGAATCGGTCGGTACATTTTGGTCGACGGGCGGTGACGAAGTCGCGTCGGGGACTGACTGCACCGTCGTCTCAGGTACGAGGGTGACGCCCAGCAAGTCCTTCGCGAGCGTGCTGGCGTCGTCCGTTTGCTTGAGATTGGCGTGTTGCGAGGAGGCGGCGCTCGTCTTCGTCTCAGACGCGAGGCCGATGCCTGACGCGCTCTCCATTGGGGCATCGGCGCCGTCGACTCGCTCGACATCCAACGAGGTGCCGCTTCCCGCTTGGCCTTGGTTGCCCCGCCTCCTCCTCCGTCGGCGGGGGAGGGGACAGGACAAGCCTGAATGTCGTCCTTCCACCATGTGGGGAAGGCGTCGTCGATTTCTCCGCCGGCGAGCGGGTTGTCGACCGCCATTGTCGCTGTCACGCGACGGGGGAAGGAGTATCATGTCGTAGCTGCCGTCGAGGGACATGAACTCAAGACTCCCGAAACGGAGCACCGTCCCGGGCCGGAAAGGTTGCTGGAGACTGCCCATCTGGAGCTTGACGGGAGCTGTTCGTCAACACGCAGCAGGCCCCTACCTGGCGCGCCAACTATCGGTGTTTCGAAACCCGGGGGGTCCCTGGACCGACGAGTAATTCATCGCCACGTGCCCCAGCCCAGATGGGTCGGCGCGAGGCGAAACGCGAAGGGGGGAGAAAGCGGCCGGAGGAGACAAGCGTGGGAGCGTGGAACCCGCGGCCTTCGTGTTAGCCCCGCGCCCAGGTCGGGTGCGCTTGCAGTAGGGGGTTACAAGCGTCCACGCGGGAGGGAGCGAGCGGCCTTGCGCGAGCGCCGTCCTGTCCTTCCCCGCGCGGCCAACCCTCTGTAAGAGGGCCCTGGTCCTCCCTTTTATAGGCGTAAGGAGAGGATCTAGGTGTACAATGGGGAGTGTAGCAATGTGCTAACGTGTCTAGCGGTGGAGAGCTAGCGCCCTAAGTACATGCCATCGTGGCAGCCGGAGAGGTCTTGGCACCCAGTTCGCGTGGTGTTGTGGCCGTCGGAGGAGCGCTGGAGCCTGGCGAGAGGATAGCTGTTGGGGCTGTCGCGTCCTTGCTGACATCCTTTTGCTTCCGTAAGGGGGCTGAGAGCCGCCGTCGTCACAGGGCATGCGGGGCGCCATCATTACTCGTATAGTAGAGCGAGCCAGATGGGACGCCGGTCTTGTCCCTCGTAGCCTGAGTCAGCTCGTGGTAGGGTAATGATGGCGCTTCCTGTTGACGTGGTCGGTCCGTGCCCTAGTTTGGGCGAGGTGGAGGCTCCTCCGAGGTCGAGGTCGAGGTCGAGTCTGTATTCCAAGGTCGAGGTCGAGTCCGAGCCCCCGGGTCGGACGAGGCGGAGACCGTCAGCTGAGGCTAGGGCTGAGTCCGAGTCCGAGCCCTGGGGTCGGGCGAGGCGGAGTTCGTCGTCTTCTGGGGCTGAGCCCGTGTCCGAGCCCTGGGGTCGGGCGAAGCGGAGTTCGTCGTCTTCCGGGGCTGAGCCCGTGTCCGAGCCCTGGGGTCGGGCGAAGCGGAGTTCGTCGTCTTCCGGGGCTGAGCCCGTGTCCGAGCCCTAGGGTCGGGCGAAGCAGAGTTTGTCGTCTTCCGGGGCTGAGCCCGTGTCCGAGCCCTGGGGTCGGGCGAAGCGGAGTTCGTCGTCTTCCGGGGCTGAGCCTGTGTCCGAGCCCTGGGGTCAGGCGAGGCGGAGTTTCCTATGACGCCCGAGGCCGGTCTTGGCTGCTGTCAGCCTCACTCTGTCGGGCGGCTCAGCAGTCGAAGCGGCGCAGGCGGCGCTGTCTTCTTGTCAGACCGGTCAGTAGAGCGGCGAAGTGACTGCGGTCACTTCGGCTCTGTCGACTGGAGGGCGTGCGTCAGGATAAAGGTGTCAGGCCACCTTTGCATTAAATGCCCCTGCGATTTGGTCGGTTGGCGTGGCGATATGGCCAAGGTTGCTTCTTGGTGAAGACTGGGCCTCGGGCGAGCCGAAGGTGTGTCCATTGCTGGAGGGGGGTCCTCGGGCGAGACGTAGGTCCTCCGGGGTCGGCTGCCCTTGCCCGGCTGGGCTCGGGCGAGGCACGATCGCGTCCCTTGAATGGACCGATCCTTGACTTAATCGCACCCATCAGGCCTTAGCAGCTTTGTGCTGATGGGGGTTACCAGCTGAGATTTAGGAGTCTTGAGGGTACCCCTAATTATGGTCCCCGACAGATTTAGAATTCCTCATCATCAAAATCTCCACTAAAGTCTCCAGCATCACCCTCTGATCAAAATATTAGCAAGGGTGAGCTCACTTATGGTCGGGGCTCAGCAAGTGGGAGAAAAATTAATGCAGGTATAACAATGTGAGGCTAAGGTTGAGCAGTAAGCTTTTTAGTTGGTCAATATTTTATTAACAACACCTGTCTTACTAATAAGTGTGAATCCCAAATATCACATTTAAACAAAGGAATATGAATATAACAAAAACACTTAAGTGAAATCACTTAAGCAAATTATTGGCAGATCATCGGATCTCAATTTAATTCCATCTTTAAGTTCAATTATCATGTGAGTCCAGGTCGCTCATAACCGGGAGCACGGCTGATATATCAGTTTTACACTCTGCAGAGGTGGTACAACTTTACCCACAAGCCATGTATCCCATCTAGCCTGGGTTGATCGGACCCTTAAACACTGCCGAGGTGATTGGCTAGGGATCCATTATGAGGCTTTCACAAAATACACTTAATACGAAGCAACCCACTAAGGTTTCTAAAGACGATGGTGGTGGCCCCCTGGGTGAGGTACCTTAGCCAAGAATACGTCCCCATGTTAACGTGGACTGCCAGCACCTACCGCTCCTCCTCTTGCCCATATTTCAGGTAAGGTTGCTAGGCACTAAGCATATGAAGCTAATTACCAAAGCCAGAGCCATGATAGCACTCGTGGTTGCACTGTTATCCTGGGTGGTCACTCCATGTTCCAATTAATTTGAAATAATACCGTTTTAACCATCGGGTTAATGCCATAATTGCCAATTAAAATTTTGGAACATTTATACCAATTGATGAGTGACATTAAAAATCATTAAGTTGAGCGGTAGCATAAATTTTGCAAAGCTTAATTATTTCCCCAGGTTAAACAAGGAATACAGTTGGTAAATCTAGGAAATCCTTAATTAGGTTAACCCATCAAATTATGCAATAATCAAAAAGTAAACATTATTATATGCAATGAGTGGGTACAAAAAGAATATGCAGAGGGAGAATCCACTTGCCTTGCTCAAATGTGACCTGCGGATCGTCTTCGAACGAATTCGGTGCGTCTACCACACAGTCGGCTTCTAATAGAGTCGCACATCGCACCTACAAAAATAAAACATACACCAATAAATAAACATGCACCATTACATAAACATACACCATTACACAAATAAACACACATCGCACTTATCACATCTTAAATACGTCCTAATCGCGTAAATACTTATTAATTCAATTATAGCTATTATTGTGAACCCTAATGATGAATTTATGAGTTGGTGCAATAAATACAATTTTAACTAGTATTAATATATTTTAACATCATCAATGAAATTAAATGAATTATCGTCTTTAATACTAATAAATAAATAAATAGCTTTTATTATTTCTAACTCAAATTATTTAGTATAGCAAAAATGAATTTAACATTCTAAAAATCCCTATAAATACTAATTGAACTTTTATAATACAAGTGAGGTTATTTTGACATAGACTAGTATTTTGCTTACTCTAAAAATTTAAGTGCTAAATTTGTGAACATGATTATTTGACTAGCAAAAATCTATTTTCCATCCTACTAATGATATTTTCTCCTTTCTTTATAAAAAGAAAATGCTATTTAAAATAATTAGATAAATTATCTAGAAATCCTATATTATTCATATGACATGAGTTCTATTCCATTTTCTAAATCCATAAAAATGCACCTATAACTATAATTCTCCAAATAGTTTCTAAAGTTTATTGTGACCAAATTTGACTACAAAGTTTCTTATCTAGTATTTTTATCACCAACGTGTGACTACTAAATCTACGTCATATTCTTTTAATCCAAAAATCAAAGCCACGGCTAACATGAAATATCACGGTGTACTAACGATCGCATATCTCTACCAAAAATTCCATAACGCAGATACACATAAATTGCGAATCACACGTGTTCATATTACAACAAACAAAATATACAACTCATGAATCGAATCAAAAAGTACTTTTATAAAATACACAAAATAATTTGGGTCGTCTTCAACCTTGGATTCGTGCGTGCGACGGGGAGGACTCGACGGGGTTTCGGCCGAGTGAAGAGCAGGGCTCGACTACGGACGGCGGATGGCAATTGCGTGGCTCCGGCGACGAACTGTGGGCTCCGGTGAACTCCGGCGACGAACGACAACTCCGGCGACGAACGACACTAGCGATGAGCGAGGAGAGCTTAGAGAGATGGGGCGAGCTGGGGTAGACAAGAGAAGGGAGAGAGCTCTGCTGTCCCTTTTATACGGGGCAGGAGGGAGAGGAGAGGTCGCTGGTGGTCTTCAATAGCCATCACAAGCGTCAGTTTCTATCGAGCTTAATGGAGAGAAATGAGAGAATGAGTAACAGACGAGTTCATGCTCCATTAACGGCGAGTAATCAACGGACGTGCGAGACTTCGGCTTCGGTTTCGGGTTCGGTGACGCGGCGTCGCACGGACTGGAGCGCTCGGCGCGGCTGGATGCGCGCAGGGCCGGCCATGGCGCTTGCCTCGGCCGGGGTCACGGTGTGCGCGCCTGGGCGCTTGGGCGTCGGCGAGTGGGGCAGGGCAGGGTGCCGCGCGCGGCTCGTCGGCTCCCTGTACGCGAGCGCGGTCGGACGCGGGCGGCTCGGCGAGCGGCCTGGGCGCGCGGGTCGCGCGGACCGTCGCGGCCACATGAGAGGGCGACTTGGGCTAGGGGCTGCTCGAACGCGGGCAAGGCCGGCCTGGCAGCGGCTTGGCGCGCGATAGAGAGGTGACAGGGAGGAGAGAGAAAGGGAAGGGGAAGAGACTGCAGGGCGGCGACGGCTTCAGCTGAGAGCAAGCAAGCGCGCGCTAGGGTTTAGGTGATTGGGCCCCTGGGCCGGCTAGGTTAGGGTTTTTTTCTTTTTTTCTAATTCCGAAATGCATCTTTGAAGAGCTCGAAAATTCCTAAAAATTTCACCAAAACTATTTATAAATAAAATACTTGTTTTAGACTAATAACTATTATATTATTTAATTATTTAATTATTATATTAATTACTAGGTTTTTTCCTTTAAAAGAATTGATGATAAACATCCGATAATCAATCAAGCGCATACAAAGAAAAATGATCAAAATGCAAATAAATAATTAAACACTTAAAACAAAATTATTATCCTAATTACCATAATAACTAAATTCATTATTTTTAATTGATGGCTTTTATGGTGTTACACATATATACATGTATACTATTTTTTTGTTGTGGCTCACGAGCTAAACGAGCCAGCTCGAGTTCGGAAACGAGCCGAGCTGATTCTCTGACTCGGTTGCTTAACGAGTCGAATCGAGTCAGCTTATCCCCTTAACGAGCCAGCTCGAGTTCGGTCAAACCGAGCCGAGCTGGCTCGATATCCACCCTAGCGGGCGGCATGCCGGAGGAGGCAAGAGAAAAGAGGCCACGGGCCAGCAGGCAGAAGCTGATGAGGGTCGTGGTCGTGTGTCGGTCCCTTCCACCCAGCAGGCAGCCCATGCGCGAGTCTACATGAAGATACACATACATACATACACGCTCCAATAATGTCAACAATTCCAATCAATTAGGCGTATATAATAGCGGTAACGATTTTTTTAAATGTAATGGTAGGAGCTCTGTTTTTTAATTAAGAAGAAAATTAATCTAGTTTTTAAGTGAAATTGGGCCTAAAACGACGCACAAACAACTCAGACAGCAACAATCCATGAGATATATGTGTTCACTGTTCAGTCATGCACATACATATAAGCTCCGAGCAGCCTCACAGATCATGGGAGACCAGAGATTATTATTATCATTATCATTACTATTATAATATATAGCCTCACTGTTGAGTCACACGAATTCACCAAATATATCATGACATCCGTCCCATTTCCGCTGCTGTCGTGCCTCCCAGTAACCTCCCACATAGCGGAATGTGCCATCATCCCTCCGGAACCATCTTGGTTTCCAACCATTGTCCTGCATCTTCCGTGACTGCAGTGAAGAAAATCCAATTAGAAAAGATTTTCTATTTGTCGTTATTTAGTTTAAAAATGAACTAGCATTCGAGATGCATACGCATACCATCCGTTGCCTCCTCTCCAGTCGCAGCTTCTCAGCATTGGCCTTACTATACTCCCCATTCTCTACATGTCGCTGATCTGGTCTGAGTCTTGAATCCGTTGGTGGAAGGCTCTCCTAACCAGCAGCAATATAATTCAGAAGTGGCGCTAACAACAAAGGAGGCATAGGCATCATAACGACCTATATCTACCTTGAGTTCTGGAGTCAACTCGTTCAGAGTTATTGCGAACGATGAGAGGTTATAGCGAGTGGGATTAGTCGAAGCTTCATTTTTCTCCCACAACAGAATCACATTCTGCCCTGATGCGCTGCAGTACATCCTCTCATCCCACTTTCCCATTAGGCTTGCCACCGTCGAACCATCACCGTCCTTAACCAATCCTTCAACCTTGCATACAGCTACATCTTAGTAACATCCATCAAAACGATTCCAATGGGATGCTGCATTTCTTTTTTACCTGCCGAGGGTTGCGCTCAAGGAAAGATTGCCGTTTGAACATCAGCTTGCATGAATATCCCCTGTTCCCAGTTATACTCATCGTTCCATAGTGATTACAATAAATTTGACCAATGATAACGTTATTAATTGTTGTTGTAACCTGGTATACAGATTTTAATAAATAAATTATGATTTCCCCCCCTACAGAGTTCAGTGAAAATAAAGCAAAGTATATTTACCTTACTCCATTGGAAAATTTCTCCATCATCAAATTCTACAGATAACACACCAACAGGATCCAGCTGGATTGTTTGCCCCCAGAACTTGCTCTTTACATTGCTGTCTCCCCAAAATTTCCACCCTTTTCCTTCACAATGACAAGCCATGACCATTGGATGATGACTAACCTATCGCAACAAATACAGCATCATAACATCAACTCCAGCTATAGTTTCTACTGAGGTCATGAAACAGCAATATTTTTTTTTTTCAACTGAATTACTGATTTAGTTTTCATTGAATTAAAATACTGATTTAGAAACTAGTCACACTGCATAATTCAGTTAATATTGCCAGCCCATTAATTTGTCTTGTCAGGGGACCAAGCCCACCTCTTATGATTTAACAGGAACGAAAAAGGGGTGACTTCTTTAACAAAGAATACACCTTTT
Organism: Zea luxurians; assembly: GCA_029449295.1. NCBI lineage: Eukaryota > Viridiplantae > Streptophyta > Magnoliopsida > Poales > Poaceae > Zea > Zea luxurians. The sequence continues at coordinate 34,985,210 of JAOPSE010000031.1, read as the reverse complement.
CAGAAAAGAAACGGATTCCATTTTCAGGGTAATCAGCTTCATAGGTTTCCCCTAACAATGGATTGAAAGGTTTGCAGGGGCGCCCAACCGAGGAAGCATACCCAGAAACCGCAAATGCAGCAACATTAAGAATTCTCATCAAATTGTCCCCCTGAATTCAGAAGCATAATAATTGCGGAATTATTTCACGAGTCAAATCACAGTGAAGCTTCTAACTCAAATAATTGATTATCAAGTGGGAATTTGTAGCAAGAAAAATACCTTTAGGCCACATTCATATGCACGATCCAACAAATAAGAATATTCCAAGTCCTCAAAGCATTTTTGAAGAGATGATAATGGTTCGTTAAAGTAAACTGGAAGACATACTTGTGTAAGATCTCTTCCGACATTATCCTTGATCATTGACCAAAGACTAACACTTTTTTCCTTCTCAACTGGATCAGGCAACTTCGTGCGACGCTTGAAAAACGGTGGCAGGCACTCACTGTCACCCGTACCAGCTTTTGGTTTCACAAATTTATCACCATAAAGAAAGGTATCCTTGCCAGAATCTGAACATTTCATGTTCAAGCAAGAAAGTCCTGCTGAATCACTGAAACTCTGCCTTGTATCATAAAAATGATAGTCATCGTCATCCAAAAGTTCATCCAACTCCTGTTGCCCAACATCATCAGAAGTTTCTGTATTGCTGCTCTCTGGTGTTAAATTAACAGTAAACAAACATAGTTTAAGGGAGGGGAGGGGGAGGAACTCAATAAAATAGGGTAGACAGTACAAAGAGCAGCGGGCACGCATGTTTTGAAGACAGAATCAAGTGCATATTTTATAATAATAAAGCAAGCATAAACAACAAGTGAAAGAGAAGGATTTCGAAAATCAAGTACCACTACATTTTCCCTGTCCAGAGCTGGAATAGTCAGGTTTCATCAAGTGCGAGTGGAGCTCAATCATATTAGCATTATCATCTGTGCTAAGTACCTGCAAAACACACTATATCATCATGAAACCATGAAAAGGAACTGCAACAGTCAAGAAGTTGAATGTACAGACCAAAAATGATTTCCGTAGAAGGCAGTTACCAATTGGTTGATAGGTCAGTAATGCATGTTCTACAATGAGAACATGGCCAAAAGAACAAACCTCTAGATATATTATACAAATCCATTAGGATTACTGACAAAGTGACAATTACTCCTCGGTCTAGAGCGACTTGCTTTTCCAAATGGTGGTGCCAAGCAAACAAGGGGTTTGATAAGAAGATGAGAAACGACTCGATTTTTTAATCACCTTGGTGGCTTGGGAAATATGGAAACATCGCGATGCTTGTGTGTTTGAAGGAGTTCCTCCAAATGTCCAATTGGTTCAGCAAGCTGTAGCTAAGGACAGGGCCAGCGCAGAGCGATACTGCTCGCTGACCATGTGTCGCCGCTATCGACCGCCACAGTGTCAGCATGGGTCGGTTCGCCTGGATAGTCAGTGTGGGTCGGTACCGATCTAAAACCGGTCTCTACTGACCACCTGCTGCCACGTATCCTCTTATATTGGTCCACGTTGTTTTGATATCCAAAGAATTCAAAAAAATCCAAAAACATACATTTATGAATTATGTAACTTCTAGTTCCAGATATTACATATTTTTTTATGTTTGATGAATTATGCCAAATTTGTCTATGGTTTATAAACTATGTAATTTGTATTTGTTTTTATGAATCATATATTTTTTATTTGCTTAGTTATATACTCAAATGAATTTTTGTTTCGATAAAACGCCGTGTTTTATCTAATAAGAGTCGATAAAAAGAGCTGAGGTGGCTGTAGGCTGACAGTAAAGACTATGCACCGGAGCGTTGCGGTAGATAAAGTTTGACGATGTAGATACAGACCAAACGATAGGTAATGTAGTGTTAGATATAGGATATTAGCGCTGGAACCAGCATAATGAGGGTGTTCTGTGCTGCACGGCTGGAGCTTCTGCTCTTAAGCAGAGGCGGATCCAAAGGGGGGGCAAAGTGGGCCATGGCCCCCCCTCTCAATTTGTACACCCTTTTATGTCTAATGATTATTTAGTATTAAGTGTAGAAAAAATCAAAGTTTTAGATAGTATAAAGTCTTGTTCTAAATCTCTAAACTAATAGCTAGTTGCTAAAATTAGTCGAGAGGTTTAGAATGGATCAACTAATTGTTAGCTATACCCTCAAATAAGTATTAGTTGTTAGATGCCCCACCCAGCTAAAACCACTTAACAGTTAGCTCTAGAGGTTTAGAACATGGCCTAAAACAATTGTGTTATGAGCCTGCTCGTCGGATCCTCTCGGTCCAGTCCTTGCATCTACCAGTCTGACTCTAATCTTCCCGACACCACCTAAATCAGTCTGCTCGCTGCCCCGTTTCCGCCGCCGACCCATTCCCAATGCGACGCCACCCGACTTCGCCCCTTCCTGGCGCCTCCGTCCCTTGTCCTGTTTTTATCGTGACGTCGATCCGCTCGACATGCTAGATCTCGCTCGTCGCAACGATATGACTTATCCCCTGCGGTCGGCGGACTTGGCGAACTAGAAAATCATGGCTCTCATGTAGTCTTTTTGGCCCCCCCCTGAATTTTTGTACTGCGTCCGCCACTGCTCTTAAGGAGATGCGTCTTTAGTTAACTACTAAGATACGAGTGCTGTTTTAGTGTGCAGTGGTGTGAATGTTGGGTTAGGGAGTCCCTCTTGTATTAGGAGTAGGTATTATTCCTCTTCTTAATAAAATTACATGCAACTGCCCTCCTGCATTGTTCGAAGAAAAAAAACATATTTGTATAGACTTGAGACGGCTTGCTACATACATAGACTTGAGATGGCTTGCTATATACAATGTCATTTCTGGAAGGGAACTTGCAAAGAAGTCGAAACAATTCTTTCTTTCTTTTCTCTCTTTTTTTGCTTGGCACACGGTTGGTCTTTTTGGCTTATTGGCAAATTTAACTTGTGAACAAGCAGAATCCATCAGACTTAAATAAAACTTAAAGGGGTAAATTGAGAATCTATTAATATTCTAATGGGCATGTACTGCATGAACGTTACCTCAAACTGCTGTGGAAGCCTGCTGAGAAAGCTTACATATTCTTCACAGCGTTGTTTCATCTGTGTGTGATACTGTGAGAATTCTGAATGGACAATCTGTTCACAGTCTTTAATTATTTCCTCACCAAGGCCTTCCTCGTGCATACGATTTCTAAGCCTCTCCGTAGAAAATGATGCATCATTCTGGTTAGTCAATAAACCCCCATCAGGAGAAGATTCAGCTCGAGCAGAAACAAGGGCTTCAATCCAAGCCGCTCGTTCATTAGCAGAGTCTGTTCTCAGCTGCAGCGTCTTGGCTGGAGTAATTATGTAGAACCGCCTGTCATCTGACTTGCTTTCACGGAACGAGGAGATCTGGAGATATTTAAACTCGACAAAATAATCATTCAAAAGTCAAGCGTGTAGGTTCTAAGAAAATGAAATGTTTTTGCTATCCACCAGTTCTTTTTAGAGTCGTCTGGGACATGACTCGCAATTACTATAGATATGTCAAAAGAACTCCAAAGTTATGATAGTAGTTTTAACAATTCATATAACCACTGCAGATTGTTGTTAACTCATCCATGGGGAAAAACTTGGATGCTGCAGATTATACTATCTTTTTAATAACATAGAGCTGCATTTTAGTCCTTTTTATTTAGTAAGAGAGTAGAAGAGTTATAGAAACTCAAGCTATTCAAGATGAAGAAGAAACACAAGGCGGGCAAAGGCACGAAATGAAATAGGATGAAGACAGCAAGAATTAATTAATTGAACAACAATAAGCATGGGAGAAAAGGAAAGGTGAGTGTCATATGAAAAGAGAAGTCTTGTTCAGGGAAGGGGCAATCGAATCGCAAAGTTTTGGGGCCTTCTTTCTATCACATTCGCATTGCCATTGCGATCTGTAGTGGATGGAAGTTCGTAATTAACCTTTTGGGGCAGAGATAGAAGTAATTAATTAGAGAATAGAGATCATCCAGGGAAGCATTACAGTAGGGGGGGGGTGCTGGCGGGGGGACGAAGCGGGCCTGACCTTGAGGTGCACGAGGCCGACGGGGCTGTCGTGGCCGTATCGGGCGTGCCCAATGATCCGGGTGGCTGTGGAGGAAGAGGCGGAGGAGGGGGGCGACGTGGAGCGGCGTGGAATCTTGGAGTAGGCGAGGACGGCATCGCGGATGGCGAACCAGCGCGGGCGCCAGCCCTTGCCGATGTTGGTCCACTTGTAGAGCAGCCCAGCCACGGCCGGCGGTGCATGAGCAAGGGGAGGCGGAGGGGGTCCTCCGTCGGCGGCGGGGAGGCAGCACAGCGGGTGCAAATCCCTCGCCCGCATTACTTCTACTAGTTTCTTTGGATTCGATTTGGAGCCATGGATCGCGCTCGCATTCGGCTCTCCACTCCTCCAGTTTATATACTCCTCCTCCTAGAACTTCCAAATTCAAGTCCACATCAATCATCATCTACTAGAAGAGAGACCCCTCGCCGGCCTCCTGCTGGCGCCACCACTCCACTGAAAACACTGGTGTTCTTGCTGACGTCACACGCCTCCTGCTTGAGAACTCTTCACGTCTTGCTAGCGATGATTGCCGCCACTCCACGGGGCTGCTCACTCGCAGTCACAGGATGAGAGCGTGTCTGTATCAGATTCTACGGCTCAATCTCGTCTAGCGAGCGAGGCCGCCGTTCACGCTGGTAGTCGTCGTCCACGTCAATTTTTCGTACTCATCCTTAATAATCATATTATATAAAATAATATAAACATGTATGATCGGTGAAAAATAATACTACCTACATTCTTCAGTATTTATCGTCCGCTAGTTCATTTTTAAACTAAAATATGGCAAACAAAAAGAAGAATAATCCAATAAACTAGCCAAATAACTGGTCCAGCTAAATTTTAGTTAATTGGGATGGTTAAGACTGAAGAAGCCAAAGGTAGGAGCCGATGAGTTGAAATCCCCCCACAGTCGCAACGTCGTGAGGGTGTGAGTGTTGCGGCTAGAGTAGAGTCAGGTGTGCACTCTATATAGATGGTAGCCCCTGAATCCTGAGTTAGCCGAAGTTGAGGTGGTGGCAGTCGAGAGACACACGGCAGCGACCTCATTCTTCGGAGGGATCGACATTCGAGCGCGGGACAAAAAGGACAGCAACAACCTTAGAGCCTTCTTGCTTCTTTCCATGTCTAGTCGTCGAGGAGCCCCGCTAGGGAGGCCAGGGGCAGAGCACGCGTCTGCGCAGTCAGGGTGGTCACGCCCGCGGCAGAAGAGAAGGGATGTCGCTGGATCCGGCCGGGAAGGCCACGATAACGATGGACCAACCATGAAGACGGCAATCCGGACAAAGGGATGACGGATCTAGCCGGGAAGGCTATAGTAACGTGGATCCGAGCGAGAAGGCTGTGGCAGAGACGGAACCAACTGAGCTCCTCTGCTTTGCGCCCACGATGGCTGTCTGCGATGGTGGATCGGGCGGCCGACGACGTGTGGAGGCCTTCCCTGTCGTTCACGCTGGTAGTCGTCGTCGACGCTTGAGAAGGTCGGTAAGGAGTGGCGCAGACCCGAGGACGACGACACAAACGTTGGAGCAGGGGTGGGGCGTCTGCAAGGGGCGGAGCCGCACATGGGAGGTGGCCGGCGGCGCCGGAGCTAGGAGAGGAGGGGCTAGCGGCAAGTGGCGTCATGGCATGCGCAGGGAGGAAGAGCACGGGGACAGCGTCGTCGCTGTCGGGGCCACCAGGCAGGTAGGGCCAGCACCGTCGCTGTCAGAGAGTCGCCGAGCAGTCAGGGCCGATGTGGACGCGCATCGCGTGGGCGCATACGACAGTGCAGAGGGAGAGGTCGAGGTGGCTGCGCGCACCAAGAAGAGGGCTGGCGACGACGGGTCCTGCATAGGCAGACGTGGTATGCGATCACGACGTGAAGAAGACCACCGGCGGCGGTTGCGCCTCCCCGCGCGGAGGCGGGCGAGGCAGGGAGCAGCGCCACCGGGGATGGGAGAGGCGGCGATCAGCATGGGGAGTACAGCAGGGAAGGTACTATGGCCACCCTTTCTCTCGATTAGTGATTTACTCGCATGTAATTATCCGCTGAAGTAACCCGAGTCGCTTCACCAGCATAAGCCATAGTCTGGCCATTCCTTGAGGCCAAGGACCACCTCACTTAGTTCACTATGTCACAAACCTGCCCGAGCCAAAACCCTTAACCTAGGACCTTTGATAGCACAAGTTCACCGCTGCAACAATGATGAGCCATCACAAATCTCGCAGTAGATGATGGGAATGTCACCACCCTCCCCCTCTGCGCGCTGGCTAGAATCCCTGCCGTCCAATTTAGATCGGACCGACCAATCCCAAACCCTTAACCGATCTAATCTAGACCACCAGATCTTGATCCAACGACTGAAGGCACCCAATACCCCTTCGATCATGCCTTTTTATTAAAGAGTGCATGCTATTTTTAAAAATAGAACCCATAGTCCTTAAGTTTTAATCCGAGTTCCTAGTTTTCACATAATAGCCCATGGACTCTAATTTTTCTCACAAACAAGTCCCTTTCTCTTGTAGGAAGGTCTTTAGACCCTAGTTTTTACATTTAAACCCCTATGTTTTTCAAATTTAATACCTAGAGGGCCTTGTTTTATTACATAGAAGCCCAAATAGCCCTATTTTATTTACAAAAGACCCCTAGGCCATGTGTTTTATATTTTAAACGCTATAGGTGTATAGTTTTAAACCAAAACCCTATGTTTTTACACCAAACCATTATGACCTTGCCATATTTAAAATCTAATATCTAAAAATGGTTTTATAATTAAAATATATTCCTAGAACTTTATTTTAAGCACAACTTTTATGCAGAGTCACTATTTTAAATAATTCTTAAACCTAAAGCCTTATAATAATGTGAAGAACAATTTTAATATGATGTTACCTCTTGTTATCATTGTCTGGTGTGTTGTTCTTTCTTTTGTTAGTATGTTAAATGTATGTTTGTATCATGTAGAAGACAACTAGACTGTGGAGCTCGATGGAGCTGTCAATGAAGATCCTTAGCCACAGTTTGGCAAAGGCAAGGGTCCTTTAAAATATTAGTGTCCTATTTCACATGAGAACTTACTTTTCCTGCATATATGCTTAACCTAAGGTTGACTAGTTTTCTATTTTTCCATGTCCATGTTTATCCATGGGAATGTGTTGTGACGTGTAGCTTTAATTCTAGTGCTCGAACATAATGAATAAACATGATGAGATGATGATACTCTCATTAATGATACAATGTACAATTTAAATAAAAGTGGTTTTATAGCAACCTAGAAGCTTGAGCTAATTTCTCGAGTGCTTCACCCTAAGGATCAGTTTGTTGAGCGAACAACTAGGACAACAGTGCAACCATGAGGGTGGTGTGGGATGCCCTTAACTGATTAATTAGAGGAACTAAAGGTGTAGTTTGCTTCACTATCATGTCGTATGGGGGTTTAGGGCATGGGCCTAGGCGCCTAGCTCTACCAAGGATAGGTGTTGAGGTTTATTCGTTTGGTTTTGTTAGTCACCACGTTAGAGGGAGTCCTATGCTTAGTAACTAGAGAAACCCAATGAGCGATTATACCATTGGGGAATCTTTATAAAGGCTATGTAAAGAGACCCTGTCGACTCACTCTAGGAGTGTTCAAGGATCTGTACAACATGAGGCAAGTGGGAATCACAACTCATGGGTAAAGTGTACAATATCTGTAGAGAGTGTTTTTTGAAATCGATATATCAGCCATGTTCATGTTTAAGAGTGACATGATTTTCCTCTTTTATTAGAGATATTGTGGTTTGGTTATAATGGAACAATTCTTGAAAGTTATATTTCCTGGGTTAATATTTTTGGGATGATGCTAAAACTTATTTAAGCTAATAAATACTTGTTTATCTAAAAGCAACCACTATTATCCTAATTCCCCGTAAAGCTAGCCCACCTTAGCCAAACAAGGCACTTGTTGTGTATGTTAGGCATCCACCCTTGCTTTCACACAAACACATGATTGCCCTTGCTACAACCACTGCTCAGGTGAAGAAGCTGCTAAAGTAGACCTCTAGGACTTCGATGAGTTTGAAGACTATGTCAATGATCTCCCCTGTCAGATGCCTATGGAGGGTCGTGATACCTTTCATTTCCTTGGTTTTATTTCCGCTTAAGTTTATGAACAAGGTTATGTTTAAGACAAGGGTTTGTAATATTGTTTAACACTCTTTATATTTATGCACTATGTAATGGAATGACATTTATGCAACCACTATGTATGTGATTTCGATCTTGGCATGTACATTGTCCACATTCATTTTCCCTTCTAAATCCAGGTGTGACATAAGTGGTGTTGAAGTCGTGCTGACTGTAAGAACGCTAGCTAGAGTAGTTATGGTTGTTTTAAGGACCTATTGACTTTTGACTCATCTTATTTTTGATGCTACTTCAAAAACTTGTCATTTAAACTGCTTATTTTCTATATTCTTGTCTCTATTGATTTCCTTGCTAAAAGTTTATGTTATGCAAACTATTTTATGATCAATTTATGTATTCCTTCCTTCTAGATCTATTCTCACTCTTGTGCTTGTGATGTCTTTGTAGATAGCTCATACTAAGCAAACCCCTCGTGAGTCCACCATTTTATTCCTACTGTCCTGTCTTGCTGAGTACTTGCTACGACTGATCGTGCCGGGATAGTCGCATAAGTTGGAGAGTCTCTAGTAGGACAAAGAGGAGTAGGAGTAGCTAGCTAGCTATGCTGAGCACACCGCCCCCACCTAGCAGGAGGCACCCCTACACTGACATTGGATGTTACTGTTGGAGGAGACCCTAGAGATGGAGATGATGATGTCGATGTCAACAAGGATGACCATCTTCCCAACAACTATACCGAGGACCATGAGTACGAGGAGCGGTCATTGCCCATCTCTTGGGATGCAACCACTAGGAGCCGCTTCCATGAGGAGCTTTGTGGACTACTACACCGAGCCTATGGGAGGCACCACTTGTCGATAGAGTATCGATGCCTTGTCATCCAGCACAGTCACGGGTGGTACCTAGATCATTGGGAGGAAACTTGTTTGGTTCTACCCCAATGAGGAACTTTCAAGGCATAGAGGTTCTCGGACCTCCATTTGATCTTCGAGAGGGGATGTGTGGGGTCTTCCACACAAGATGCAACACAACGAGCCTTGTACTTCTACAGCTATGAGTTTGGGAAGGTTGGAGATGGTCTTCACATCAAGTACTACCCTCGCCGCCTTAATGGTAGTATGACTAGCTTCATTGTCTCTCCCATGGGTGAAGACAATCTGAGGCTAGGCGCGTAGACCAACCTCACTGTTGTCCTCAACGTAGAGTTAGACCATGCCTTGGACAAGTTGTGCTAGACCCATGATCGACTCTAGAAGATAGAGTCTGAGCTTGTTGAGTACCGACACCATGGTGGAGGACTTCCCACTCACTTTGGAGTGCACCACTGCTATAGGTCACCACCATGTCAGCAGTGTACACATGGATCGCACACCTATAAGACTAGCTTAGATATCTAGTCTAGTCGAGTCCTTTATGTAATAGAACCCTTTATGTTAGACGTCTTTAGTTCTGAGTCGTTAGTCCTAAGTTCTATTAGACGGTGTTCATGTGCTTCGTTATGGTGAACTCATGTTTGATTAGCTTCTTTGTAATGTGTGGAATTGAGATGTGGAGTTATTCACAACTTTATTATTATGATAGTCAATAATAAAAAGTTAGTTCATTTATATGGGATATACATTTACTTACACTTTCCTCGTTATAGGTGGTGTACCTATCTAGTGAGTTTATGGGATAAGTGGGATCTATGGCAGTAATAATTGAGTTTAAGATATCATGTTTATGCAAGTTACATAGCAATCAAAATATTCATTGTCAAATCATGCTAAGAATAGTTAGTTTGTGTCATGGCACCTGCTTCTTGTCTAAACCTCATCCTTTAGTAGGCCCACTAGCAACCACCCTCACTAGTGCAAGTTTAGTGTCGCAGCTACCCATGGAAAAAGCATGGGCATTCATGAAGAGATGTCCACCGACCTTTGCTCACTCAACAGATCCAATGGATGTAGATAATTAGCTCTACGCTATAAAGTGGGAGCTGCACACTATCCAGTGCAATGACCGCTGAAAGGTTATGTACGGTCCTCGTCAACTAAGAGAAGTTGTACAAGCTTGGCGGGAGGCATATCTCTATGTTCATGAGAACCCTGACACTATCACTTGTGAGGAGTTCAGAGACAACTTTCAGAGCCCACGTTCCTGAAGGGATGATGATTGTGAAGGAGGAATTCTTGTGTGACATCCTGGCCCTTGGGATGGTGATTTCCTGGCCCAAGGCTTAATAGAATTAATAGAGTATCCATACCAATAAGGTGCATCTTCTTTTTCGGAAGCCTATCTCAAAAGAACCTCTAAGTTAAGCGTGCTTGGCTTGGAGCAATTTGGGATGGGTGATTGTCCGGGAAGTTTTATCGGGTGGGCATGAGTGAGGACAAAGTGCGCACAAAAGACTCGTGTTGGTCTGTGGGGACAATATATGATCCTAGCAAGCTGTCAGGAGTAAGTACTGCTGGTCCAAGGATTGTACGGGGTGTTACAAGTGGTATTGTGATATCCTGACCCCTAGGATGGTGATTTCCTGGCCCAAGGCTTAATAGAATTAATAGAGTATCCATACCAACAAGGTGCATCTTCTTTTTCGGAAGCTTATCTCGAAAGAACCTCCAAGTTAAGTGTGTTTGGCTTGGAGCAATTTGGGATGGGTGATCGACTGAGAAGTTTTCTCGTGTGTGCATGAGTGAGGACAAAGTGCGCACAAAAACTCGTGTTGGTCTATGGGGACAATATATGATCCTAGCGAGCTGCCAGGAGTAAGTACCACTGGTCTAGGGATTGGACGGGGTGTTACAAGTGGTATCACAGCCGACCCTCACGATTTCACGGGCGTGTGTGGGCTAGGGGGTTCGGGTATATGGCGCATGGCGCATGTGGGCCCAGAGTGGTCACATGGCATGACATATGACGACACTAGACATACAGACGTGGCCAAGAGGGGAGGTTCCTGGATTGAGGTTGACCGACGAGGACATCGGTCTTCTAAGGGGTGGATTGTGATATCCTGGCCCCTAGGATAGTGATTTCCTAGTCCAAGGCTTAATAGAATTAATAGAGTATCCATACCAACAAGGTGCATCTCTTTTTTCGGAAGCCTTTCTCGAAAGAACCTCCAAGTTAAGCGTGCTTGGCTTGGAGCAATTTGGGATGGGTGATCGACTGGGAAGTTTTCTTGGGTGCGCATGAGTGAGGACAAAGTGCACACAAAAGACTCGTGTTGGTCTGTGGGGACAATATATGATCCTAGCGAGCTGCCAGGAGTAAGTACCGCTGTCCAGGGATTGGACGGGGTGTTACATCTTGGTACTAAGGCAAGGTGCCATGTATGTTAGCGACTATCGAGACCGCTTCTTACAATTGTATCGTTACACCCTAGAAGAAGTCAAAACTAATGACAAGAAGTAATACTGTTTCATGAGAGATCTTATTGATCTCCTACACTACCAACTAATAAATCATACTTTTCCCAGTTTCTAGCACCTAGTCGACCGAGCCATAATTACAGAACAAAAGTGTCAGGAAATGGAGGACAAGAAGCAAGCTGAATGGACCACAATCAGGTGGTGACACCCATCCTTGCTTGACTAGAAACTAGAATCAACAATGCCATCAAGCCAACCACCAAGGAAACCATGGGAAATAGTACCCCGACATTAGCATCAACACCAGCACCAGCACAATCACTTCAACTACAATCACTAGTATGGTAGTGGCCAGGCACAATGTGAGAACAACCTAACACCCCGCTTCTTAGCTGGTAATTAAGGTAGACAGTTGAATGCAATTCTATGATAAGATAGATGCTTCAACTATGGTGATCATGACCACTGGTCTAGGCAGTGCTTGAAGAAGACTAGACAATAGTAGCAGGGCAACAATAAGGCTTCAAAGCATAATCCTCCATAGTAGGTAGCAAGTAGTTTTGGGCAGTAGAACTACAACCATGAGAGAGTGAATCACTTGGCCACTGCAGTAGCACAGGAAGCTCTAGACTTTGCACTAGGTAGGTTTCTAGTTAACTCTATACTAGAAATTGTTTTATTCGATAAGGTACATCACATTCTTTGTTATTAGAACTTTGGTTGCTACCCACAATCTCCCTATAATCTTAAATCCACAACCAATGCTAGTCAGTTCACTTGTGGAAAAATTGAGATAAACAAAATATGTCTCAAGTTTAGTTTGGAAATAAGGGGGATAGTTTCTCGCTACCTAGTAATCATATGTACTAAAGGAGTAGATGTTATTCTAGGAATGAATCTATTGCAAAAGTATCAAGGGGTAATACATTGTGACAATAGAGCTATAGACTTGGTATCCACACTTGGAGAAAAGGTTAAGGCTAAGTTAAGTCTAACAACACCGGCTAATGGGAACTGTTATCATTTGGCCACCAACAATGTTGAACTCTTACCACCTGAGTCTAGCAAAGTTGCATCCAAGTTTCTAGATGTGTTCCCAGATGAGTTACCATGTATGCCACCTAACGCAAGGTTGAGTTTTCCATAGAACTTATTTCTGGAATTACACCTATTTCAAGGAGAGCTTATAAAGTGGCTAGAGTAGAATTGGTTGAACTCATGAAACAAATAGATGAATTGCTAGAAAAGGGTTAAGCAAGACCCAATACCTCACCTTGGGTAGCCCTAGTCTTGTTTGTAGAAAGGAAAGACAATACCAAAAGGATGTGTGTAGATTATCACGCTTTGAATATAGTTACAATTAAGGACAAATATTTGTTACCTAGGAAAGACTTGTTCAATCAACTTAGAGTAGCATGTGTGTTCTCCATGATAGACCAATATTCAACCAGCATATCCAGAACTCATACAATGCACACACAATTATAAATTATTACACCAAGTCCATCGATCAACATATCCCAAGTGCAAATACAAGACAAACCGCATACATGTCCACAAGAAGCCTTGTCTTGCTCTTTGTCTTCTTTAATACATTGACACATTGGTTCCTCATGTTCTTCGCTGGACTATCTTTAGAGGAGGGAGAGACCCCGTCAGGGAGGAGAGATCCTAGGGTGTGTCTTGGGGTCGACAAACCACCCAAGATGCCTCTAATCAACGTAGAATCGAAGAGAGGTGAAGATTCGAGGTAGACGAAGGCTAAACTAGGGCTACCCTTAATGTTTAAGGTAAAAATGATAAGTAGAATCGATTGGATCGATTTTGGGGGTTCAATCGGTTGTACCCCCTTCATCTATAAGGAGGTCTGGACCCATTACAAGTCGGTTCCCGAGCTAATCCCCTAAAGATTGTTAACAAATTCCGCAAGAAATGAGGAACCATAACTGATTCTGTGCATGCGCGGACCGTCCGGGACGCCACCGCGGATCGTTCGGCCCTAGGGGCGAATACTCCGCAGACACAAACGGTGCTCACATATGCCCCTGCCTTTTGGTGGAGCTAGGCAAGCCAAAAGCACATGCACTGTCAGCACCCTTCGAGAAACAATAGATCTCACAAGTCATTTTGTTCCTGAAGTAAGAACTAAGCCTGACGCAAGCCACCGACTTTTCAATCTAATAGAGTGATCATTTAATAGAATTCTAATGCATAAAGGCCATTTAGGATTGCATCTTTCTCAGCCATGACCATTTGATCAATGGACCAAAAGGCATAGAATGGAGGTGCCCCCCTACCCGAATAGGGCACGAGACTATGCATGTAATATGGGTTCATCGTTGCACCATTCCACATTTAAACATGATAATATATCGAGGATGAGTAGGTGAGTGGAAAGTATCCTGACATCACTGGGGATGGATGAATAGGCGATGCTTACTGCGTCGCCTTTCGGGCCATTTTATTTGGTTGTTTTGTTTTAGTGGATGGCCTAGGCTGCTTTGTTGGTCGATCGCGTAGAACAACTATCTTGCTAGCGTATTTGGAGAGCAATTCATCAAAAGTAGGGTTGGCTTTGACCAGCCGACCTTATGCGTTATATGTGCTTGCTCCTGTGTCTCCTTTTTCAATTTGTGTGGAGGCCGACACCTCTGGCCATGTGAGGATGTCCGGCAGGATCAGTCGGACCATTTATTTGAGCACCGAACCGTCCTGCGTAGGTGCCACACCGCCCGCGATGCTTGAGCTAGGGAGCCTTGCTCGGCTGCTCGATTGAGCCTACCCCATCGCCTTCGAACTTGTTAGTCTTCCTATCTAGAGCTTTTTGAGCAATCCCTGCTTGTAATATATTCAATGTGCGAGGATCACCAATGACGATGTTTTTGCCTTTGCCTTTATCAGCCACTTCCGGCCAAACCAAGATTTTTTGCTTACTAGTTCTATTATATTGACTGGAAATGGTCGCATGTTGTCGGGGACCATAATTAGGGTACCCTCAAGACGCCTAATTCTCAGCTGGTAACCCCCATCAGCATAAAGCTGCAGAGGCCTGATGGGTTTGATTAAGTCAGGGATCAGTCCATACGAGCGACTCGATCACGCCACGCCCGAGCCTAGCCTCGGGCGAGGGCAGCCGACCCTGAGGTGTTCCCGTCTCGCCCGAGGCCCCCTTTTTTTACGGCAGACGCATCTCCGGCTCGCCCGAGGCCTTGCCTTCGTTGAGAAGCAACCCTGACTAATCACCGCACCGACCGACCAAGTCACTGGGGCATTTAACGCAAAAGAGTGAGACTGACGGGCGGCCAGGCTTGGCCAAAAGCGCCATAGGAAGCTCCACCCGACCCAGGGCTCGGACTCGGGCTAAGGCCCCGGAAGACGGCGAACTCCGCTCTGCCCGACCCAGGGCTCGGACTCGGGCTAAGGCCCCGGAAGACGGCAAACTCCGCTCCGCCCGACCCAGGGCTCGGACTCGGGCTAAGGCCCCGGAAGACGGCGAACTCCGCTCCACCCGACCCAAGGCTCGGACTCGGGCTAAGTTCCCGGAAGACGGCGAACTCCGCTCCGCCCGACCCAGGGCTCGGACTCGGGCTAAGGCCCCGGAAGACGGCGAACTCCGCTCTGCCCGACCCAGGGCTCGGACTCGGGCTAA
>JAOPSE010000031.1:34807066-34969983 GCA_029449295.1 Zea luxurians | reverse complement strand
CAAAGCTCAAAAGAGAGATTAGAGAGAATTAGAGGATGAAGCTCAACAACTCACATATCTCCACTTCACAATGAGATTCGCTCAAGGAATGAATAAGTCTCAAGGTGGGAGAGAGATTTGGGAGGAGTAATGCTCTTGTGTGACTTTTGTCTCAAGTTAGATGTGAAATAAATGCGTGGAGATATGTTGAAGAAAGAGGATAGAGGCTACATATGTGAATGGGTCCAGATCTAGCCGTTTCAGAGTGGTCTACGAGTTATGTGTTTGAATCGCCCAAAGGATCATTTGAACCGCTTCTCAGCAGAGAGAATCATGGTTGAGATAGTGAACTAGGTGGTTGAACCTCCTAGCTCAACTGGTGTAGGACCGGTTGAACCACCCTTGGTCCTGTAACACCCCAGGCTTTAAGGGACAAAGCCGGTGCATCTCATACATGCGCCAAAGAAGACAACATATATAATAACAGAGTGTATAGAGATAAATGTCACAACATAATTAGAGTACTTATTACATAGCGGAAGGATTATAAAATAAAAGATAAATATATAACAGGATCTAAAATCCATCCTTGGCGCCAGAAAGTCAACTGGGAGACACCACCTAGATTGAATCGAACTCCTCGATATGCGGCTCCTCTTGAACCACCTGTTCTTCTCCTGTGGGGGTGAGACAGCAAGGGTGAGCTCACACATGTTCATCGCTCAACAAGTTGTGGGGAATAATATGGCATGAACTCACCAAAGGTGGGAGCTCATGAAGTGTAAGGCTTACCAAAGAGAATGGTTAAAGCTAAGCATTGCTTTTAAAGTTGGTCAAAATTTTATTAGCAATTACTAAGTATAAGTAGATACCAAACCATAATAATAATAGAACAAAATTAATAATAAACTCATGCAAATGCAAATGACAAATTGAGTTTAGGTTCCATAATTTAATCATGCAAGAGTCCTGAGCTGCTCTTGGCCGTGAGCTCGGCTAGTATACCAGTTTTACACTCTGCAGAGGTTGTACCCTTTACCCATAAGTCGTGTTTCCCATGTCGCCAGGGTTTGCAAGGCCCTTAGACACTACCGAGGTGAATGGCTAGGGATCCACTACGAGGTCTTTACAAAGTTCCACTAGCTTCCGAAAACCCGCTACAGTTTATGGGAAGAGCACTTGCAAGAATCCCTCGTGACCGATCGCAGCAAAATCAACCCGAGAACCTCCTTGCATGCAACTCCCCTACTGCCCTTGCCCCTTTCGGGTAAGGTAGTCTTCCACTAGCTTTCCTAATTAGTTAGCCAAGGGGTCTCATTCCTCCCTTGTGGTGGCACGTGTTCTCAAGTTAAGCTCCATGTTCCAATTAACATAATATAATGATCTTGACATGAACATAAATAACATAACAGAATAATTGGAACATGGATATAATAAAATATTAATCCCAAAACCATATAGAGCAATAGCAAAAACTACCCAAGTGATTCAGGGGTAAACAAGGTAAAAAGGATAAACATACTAGGGTGACCTATTGGGTCCCATCAAAATTAAACCTATGCATTGAATAATGATAATAAAGAATATTATTGGGTAACAAAAGTGATCAAGGGCACAACTTGCCTAGCACTTGAGATTCCAGTTACCAGGGTGATTCTTTAGATCCTCGTGACCTCGCGCTAGTTGTAGCAATACAAACAAACATGGTATAGGCAAAATTAACATCACATCAAACATAAGTACAAACTGAATAATAATAATAATCTACGCGAAGCTACGAGATCGTGGATCGAGAACTACTAAGATCGGTGTCATGGTCATCAAGTTTTGATTTTATAGAAGATCTATGTGATTAAAATATTAACTATATTATAAATTGGTTACTATAAATCATATTTGAGATTATTCTATAAATAATTATCTCAATTTTAATCTAAGTTATAAATTAACCATAGATCATATTCTAGTAGATTACAATGATAAGCAAATTAACAAGTCTAATCAACATAAATTAAATAAAGATCTAATTAGAAAAGAATGAGACATGGTATAATAAATGTTGTTACTGCGTAGTAAATACTTGTACGAAACTAACGCAACTGGAACAAATCAATTCAGAATTAAAATGGGTGAGTTATGAATTTCTGAAGATTTTATGTGTTTGGTACAAGATTAAATAGGATATTAATTTTAATATGACTTTCATGTCAAAACAGTGGCACTAATGGATAAACAATAATATTACAAAATTATAGGAACTGAAATGGGTCAATTTAAACTCAATATGAATTTTCTACAAGTTAAACAAGTTCTAACATTTATCTATACATTAAAAATCAATTTCTGTTATTCATTACCCATTTTCATTAGTCTCTGGATTGGGCTTCAAATACTCAGAAGTGCAGGGGCCCTGGTGCAGTGTACCAAGACACAGCGAACCCAGGCTATGGACTATGGGTTCATTACCCAGGACTGTAGGGTTTCATATGCAAAATGCACACCGCGAAGGGGTATGGTCGCACCACGGTCGTCCGATTATAGTCTAGCGGCCTAGATTAGAACAGATCCCCCCTAAAACGGTACTGAAACATAGCCGTCAGATCATGATCCGAGGCTTCCCGAGATGGCCACGCGTACACCAGATCCCAAGCGTCCATCAACGGATCTACGGACACGATCTGTTCACGCGATTCATTAACTCTAGGATTGATCGGGACCGCACATCATCGGATCGACGACCCAGATTATGTAATGCGAAAGGGTAAGCTACGATCTAATCTTGACCGTCGCCCTGGATCCGACGGCACCCGACTTCCCTGGCCGAATTGGTACGCTCGGATCGATCCGAGCCGCTACGAAAGGATCCAACGGTGCAGGGTACGTTCCCTATGGCAGAACCTCCAAGTTATTGGGCCCACATGCACCTGTCCTTGTCCCAAAGACCTCAGACGACCATGCATGTGCACCAGATAACTCAACAGGATCTGTCCGATTGCCCTAAGGACATCGGATAAACCACTTTCAACCAGAACCGCGGGATTAAGTAACACAATCACACACACCAATATTTTTGCAGCAGAAATTTTATTACCAAATTTTACAGGTTACAAAAATTTTATATTATTTTATTGGAGTAATTACAAAAGTATAGGTTTGAAATATATGCTAGCTCAAACGACCATCCTCAGTAAGAAGTATAAGGGAGTACTTAGATTTATAAGAAGGCCGAGCCCACCGGCACTTAACACCATTGTCAGCAGCACAAAACTAGAACCTGAAAAACAATAGGGAATAAAACCCTGAGTACGGAATTACTCAGCAAGACTTACCCGACTAAAGAAAAGACTCTCAAGGGTATGCTGGCTAGAGGGAGTCAAGGAGTGGCTTACCAAGAATCAAAGACTCTGTTTTGCAGAAAAGCTTACTATGAGTGGATCCTTAAAATCCATTTTTTAATTGTCAGGTTAAGTAAAGTTACCTGCATCTAGAGTTCTTTCTACCCTAGTTTAAACACTTGACCTGCACTAGCCAATTTCTTAACAAGCCTTTTATCTTTACTAGAATTCTACGTATAGGTCAGTGACCAAGTCTTCATAACCGTGAAGGTACGGCGATCCGAATCGATTATACTCAGCTGAGGATCTCCGATCACACGACATATGTAGCACTTAACCCTTGCATATGTCAACCCGCCACCGGGGTTCTTAAGACCAGATCAGGTTCACGCGAACCGAGAGCACAGATACACCACCGTCCAGCCTCTTGCCACGGAGGGTACACTACTCTCGCCACCGCTCCACGCCCATTCTGTGTTATCTTATTCTGGCCTTAGTCTGTCCAAGGCAAGGCTTACCCATGACGAGGCATGTGACCAGTTAAAGGGTCCTCGGTCAGCAGGCCTACATCGACACGGTTCTTAATCGACTCAGACGGAGACACTACACCGAGACTCTCTTCTCGTGCAAGTCACCCACCCGGTCTCAGCTTAATCATTTAAAACCCAAAGCTTGGTACCTGGCAGAGGTACATCTTTTCCGATGTTGAACCCATCATGGCCATGATGGATCCAGCATCACGTTTTATTTTCAAAAACATCCCTTCCACTTTGCCATATCATTTTTGTAAAAACAAATTCTTTTTCTTTGCTAAAGCAAGACTAAGCATCAAAATCTTTTGTAAAACAGGTGATCAAGGAAGGTAATCAAATTCAAGGAAGGTAATGCAGGAATTGTTTTAGCAATCAACTCCTATCACCTAATGCATCAAGCAAGTGAAAAAGGTTTTTAAAACACAAGGAGGTGGCAAATGCACCGGGGCTTGCCTGAGTAACACTAGGTTAGTGTTGTTAGATGACGTCCACTTGACGATCAGCCTTTATTCCGATACTCGCTCCATTGTCCATCTTCAGGTTTATTCATCAGCATCATCCTGCGGATTAGCTCGCACTTGGGGTCGACTTGGCTCGTCTTCTGCATCACGCGATCAATTATCGTACCTAATTGAGATGCACGATGCACATGAATGCATATAAACAGGAATATTACAAACCTAAATAGTGCTATGCGATAGCGAATTAAACACCTAACGGCGAGGCGTTGTACTATTCTATACGAAAACACCAGTTATCGATATACAACTATGCGTAATAATTACGCTTCTCTAAATTATACGAACCTAACGCAAACATTACAAACAACAAATCATACACTTTAAACATGATTAGCCTAAACACAACTCATCAGCTACTTAATTAAATGCTAAATTTATCTCTTACTTTATAAATTATATCACTTTGCTTACCAAGAATTAATTGAATTTTATTTCGCGTCACACATATTTATTTAATCTATCTAACAATTCGGCTAACAACTTGCGCGCCAGTAATAGATTTAGCTTAGATTCACTACTTTGATTAACGAACGAATCCGAGTTTTTCGTCGATTACACATTAATACCGTACTAATATTAAACTACTCGAAACTAATAACCCAAGCAAACTACCTAGAACGTAATAACTATTATAACGCAAGAGATCAGCAACATGTACGATTATCGATCAAATCACCATAAACGATTCAGGTAGTCTAATAAATATCATATTTAGTCGACTGGAATAACGAATCCACTTACCGTCCATTAAATCGGAATAAAAGCTTGCGAGAACGTCGATAGTCTCCGAATAAAATCTTCGATCAACTCGCTGACGAGTATAGAACGGAGCTTCACTTCTCTTCCTTCCACAATTCTGGAATTCTTTTGTCGGCGCACGAAACGACGACGAGATCATGTCCGAGTAAATTTTATGGCGCGGACTGAGAAAGGACTGGGCGAGCAACGACGTGAGGAGTAAAGCAATGTCAGGGTCGGGCGAATTCTATGCCACGGACACAAGCACACGCAGCATTTCATCGTGTCCCGCGCACGCGTTACGGACTTGATGTCGACTGCGAGTAGTTTTGCGCGCACGACACGCGATGAAGGAGAACTGAACAGGGAGCTTCGCGACAGCACGTGCAGGAACGACGGAACACTACGCGCGCGACGCAAAGACGAGCAGGACGCGAACTGGGCAGAGTCGAGCCAGGGAGCTTTGACGAACGCGAAGGGCTCAAGCGAAATCGACGGCGCGATGGGGAGCAGCGATGACTTGTCGTGTACGACGCTGCAGAGAAACAAAGACCGAGCTAAGCTCGACATCAGACAAAACACTGCGCAGTACCCGGCACGGTGTTCAGCTGCACAAGCACAAGGAGCGCGACGCAGCGGCCATGGGAGGTGCTGTGGAGGAACTCGGCTGGGAACGCCGCTACGTACAGGAGAAAGGCAGCGCGCAGGAGCAATAGCTAGAGAGGGCGCCGCGAGGAGCAGGGACCTCGGCAGAGCGCGGCGAGCTGATTCAGGGTGCGGCAAACGGAACCGAGCAGAACGCGGCGAGCTAAGAAGCTGCGGTGCAGGGGCTTGAAACTGCACGGAGAGGAGCACGCGGCGCGCACACAGAACACAGAAGCTGGGCGCGATGAACTTCAATCCGAGCACCAATAAGCCGAGACCGGATCCGCGGAAGACGAGGGGCTGCGGCCGAGCGAGACCACGACAGGGAAACTCGCGCTCATCCTCCGACGAGCACGGGCCGAGGAAAACCGAGCACCATAGCAGGCAAGGGATGGAGCTCGGCGAACTCCATGGGCGCGCAGAAATCGGGCTTCGCAGGGGGACTCTGAGCAGTGCACAGCTGGGGAAGATAGAGCAGAGGGCGCGACGGGGAACTCCACGGCGCGCAGGGAAACACAGAGCTCGCGCACGTCAGGGGGCCGCTCGGCAAGCAGAGAGGGAGATTGGAGGAGGAGCGCCATGGGGAGACCTTGGCTGGGGGAAACGAGCGGAGCTGGGACAGGGGACCACGGAAACGAGTGAGCTGGAGGCCGGGAGGACGCGATGCAGGGAAGGGGCGCACGCCATAGGAGACGCAGGGTGCCGGCAGAGGAGCGCGTAGGAAGAATAGCATGCTAGAATCAGAGACTGAGCGCTTGTAGTACGTACAAAATGGAGAGGAGAGAGGGAGCTGGGCGCGACTACCAGGGTACCGCGACCACCATGGGAGCAAGGGCAGAGAAGGTACCGGCTGAGAGCAGAAGGGGGAAGATGAAGCCGAGGGGCTGCGCAGCGGCCAGGCGAACGCTGCAAGGAGGAAGAAGACACGAGGGAGCAAGAAGCTAGGAGGGTGCTCGGCTGTAGATTTCTTGTCCACCAGTGCTTGAGCGCGCGACCAGGAGGCTTGTCTGGTGTCCACGCCATGGAAACCGGCTGGAGATTGCTGGCAGTGCAGAAATATCCAAGGGAGAGAAAGGGACACGTACAGGAGCTGCCGACCGTGGAGTTGATCAGGAAGAGGAGGTCTTCGGCGGTGGGATTTTTCTTCGACGAGCGACGACCGGATGAAGACGTGCGCGAGGAGAAAAATCGCGCCAGAAAATCAACGGAGGGAAGAAAGCGGCTGTAGATAGGGCCGAACGAGGATATTTTTCCCTCTTCTCTATTTTATTTCTTTTGATACAAAATCTGCGTACCTCTATGTTCTAAGATGTAGATTAAAACGAGATGCAATCTGATCGAAGCACAACATTGGCTTTGATATTTTGATCTGCATATGATTATGTTGAATTTAGATGAATTTCGATTCGCTACTCGAACACTCGACTATAGAATAATTTAGTCGAGATCTGTAGATGCGATGTCATGGTTGACAGAAGGGGATTAAATTATTTTACCCCAAAAATGTTAGTCGTCGAGTTCGACTAAATTGCCCAGGATAAAAATCACCTAGT
Organism: Zea luxurians; assembly: GCA_029449295.1. NCBI lineage: Eukaryota > Viridiplantae > Streptophyta > Magnoliopsida > Poales > Poaceae > Zea > Zea luxurians. The sequence goes on along the minus strand of JAOPSE010000031.1, from coordinate 34,962,679 downwards.
GGGTCGAGCTTTCGAATTCGTATTCGCCGCGCGCGATGAATTTTAATTAATCATCGGACGCACCGATTTTCAGAACAAATGTGTTCCAAATAGCATGAACATTTAGGATGAGCCCGAATAGATAAAAATAAAAACGATGTCGCACTCGCGACAGACGACACCGATGCGATATAAAAATCGCGATAGGCAAAGATGTTTAAATTTAACATCTGTTTCATCCACTGATATCACATGCTTAAATTCATACTCGTTGTCGAGCAAAATATAAACACCAGGGGTGTTACAGCCCTCCCCCCTTAAAAGAATCTTGTCCCGAGATTCGGAGCGAAAGACTTCTAAGGGTAGAGAAGTTTGTAACCCATGTTCATATCAGCGATAGTCGTGAGACATTTCCAATTAAAGGCGAGTGTCTCAGGATGTGGTTTCTCCAGTGGACATATCATGCATCGCCTTAGGCTAATTTAGAAATGTCCACCAATAGAGATGATGTCTACCAGAAGAACACATAAGGTTCCATGTGTGCAGTTTGCTTTTTCTGATGGCACTGTACTATCTGAGTTTGTGGGGCGAGCGGCAATTACGCAATTTTGCCCAAACAGAACCAGATGCACCATCTTGGGTAAAACACACAGAAAGAGGTTTACCAACAAGTGGTTATAGTAAGTTCATAGTACACGAGACGGGTGTGAATGTCGAATATCATCACAGTTGACTCGTGGCTAGCCAGAAAATCCAAGTCTTTGAAAGGTGATATAGACTCGAAAAAAATCACCAGTGGAGGGATCTATAGATGTGGACTTTGCAACCAGTCCGTTTTATCCAGCACTATTCATGGCTCGACTGGATCACACATGCTGGAAAAGCACACGTGAGGCGATCAAGGCATGACTAGAGCGATGATTAGGTGGTTACTAGTCGAATTAACTTGGTTTTTTGTAAGTACTTTCTCAGGATGGTTTGTGCCAAAGTGAGTTTAGATAACTCGACAAATCGATCTCTAAACTCAACCTTTGTTCATTGGGTAGTTACAAGTTAGTAAAACCAACTTGTTGAACTACTTTTGACATTGAGCAGATCCTCTCAGTACCATCGGTAAGCCAACGGTCGAGAGTTTACTTTGGCTAACAGGAGATCATGCACTTGGGTAGAAATCCATTTGGTCAGGTTGTTCATCCGTTTCTTCCATGCGGGAGGAACTGGCTTGTTTTGGAAATATATGGGTTAAATAAGAGAGCGAATGAACAAACTCCTGCATCTCAACAGCAGGGGAAATCCAATCTCCATTCTGAGAGCTAATCAGTTATCTCTCGACACTAAAAATCTCCAAGGCTCCACCTTTACACAAAGGATGTAAAGGGAACTTGTATGAGTAGTCACTACCAAGATCAAAAGAAATAAGACCACACATGAGAGTGGTATGCCCTTTTGATCCAACGGAGATGACAGATGTTGCTTGATCACTTCACAAACAACATAGAAATTGTTTCATGGAAGGAGTCCACGGAAGATCACACATCGGTGTAGTTCCACAATGGATCATGACTAGAGACTTCGATACTAGCATGCGCCAAGCAGCAAAGTCCTGTGTGCGCATTCACAGGAGGCTCTCAGTTTCGTCGCGGTACCATAAGTCCTTAACCATGACACCATTACAAAACTGGCACCAATATTGAATCTCACGTGGTAAGAACAATTTGTATAGAGATAACTTATTAATATAATCTCATAATGGATTATGACTACTAACTGTGATACTAGCGTGTACCGAGCAGCACAACCATGTGTATGCATCCACAGGAGGCCCCCGGTTTGGTCGTGGTATCATCAATTTTAGTCATAACACCAATTCCAGACATAACCAATAAGAAATCTCGCGTGACACCAATAAACTAAGCAAGGATGGCAACATACAAAAATAGATTCCACTTGTAAGAATGATGACAAGTAGAGAGCCAAATAGATCATGGCCCGATGAAATGAACAAAGCATGGCCATAACCTAAACTTGACGAAAGTAGTATGATGGGAGACTGTTATTTCAGCCCAAACATATTTCTATGCCCATCATAGAGATTACAAGGTCAAGGATTAGTATCTGACTAGACGCGGAGGGAAAACAATCAGAAGATTAAGTTGGTATGCCTTTGATAAATATGAAGAAACCAAAAGGCATCAAACTTCAAAAAAAAACGGTCGGACATGTCTTTCCTAGGTTAGGTTGATAAAACAACATGGTGATCCTTAAGAATAGGCAAACTGGATAAAGGACATCAGCTTGTGTCAATTGAACAAGGGGATGGTTTAGGATGGAGACATGACTCGAGATTCTTGTTTCAAGTCTGAGTACACTTTCGGTCCAACAAGGAAATTATCTAGGCATTTTTTTTTTTTGTGTTTGGTCATGGAGTGATAACGGAAAAATCAACCTTAGGTCATGGTTCACCAACTAAGAACATGGCCTAATTTTTGGTTTAGGCAAACAAGTTACCAACCTTCTATCGGCACCTCCAATACAAGGCAAACACGTATAACACCTAAACATATTACCTAAAGAGCGGAGGACAACTATTTCATCGAACTTTATAATACAGCATTACACCACATTATCTACAATCACTGGTTACTGGAATAAGGATGAGAGAAGCATTTTGGGTGTATAGGTGACAAACATGATGCAACAATCAGGATGCATGCTCGTCCTACACGTCCTCACTGATTTTGCCAACATAATATGGCAATAACGTTCTATATCGGTGGCATACTTACGACTCTCACGGTATTTTGCTAGTCGTCAGCTACACATACGTTTTCAAGGTTAGTGTACCTGCAGAAAAATTCCATCACAGCCCAATTTCCCATGATGCAGTTCACACATGACAGTTTATCACAGGTTATACTCCATATATTTCTATATGGAGGCCAGCTCATCATTAAGCGCTGAGCCACGCATAGGCGCTGTTGCCACACTTTAACCATAGGGCAACTCATTATGGTAACTCACCTTCTTACCTGAGCGTAGGTGCGTCGTTACAAGTACATTACACTTCTCAGTATTCCCATGTCTGTATACCCATACACATCCATGGGGTACTGAATTCCCAGAAAAGTAAATACTCCACATCACAGTCTTCATATATACATATGTAAAACATGTATATAATCGGACGCCACTTTTAAACACTCCCCTAGACCGACGGTTGTTCGGTCATGCTCTCACAACTCACCTTACCTGAGCGTCGATCCATTCAAAACTGAATGGCCTCAAAAATAACAATACACATGTATGAAATACCCACCTGGTTGTGGGTTATGGTTTTCAACTAAGCCACCTAATAGTCCTTAGTATAGGGCTTAACAGAGGATGTCGCTAGCATTATAGTTTTTCAAAATTGTTTTTCAAAACCAAACAATGTGTTTAGTTAAAAATAGGTTTTTCAAAACCAAAACTTTTGTTTTGAAAATACGTATGTGACCGTATATACTTAATCCAGCTCCGATACCAGCCTGTGGCAGAACCTCCAAGTTATTGGGCCAACATGCACCTGTCCTTGTCCCAAAGACCTCAGACAACCATGCATGTGCACCAGATAACTCAACAGGATCTGTCCGATTGCCCTAAGGACATCGGATAAACCACTTTCAACCAGAACCGCGGGATTAAGTAACACAAATCACACACACCAATATTTTTGCAGCGGAAATTTTATTACCAAATTTTACAGGTTACAAAAAATTTACATTATTTTATCGGAGTAATTACAAAAGTATAGGTTTGAAATATATGCTAGCTCAAACGACCATCCTCAGTAAGAAGTATAAGGGAGTACTTAGATTTATAAGAAGGCCGAGCCCACCGACACTTAACACCATTGTCAGCAGCACAAAACTAGAACCTGAAAAACAACAGGGAATAAAACCCTGAGTACGGAATTACTCAGCAAGACTTACCCGACTAAAGAAAAGACTCTCAAGGGTATGCTGGCTAGAGGAAGTCAAGGAGTGGCTTACCAAGAATCAAAGACTCTGTTTTGCAGAAAAGCTTACTATGAGTGGATCCTTAAAATCCATTTTTTAATTGTCAGGTTAAGTAAAGTTACCTGCATCTAGAGTTCTTTCTACCCTAGTTCAAACACTTGACCTGCACTAGCCAATTTCTTAACAAGCCTTTTATCTTTACTGGAATTCTACGTATAGGTCAGTGACCAAGTCTTCATAACCGCGAAGGTACGACGATCCGAATCGATTATACTCAGCTGAGGATCTCCGATCACATGACATATGTAACACTTAACCCTTGCATATGTCAACCCGCCACTGGGGTTCTTAAGACCAGATCAGGTTCACGCGAACCGAGAGCACAGATACACCACCATCCAGCCTCTTGCCACGGAGGGTACACGCTACTCTCGCCACCGCTCCACGCCCATTCCGTGTTATCTTATTATGGCCTTAGTCTGCCCGAGGCAAGGCTTACCCATGACGAGGCATGTGACCAGTTAAAGGGTCCTCGGTCAGCAGGCCTACATCGACACGGTCCTTAATCGACTCAGACGGAGACACTACACCGAGACTCTCTTCTCATGCAAGTCACCCGCCCGGTCTCAGCTTAATCATTTAAAACCCAAAGCTTGGTACCTGGCAGAGGTACATCTTTTCCGATGTTGGACCCATCACGGCCATGATGGATCCACCATCAAGTTTTATTTTCAAAAACATCCCTTCCACTTTGCCATATCATTTTTGTAAAAACAAATTCTTTTTCTTTGCTAAAGCAAGACTAAGCATCAAAATCTTTTGTAAAACAGGTGATCAAGGAAGGTAATCAAATTCAAGGAAGGTAATGCAGGAATTGTTTTAGCAATCAACTTCTATCACCTAATGCATCAAGCAAGTGAAAAAGGTTTTTAAAACACAAGGAGGTGGCAAATGCACCGGGGCTTGCCTGAGTAACACTAGGTTAGTGTTGTTAGATGACGTCCACTTGACGATCAGCCTTTATTCCGATACTCGCTCCATTGTCCATCTTCAGGTTTATTCATCAGCATCATCCTGCGGATTAGCTCGCACTTGGGGTCGACTTGGCTCGTCTTCCGCATCACGCGATCAATTATCGTACCTAATTGAGATGCACGATGCACATGAATGCATATAAACAGGAATATTACAAACCTAAATAGTGCTATGCGATAGCGAATTAAACACCTAGCGGCGAGGTGTTGTACTATTCTATACGAAAACACCAGTTATCGATATACAACTACGCGTAATAATTACGCTTCTCTAAATTATACGAACCTAACGCAAACATTACGAACAACAAATCATACACTTTAAACATGATTAGCCTAAACACAACTCATCAGCTACTTAATTAAATGCTAAATTTATCTCTTACTTTATAAATTATATCACTTTGCTTACCAAGAATTAATTGAATTTTATTTCGCGTCACACATATTTATTTAATCTATCTAACAATTCGGCTAACAACTTGCGCGCCAGTAATAGATTTAGCTTAGATTCACTACTTTGATTAACGAACGAATCCGAGTTTTCCGTCGATTACACGTTAAATACCGTACTAATAATAAACTACTCGAAACTAATAACCCAAGCAAACTACCTAGAACGTAATAACTATTATAACGCAAGAGATCAGCAACATGTATGATTATCGATCAAATCACCATAAACGATTCAGGTAGTCTAATAAATACCATATTTAGTCGACTGGAATAACGAATCCACTTACCGTCCATTAAATCCGACTAAAAGCTTGCGAGAACGTCGATAGTCTTCGAATAAAATCTTCGATCAACTCGCTGACGAGTATAGAACGGAGCTTCACTTCTCTTCCTTCCACAATTCTTGGAATTCTTTTGTCGGTGCACGAAACGACGACGAGATCATGTCCGAGTGAATTTTATGGCGCGGACTGAGAAAGGACTTGGCGAGCAACGATGTGAGGAGTAATGCAATGTCGCGGTCGGGCAAATTCTATGGCACGGACACAAGCACACGCAGCATTTCATCGTGTCCCGCGCGCGTTACGGACTTGATGTCGACTGCGAGTAGTTTTGCGTGCACGACACGCGATGAAGGAGAACTGAACAGGGAGCTTTGCGACAGCACGTGCTGGAACAACAGAACACTACGCGCGCGACGCAAAGACGAGCAGGACGCGAACTGGGCAGAGTCGAGCCAGGGAGCTTTGATGAACGCGAAGGGGCTCAAGCGAAATCGACGGCGCAATGGGGAGCAGCGACGACTTGCCGTGTACGACGCTGCAGAGAAACAAAGACCGAGCTAAGCTCGACATCAGACAAAACACTGCGCAGTACCCGGCACGGCGTTCAGCTGCGCAAGCACAAGGAGCGCGACGCAGCGGCCATGGGAGGTGTTGTGGAGGAACTCGGCTGGGAACGCCGCTACGTACAGGAGAAAGGCGGCGCGCAGGGAGCAATAGCTAGAGAGGGCGCCGCGAGGAGCAGGGACCTCGGCAGAGCGCGGCGAGCTGATTTAGGGCGCGGCAAACGGAACCGAGCAGAACGCGGCGAGCTGAGAAGCTGCGGTGCAGGGGCTTGAAACTGTGGAGAGGAGCACGCGGCGCGCACACAGAACACAGAAGCTGGGCGCGATGAACTTCAATCCGAGCACCGACAAGCCGAGACCGGATCCGAGGAAGACGAGGGGCTGCGGCCGGGCGAGACCACGGCAGGGAAACTCACGCTCATCCTCCGACGAGCACGGGCCGAGGAAAACCGAGCGCCATAGCAGGCAAGGGATGGAGCTCGGCGAACTCCATGGGCGCGCAGAAATCGGGCTTCGCAGGGGACTCTGAGCAGTGCGCAGTTGGGGAAGATGGAGCAGAGGGCGCGACGGGAAACTCCACGGCGCGCAGGGAAACACAGAGCTCGCGCACGTCAGGGGGCCGCTCGGCAAGCAGAGAGGGAGATTGGAGGAGGAGCGCCATGGGGAGACCTTGGCTGGGGGAAACGAGCGGAGCTGGGACAGGGGACCACGGAGACGAGCGAGCTGGAGGCCGGGAGGACGCGATGCAGGGAAGGGGCGCACGCCATAGGAGATGCAGGGCGCCGGCAGAGGAGCGCGTAGGAAGAACAGCAAGCTAGAATCAGAGACTGAGCGCTTGTAGTACGTAGAAAATGGAGAGGAGAGAGGGAGCTGGGCGCGGCTACCAGGGTACCGTGACCATGGGAGCAAGGGCAGAGAAGGTACCGGCTGAGAGCAGAAGGGGGAAGATGAAGCCGAGGGGCTGCGCAGCGGCCAGGCGAACGCTGCAAGGAGGAAGAAGACACGAAGGAGCAAGAAGCTGGGAGGGTGCTCGGCTGTAGATTTCTTGTCCACCGGTGCTTGAGCGCGCGACCAGGAGGCTTGTCTGGTGTCCACGCCATGGAAACCGGCTGGAGATTGCTGGCAGTGCAGAAATATCCAATGGAGAGAAAGGGACACGTACAGGAGCTGCCGACCGTGGAGTTGATCAGGAAGAGGAGGTCTTCGGCGGTGGGATTTTTCTTCGACGAGCGGCGGCCGGATGAAGACGCGCGCGAGGAGAAAAATCGCGCCAGAAAATCAACGGAGGGAAGAAAGCGGCTGTAGATAGGGCCGAACGAGGATTTTTTCCCTCTTCTCTATTTTATTTCTTTTGATACAAAAATCTGCGTACCTCTATGTTCTAAGATGTAGATTAAAACGAGATGCAATCTGATCGAAGCACAACATTGGCTTTGATATTTTGATCTGCATATGATTATGTTGAATTTAGACGAATTTCGATTCGCTACTCGAACACTCGACTATAGAATAATTTAGTCGAGAATCTGTAGATGCGATGTCATGGTTGACATAAGGGGATTAAATTATTTTACCCCGAAAATGTTAGTTGTCGAGTTCGACTAAATTGCCCGGGATAAAAATCACCTAGTGGGTGAGCTTTCGAATTCGTATTCGCGCGCGCGATGAATTTTAATTAATCATCGGACGCACCGATTTTCAGAACAAATGTGTTCCGAACAGCATGAACATTTAGGATGAGCCCGAATAGATAAAAATAAAAACAATGTCGCACTCGCGACAGACGACACCGATGCGATATAAAAATCGCGATAGGAAAAGATGTTTAAATTTAACATCTGTTTCATCCACTGATATCACATGCTTAAATTCATACTCGTTGTCGAGTGAAATATAAACACCAGGGGTGTTACATTTCCCCACCTCCGATGGAGGAACACGGCGGCGCGCGCGGCACGGCGGACGCCATCGTCGGATTCCCAAAACTCGAGCACTACCATCCTAAACTCAAATCTAATGAGCGCTACGCAATCCCCAGACACGAGCGAATATGGCGCAGGGTCGACTCACCGGAGATGGACAACGAACGGGGCCGAGCGCGGCGCACGGCGGAAACGCGGCGACGGCGAGGAATTAAGGCCGCGAGACCATCCTTCTTCAATGCCACCACAGACGACGCGATCTCGCAGCCACAGAGAAACTCCCCGACCGCGCAATTCCACCCAAGCGAGCTGCAGTGGCGAATTCCCTCCCATCTGATCTCACGTCGCCCGCAGCTGGTGTCTCTGGTTCTGGGCGATGCAGCGAGGTGTGCGAAGGTGGTAGTCGTGTGGTGCTTTATGCGTGCGGATATGCGGTCCACGTACCCGCGGTGCGCGTGCAGTCAGTTGCGAGATTCACGGCGAGGAGATCGTGGCGGCGGCAGCGTTCTGTTGGCGGGGAAGATGGGGACGCTCCGGCTGACAGGTAGGGTCGATATGGCAGCGAAACGAGGGCGCGGCTGTGAGTGTGAAGCCGGTGTGGGACACACGCGCCAGGGACCCGCCCGTGGGCAGTAAGCGCGCGATGGAGCCGTTCAGGTGGAGATGGGCCATGGTAGATTCGGCCCAAATAGGTAGAATTGTTTTGTTTTTCTTTTGTTCATTTCCATTTCTCATTTCTAGTTTTCAAAGTTGAATTCAAATCTGTGTTTAAATGCACATCCAAAATTCTAGCATGATGCATTCCTTATTTCTTTATACATATATATTATTATTATTATTTTTATTTAGATGAACACTTCAATAATGGAATATACACATGGTATTTATTCATTTACTTAGGAAACATTACTTTGAATGCACACTTAGAAAATATAATCTTCATTACATATCTACTTAGGAGTAGTTAATATATAATATCCCATGAATTATTTTAGCTCAACTATATTTTTAAGGGGTTTATTATTTGTATAGTTTATAAAGGGAATAATAAGTGGTTTGAAAGTCTCTCTTTTATTTGTTGCTCCAACCTTTTAGTTTTAAGTATTGGATGTAAATCTTGAATACCAAATTCTTAGTTATCACTATGTGTTTAGTTTAGAGAGATATATTCTATAAAGGAATGAAATTGTTATTGGAAGTTATTTCCCAAATCAATTCAAATGCAGTTTTAATTTATAAATTTATTTAGAATGCAAAGTTCAAAAAATCCAGCATGAATATAATTTGTTTAATTAATTTATTTTTTATATTATTTACTCAAATGCTTTCAAATATAAAGTTCATACACACTTAACATAGAGAATGGGTATTTTAAGAAATATATTCTCTAATATAAATTTGTTTAGAGAATAAATATTCATTTCCACCAAAGGGTAACAAATTCATATATAGATTCTTTTATTTAAATCTTTTTTAGGAACGTGTTTATTTTAGGTGATGTTGCATCAAATGTAAGAAAATTTTATTGGAAGGCATTCTAACATCACAAGTCTTGGAGAACTTTTTACTAAACTTTCAAAAATAAGATTTTGGGTGTTATAGGTCTGGTTCAACCGCCTTTCACTAGAGAGAAATGTGGTTGAGATAGTAAACTGGGTGGTTGAACCGCCCAGCTCAACTAATGTAGGACCGGTTTAAACGCCCCTAGGCCGGTTCAACAGCCTTTCACTAGAGAGGAACTCGTTTCAGATGGACTCCTAGCAGGTTGAACTGCCCACGTCAACCGTAGAAAAGCTTAGACAAAGGGAATGTTTCAAATCAATGTTTTAAGAGCTTTGGATTCAAAACCATTACTTTTTACGGATCCCTCTTGATAGTACGAAGATTCCTAAACTCAAGAACTCAAATAAAATTAGCCATCATTCTAAATCTTGAGTGTTGGAGCACATCTTGAATTAGCATCGAATCATTTTAAAATGTGATTTGCTTCTACTTGATGTTTTCTCCTTGTAGTGTTGCATAATTTCACATAGACACTTGTTTCTTCTTTTGACTTTTGACATGATCGATAGCACTTGTCATGGTTTTGCAAACTAAACACACACTTCAGCTAAACTTGTTAGAACTTTAATTTGTTTTTCCATTCGATCATCAAAACCCTAAGAGGTTGATTGCACTTAACACCAACACTGGTGAAGATGGCCCTACCAATGGGGATAACTACAAGCGCTCTTTGTCAAGGTCATGACCTCCTAGAAAGAAAATATCTTTCTCCATTGTTGATTCTGGACTTCGGCGTAGTGCCAAACTCAAAGAAAAGCATTCTGAATTCTATGCAACCTCGATGTTGGCTCAATTTCTAAATTCAGAGACTCTTGTCAAGCAAACAATGCCAAATTGTGGTCTTATTCAGATTATGAGCATAACCTCTAATACAATACAATATTAATGCGAGTAACCCCAATCAGACGGACCCACGCTTATGGCTGGTATCGACAACATCACGATGGTATTTTCATATCGGTCTTGGTTGGAGATGATATCCAGACTCATCCTCTACAATGATATTCTTAGCGTCCAGCATATAAATGCCCACTGAGGTGCGGTTGGACAGGTTACATCCAAGAGTGTCATTGACCTTGATTGCAGCTTTCTAAACACGCAGCCAAAAGACCTCGCTCGATGCACTGCCAAGGGAAATAAGTTGTCAAAACCATCACCCACACACATTCGACATCAGCATCAAGTTATTAAGGCCAAAAAGAAAGATGGCTAGCAAGAAAGTGAGTATAGCACGTGTACCTGAAGAAGATAGCTGTGAAGCCAATCTAATGTTTGAGGAAACGAATTTGCTGAGATATCAACAATGGTCAATCCCTGAACAAGGTTTTTTTTAGCGAGAGGCTTAGAATTACACACTCAAACTCGAGACGAAATAGATCAAGTTCATCAGATGATAACAAAACAACCTAAAAAATATACCAGCCTGTCAATCAAGGAAAACTTGCCTGTGACTCAAAAGAACAAAGGTAGTCCTGAATAAGCTTAAGGTTGTTTATAAGTTTCCGATGATCCTGAGTAACACATCACAAAGTTAGCACCATGTAATAGTTAGATACTAGTTGCATGAGGTAGCCAACCTGAAAGTAGATCCCACAAAATCACTGCTTATTAGTAACATCTCTATCATGCATCAACTTATTAGTAACATCTCAAGCATTGCGGACAAATAAGACATACCATTTTATATCAACTAATCACAAGAAGTATAAGGGTTGCACAACAATTTCAAAGAAATGTAAGTTTGTACATTGTATGTGTACCAAAGCTTCCATAGATACCTGAGGAATGCAATTATCTCTGAAAGCTCTAGTGGCTATCCATTCCTCTAGCAATGCCTGAACAGAACAACAAAGCAAATCATAAGATTAAAAATGAACCGATAACCCATGTAACGAGAATGCAGAAGCAATGGATGAAAAATATGGTACACAAATCAGCAGCTCTCTTTCAAAAGGTCTGTGCAGCCATAATTAGTACAGATGATGCATTCATATATAAAACAAAAATAGATGGCCTTTTTCCCTGGCGGTTGGCGCTATGCCTAGAAGGTCGATAACACTGAGCTTTAAGAATTTACATAGGCATTTTTAATCCTCTTATGTACATAGGCATTTTAATCCTCTTATGTATTCAATACAAATTACAAATGCTATTGCAAAGACATTATAAAACCAAAAGTATGTTATAAAAATAAAGGTAGATATGTCTTTAGAAAACCAACAAAAGCACACACTTTGTGATCAAAATCAGACATCCTCAGTACAATTGGAACAATTATCGGCTCAGCAGCAGGTTTGTCTTTCTTGGTGGCATTATTCTTCTGTTGGTCCAAATCTTTGTGCCCATCACCTGCAAGGCATAGAAAACAATTTTCTTTTAAGCACAACAGAAGAAGTCAGAAAACAAACTGGCATAGCACTGTGTTCTGGAAATTTGGGGCGTGTTTAAGATTTTGTTCTGTCTGTGCTTCCATATTTGATCCCCCCAACCCCACCAACACACACACACACATACTTCTTGATATTTGTAGAAAGATTATGCTGGCCTAAAACTAATCTGGCAAATTTGATAGTTTACTCTCTTTTTTGGGAAACTTCAAGCTTGCCTTAAATTTCAGTAAAGACATATTGAACACAATACTAATAATAAATTAATTTCACTAGACTTTCTGCTTACTTTCATCCTTGGGTTTTTTTTCTTGAGAACTTGCAGAATCATGGACCTTGGTTTCGTGGTTCTGAGCATAAGATAGACCTTCACTGGTTCTACCTTTCTCCAGCGTGCTTTTTTTGCTTTTGACAAAGTTTTTGTTGTCCTCAGTAGAATCCATTCTGTTCTCTGCTAGTCCATTTTTGAATTGATGTTCGACCTTCCTTTCTACGGAGATGCCTGGATTTTCAGAATCTGTTACTGTCTTCTCCGTCCTGGAATTACCATCACTCTTTTCCTCATCCATAAGATAAATGCTTGGATCCAAATGTATTCCCTGCAGTGAGATACTTACTAAGATCAGGTATGAATTATCTATACATATGGCACTGTACTAAAAGGTGTATATGCTGTAAATCATATAGCTACCTTCAAACCCCAATCCAGGTATTAAAAAAGGAAATTCGAATTACAATTTGCTTGGCAGGCAATATCTGACACTTGATCGCTAACAAAATACCAAAAGTACAAAGGACCTATGAGCACAAACTGACAAACACCCTACCAGACATCATAAATGTGTTAAACACAACAAGCACCGGAGTTTTGTCATCCAATGGATATGCCTCCATCTAAATAAACGAGTCTATCAACATGGTTCTGCAAGATGCATAATTGCCATATCATACAAATAGTCATATGCACAAGAGAGTTCATTTACAGCACAAGACATATGCAGACCTATGCTTAAATCTACATAGCATAATGATGTATCTAAGCCTTCATCCATGCCAAACAGGTCAAAGGACCGGCCCAGGTTCTCAAATGGGCAACAGTGTTGCCGTATTGGTGGGCACAGATTCGGGGGGTTTCTCAACCTACATGCGAAGAGTACCTTCTATCTTAAGCAAAACGACCAGGCTGTCTTAAACCCCACTGGTCAAGTTTTTTTACTATGCCTCCATGTTGATATAAACATAAATAATTATATTTTCTAGATGGTATTGTTTCTGGGTAATCATGCTCTCATGTGCATGTTCTCTAATTTCTATCATATAACCATGCCAATTTTACCTTTCTTTCCCTTTTCCTTTTTTTTTGGGGGGGGGGGGTGATATTTTTGTGCATGTCTTGTGTACTGTACCCATCAATGTACACTGATGAAACAAATGTCAGACAAAAGGTATGTGACATCAAAGTCTGGTCAGGAGGTTTTTCTGTGGTCAGATAGTGAGAGACATGTGAAGGTAATATGGATATTTATCCTGAATGTACACAACACAAGGCAGCATACCTCTATAATAATTGGTTTCCCATCTTTCATGGCCTTCTTCAAATCGCCAGCCAAACCTAGTGAAAGGTAGCACAAAGTATAGGGACAATATTATCAGGTAGCCAAAGGAAATCAATGGAGTGATTACTATAGCTAGTTTGATCCAGATAAAGTGACAATGACATTTGCAGAGAAGATAAAGTGGGCATAAAATATGGCATACCCTTGCGTACAACTCTGCATTCTCTGCAGAATTCAGTGATAAGCTCTTCAGGTGAATTAAAATCGCGAGCCCACACAGGAACTGAAGTAAGTGGCGCACTGCATGTGTTAATCACGTGAGTACAAATTTTTATGTGCCCAAACTCAAATCATGGATGGTCCACATATCTTCACAAAAAGGAGGGACCAAGGGCAGCAGCAGAACTAGGTAGTGGCATTTTTTTATTAAACAACCAAAAAAAAAAGAAGACACAACTTACTCTGTTGATGTCCGCAGCAGCTCATACACCATGTCCGTCTGCAGTTGCACAAGGGTAAGGAAACGAGGCACATGAGACATGAGCTATAGACTGGAAAAGATAAATAATAAACCCACCTGCAAAACATTAGGCAAATTGAGCCTCTGAGCAAGTTGTGTAGCGATTGTTGATTTTCCAGTACAGGCAGTTCCACACACCAAAATTACTAGTGGAACCCGTTGATGATGGAACCTGCACGAGGTAGGAGATGAGCACATCAGAAACATGTAATTTGAATGCCGCTGGTGTGAGGCAGAAGAAGAGTTTCTTTCTATGCGAATGTAGGATAAGCACAAACATCGTGGTTCATACTATTTCTTATCGATTACTACTATAGAGAAGCAGAAGATGTATTTTTGGCCACTGCAGCAGAGTACCTTGTCATCATTTTATAGCGATTTATATACTCCTCTCCGTATCCCCGTTTTTCCATAAGCTGTGGAAGGAGGGAAGTTATAAGTTTGTGTAATCAGCTGAGGAAGTAGCATGCAGCAGGGAAGGGAAGCAGGAAGGTACCTAACCTTAAACAGATTAGCCTCTAGATCACTCTGGGATCTGTAAAATAAGGAAGTGCAGGAGTTAGAAAAAAAAAAGAAAGAAAGGTACTAGCATACAATATAGCATGTTGAAAGCTAATAGGATAATTAGATGGTGGGGGAGGGGGATGGGAGAGAGGAAGAAGATGCATATACATACACATCAAGCAGGCTGTTGTCGACAAGCAGCTTCTTGAGCTCAAGGGCAATCTTGATGGCTACATGATTAGGAATCTGTGTGTTTTGTTTAAAAAATAAAAGCAAATGCAAGGGGAAGGGAGGGTTAATTGATTGATGGATGGATAAAGGAAAGAGGAAATTAGTAGTGTACCTTGGTGACTGTGAGCATCCTGCTGAGGAGGAACCTGGAGAGGACGTAGTAGTGGTCGGCGTTCTCCCCGAGCCAGACCTTGACCTTGACGAAATCGTACTTGGAGGAGGCGTTGCGGGAAGGGATCGTCTGCGTGGCGGACGAGGCGGCGGCATCACCGAGGTCGGGGGGCGGCAGTGGGTCGGGATCGGCGGGTGCTGGGTCCTGCTGTTGCTGCATCGGGTCTGGGTCTGGCGGGGCTGGGATCGGGATGGTGACGATAGATGGATTTGGAGAATCATCAATCGACTCGAGCTCGAGAGACGCACGAAGTCGCAGAGGATGGAGGGATGCGCCTCCTCCTCCTCGTCCTCCCGGACGGAGGAACAAGACAGCTGGCTGGGTTGGGCCAGGGCCAGGGCCAGGGCCAGGCACAGACCGCCTCCCTCGTGTCAGGTCAGTTGCCACCGCCCGCACTCGCTCACTACACGTGTTTGCTTTTACCTTTTCTGTATGTACTTATCGCACCGTCCATTCGTCCAATAAAATACAAGAGAACACATAACTTCTATAAAATTATACGGCTAATTTATAAATTAAACTAGTTTTCACTTTTTTAATAATTTGAGTGACTCGTTTTCAACTGACCCACCATTATAAGCTTAGATAGTCAAAATACATCAAGACTTGATCAAAATTATAAATACGTATAGCATAGAATAAGTATAACAAAAAAAACAATAATACTTAATTAATGTTATAAATATTGTTATTTTATTATTTAAATTTAGTCTAAATTAATATGTTTTAAATCTTAATAAAATTAAAATAACTTGTAATTTAGGATGTAAGAAGCATATTTCGTTTCCTGATTTATTTGAACGAACAAAATATTTATCTCCTATCTATTTTTTACCGTAATAAAACCAACTATTTGAGAAGTTCATAGGTGATATTTGAGAAGTTCATAGGTGGCGCTTGAGAGGGCGTTTATTGTTTGTGTGATGAATAATAACCCCAGGTAGCAGTAGCACGTACGCTGGCTCGTGAACGGGGCGGGCAGTAGGGCTGGACAAAATACTCGTGGCTTGTGAGCTCGCTCGACTCGTGCTCGGCTCGTTTCAATTTTATCACGAGCTGAGCTAATATCTTAGCTCGGTTCGTTAACGAGCCAGCTCGTTAGCTCGAATGAGCTAGCATTTATCTGTAAAACAAAGCCTATATTTGTATTGGATGAATTAATAAGTGATGAACTATGTTAGTTTAGGGTTTAAATGATGTGATATATTAAATTATGAGTATTGTTAGTCTTTTCTAGTGTTAATTTAGTATGAAATTAACTAGCAATTGATTATATTGTTGCATATTGTCACACCCGGTTCCAGGGGTAGAACCGAGCGCATACCATATGTGTACCAGGATAAATTTCCACACATATGTTGACGTCATAAATGTAATATATCAAAAGACAATGCAATAAAGGTGTAAAGAGAGAATATAATACTTTATTACATTATCTGCATCATTGTATCTTGAACAAGTATCACATCAAAGTAAAGCGGAAATAAATAACAGGGGCAATCTCCCACAGGAAGATGACCGGCGCATCGTTAGATTTTGTCGGTGTTTCGAAACCCGGGGGGTCCCTGGACCGACGAGTAAATCGTCGCCGCGTGCCCTAGCCCAGATGGGTCGGCGCGAGGCGGAACGCGAAGGGGGGAGAAAGCGGACGGAGGGAGACAAGCGTGGGAGCGTGGAACCCGCGGCCTTCGTGTTAGCCCCGCGCCCAGGTCGGGTGCGCTTGCAGTAGGGGGTTACAAGCGTCCACGCGGGAGGGAGCGAGCGGCCTTGCGCGAGCGCCCTCCTGTCCTTCCCCGCGCGGCCAACCCTCTGTAAGAGGGCCCTGGTCCTCCCTTTTATAGGCGTAAGGAGAGGATCTAGGTGTACAATGGGGAGTGTAGCAATGTGCTAACGTGTCTAGCGGTGGAGAGCTAGCGCCCTAAGTACATGCCATCGTGGCAGCCGGAGAGGTCTTGGCACCCAGTTCGCGTGGTGTCGTGGCCGTCGGAGGAGCGCTGGAGCCTGGCGGAAGGACAGTTGTCGGGGCTGTCGCGTCCTTACTGACGTCCTTTTGCTTCCGTAAGGGGGCTGAGAGCCACCGTCGTCACAGGGCATGCAGGGCGCCATCATTACTCGTATAGTAGAGCGAGCCAGATGGGACGTCGGTCTTGTCCCTCGTAGCCTGAGTCAGCTCGTGGTAGGGTAATAATGGCGCTTCCTGTTGACGTGGTCGGTCCGTGCCCTAGGTTGGGCGAGGTGGAGGCTCCTCCGAGGTCGAGGTCGAGGTCGAGTCTGTCTTCCAAGGTCGAGGTCGAGTCCGAGCCCCCAGGTCGGACGAGGCGGAGACCGTCGGCTGAGGCCAGGGCTGAGTCCGAGTCCGAGCCCTGGGGTCGGGTGAGGCGGAGTTCGTCGTCTTCTAAGGCTGAGCCCGTGTCCGAGCCCTAGGGTCGGGCGAAGCGGAGTTCGTCGTCTTCCGGGGCTGAGCTCGTGTCCGAGCCCTGGGGTCGGGCGAAGCGGAGTTCGTCGTCTTCCGGGGCTGAGCCCGTGTCCGAGCCCTGGGGTCGGGCAAAGCGGAGTTCGTCGTCTTCCGGGGCTGAGCCCGTGTCCGAGCCCTGGGGTCGGGCGAGGCGGAGTTTCCTATGACGCCCGAGGCCGGTCTTGGCTGCTGTCAGCCTCACTCTGTCGGGCGGCTCAGCAGTCGGAGCGCGCGCAGGCGGCGCTGTCTTCTTGTCAGACCGGTCAGTAGAGCGGCGAAGTGACTGCGGTCACTTCGACTCTGTCGACTGGAGGGCGTGCGTCAGGATAAAGGTGTCAGGCCACCTTTGCATTAAATGCCCCTACGATTTGGTCGGTTGGCGTGGCGATATGGCCAAGGTTGCTTTTTGATGAAGACTGGGCCTCAGGCGAGCCGAAGGTGTGTCCGTTGCTGGAGGGGGGTCCTCGGGCGAGACGTAGGTCCTCCGGGGTCGGCTGCCCTTGCCCGAGGCTGGGCTCGGGCGAGGCACAATCGCGTCCCTTGAATGGACCGATCCTTGACTTAATCGCACCCATCAGGCCTTAGCAGCTTTGTGCTGATGGGGGTTACCAGCTGAGATTTAGGAGTCTTGAGGGTACCCCTAATTATGGTCCCCGACAGTAGCCCCCGAGCCTCGAAGGGAGTGTTAATACTCGCTTGGAGGCTTTTGCCGCACTTTTTGCAAGGGGACCAGCCTTTTTCGGTTGCATTTTGTTCCAGTGGGTGCGCGCGAGCGCACCCGCCGGGTGTAGCCCCCGAGGCCTCGGAGGAGTAGTTTTACTCCTTCGAGGTCTTAGTGCGTTTTGCAACACTTCGGCTGGTCTAGTTGTTCCCTCATGCGAGCTGGTCGTAGCCCGGGTGCACGGTCGGGTTCCAAGTTCTCGGGCTGGTATGTTGACGCTGTCAACGGTGTGGCCGGAGCCGGGTTTGCGAGAGCAGCCCCCGAGCCTCTGCACAGGGCGAGAGGACGGTCAAGGACAGACTCGACTTTTTTTACATACGCCCCTGCGTCGCCTTTCCGCAAGGAGGAGGGGGGAAAGCGCCATGTTGCCCTCGGAGGGCGCCGAACATGGTGTCTCCGGTGAGCTGCTAGCGGGTAATCCGAGCGGACGCCCGTGCCCCATTTGCTAGGGGTCGGCTAGAGGCCCGGAGGCGCGCTCCAAAAGTACCTGCGGGTGATCTACCGGACCCGGTCCCCTTTGACGGGGTCCGAGGGCTCGATGCCTCCCTCTGATGGGATTCCGTTACAAGATCGCTCCCGCTGGTCTCGGAAATGTCCTAGGGTACCTCGGGAGCGTAGCCCGAGCCTTGGTTATGTATCGAACGTACCTAGGGTCATCCCTCGCTCTGTGTCTGAGGCGACTGTGAACCCTTCGAGGGCTAGCCTGCGAACCCCTGATCAGTAGTGGGCGTGGAGCCTGAGTGGCCTGAGGCGGCCGTTGAACCCTTCCGAGGGGTCGGTCATCGAACCTCTGACCAGTAGTGGGCGCAGAACCCAATCGCTCTGAGGCGGCCGTTGAACCCCTCCGAGGGGCCAGCCTTTGAACCTCTGATCAGTAGGGAGGCTCGGGGCCTGTTTCCTTCACGGAGAAGGATCCTTTTCGGGGTATCCCCCTTTCCCGGTCCCAGTTGTAAGAGAGAGAAAGAGGAAAAGGAAAAGGATACGAAATCGAATGACGTGGCGTACCTTTTTCGACGCGGTCATTATGGCGAAGGCGAAGCGTCGCTTGCTTCTCCTGCCTGAGGCGCCGCCTGTCCCGCCGCGGAGTTAATGCGACGGGGTGAGTGGTTCGCGAGGCAGCCATTGCGTGCACGGGCCGTTCGAGGAACGGATCACGGGTACACCGTCTTCACGCCGTGAGAGAGGGTTCCCTCGCTGCCCCTGGATGGGACGTAAGCTTGGCTGACGACGTGACCGCTGCTCCTGCCCGCCTGTCACCGCCACTACTGCCGGCCCATTTTCGACTGCATTTGACCGTCGCGCCTGGCTGGCACTGCCGGGTCATACGCAGGGTTGCCTCGAGTCGCGATATTGGCTCCACAGTCGAGGAGGCGCGACAGTGGCGTGAGTGGCGGTGCAGTTGCTCGCACGTAGCGACCGGCGCGCCGGTTGCATGATGCGTGGGCCTGGGCCTCCATGCTGGGTGCGTTGGAAGTCGAAGGGGCGCGCCCACTTTGCACGGTTGCATGCCGCCTGCATGGCTGTCCGCCCTTTCACCCGCTGGTCTGGGCAAAAGTGGAGGAGTGCTTGTAACCGCCGGGCGGTTGCATGCACCGCGCGCGGCGGTTTGGCTTCTTCTGCCCTGGACCGACTTGCATGACGCGTGGGACCCAGCCCCCGCGCCGTAAGGGGGAGAACCTTGGAGCATGTTGGAGAAGACTCAGTCCGCAACGGCTGAGGACGCAAGTGGGGAGAGTCGCCTTTAAAAGGAGGGCGACCCCCTTGAGAGACGACCATCAGACCATGTCTTCGCGCTCCCTTATGCATCGTGTCTTTCCACATTCCGAGCCCCCGGATGGGGGACGCCCGCAATCCTTCCGCCTTGTCGTCGGAGGAACACAACTTCGTGGAAGTTGGTACCTGTCAGCCATCGTTCGGCTTCAAGGATTTTCATCACGCTGCCCGGCTGCATCCCCTCGCCGGTGGTCACCCAAGACGGTGACCTCCAGCCTGATGGAGGGGATGAGCGAACCGGGCTGCGGCCTCTGCCCCTCCCTCAGCTTCAAGGATGTTCATCATTAGTGCTGGGGAGGGGAGTGTGCCGAGTTGGGGTCGGTCCCTGCGCGGGCGGCGGCCCGCTCCTTCCCTCAGTGATCGGGGGGAAGGGCGTTCGCCGTTCGTGGCGTTGGCAGCTGCCGCGTGCCCGGCCCTCTGAGCCGAGTGGCTTCGGAGCCGCTCCCGGCGCCGCCTTCTGCCACGGCAGCCGGAAAAGGTTCCTCCGTCGGCGAGCTAGTCGGTGCCGCCCACGGACTGACCTCCAACTCTACGGCCCTCTGCCCGTCCTTGCCTCTCGAGTTGGGGGCATGGGCGAGGGCCTCATGGCAGCAGCATCCGCCCTGAGGTCATCGCTGCTGCTGTTCGGCCCTCCGGAGCAGAAGTCGTCGTCGTCGCCGCTGCTGGGGCGGGCGACAACGAGCCGTTCGTCGGTCTTCTGTTGCTCCGCAGGCCCCCCAATCGTGTGGGGTTGTTCGTACCTGCGGAGGTGGAACCGGAGTTCCATTTGTAATGGCACTTTGAGTGCCGGTGTCCTGTTCATTGTGGCTGTCGAGGCCTGAACGTGTATGTATTTTCGGCACGGAGCCGTGTTTTTTCTTCATTTCGAGCACTAAGACTCGCCTTGTCGATTATCTGAATCGCTTCACCGAGCGTGAGTCACCTCGTGCGAAGGTGACGAGTGACGTATTCGTATCCCAGAGGCGTAGGAGTCCCTCGGCTCGGTCAGCCTTGCTGTCCGAGGCTTCTCTTGCTTAGTTAAAGGAACCCTTGGCCGCTCTTTGGTGAGCCGAGGCCGGAGGTAGCGGTGTCAGCACGGATAGAGGCAGGGTTGGCTCGAAAAGAGGATGTGGTCGGCCGGAGCCTGGCCAGGTCGTCCACTGGCGGGACCGACGCCGGAGTTGAGCTGCCGAGGCCACAAGTCGAGCTGATGTCTTTGGGGGACAGCTGGCCGAGGCCTCGGGGTGGCCGGCCGAGCCGTCTGCTCGAGCCGGATTCTTGGAGAAGACCTTGGCGGCGATGGCCCAGGTGTGGTGCCGATGTCGTCCTTCAGAGTGGGGATCCTCCGACCGCGTCGCCGTCCGAGGCTAGGTCGGACCCCGCCGAAGGTGTAGTTGACGCCGAGGGTGCCGCCGCCCCCTTCAACTGTCGATGTCCGAGCCTGCAGGATCGGGTTGCCTTGTAGTGTGTGTATGTTTTCTGCGACCGCCGAGGCCCAAACACACTGTCGTCGTGTTGTAAAGCTGCATTTCTTTTCCTCTTGTTTGAGCATCCGAACTTATTTGTCGGTAACAGAATCGTTTGTGCGGGCGAGAGTTGCTTTTCACGGAAGGTGATGAGTGAGGTATCCATATCCCGGAGGCGTAGGAATCCCTCGGATCGGTCGGCCTTGCCGCTTACGCGCACTCTTACCCATGCATAGGGTTCTGTCACCGACGCAGTCGAGAAGGCCCGAAAAACCGTTTCGGCAGAGAAGCTTTCGAGCGTGAAGACTTGTTCGGTCCGCGGAATCACTTATCCGAGCGCGAGTTACTTATCGCAGAAGGTGATGAGTGAGGTATCCGTATCTCGGAGGCGTAGGAGTCCCTCGGCTCGGTCAGCCTTGGCTGCTTACGTGTACTCCGTCGTTTTCAGGATCCACTTTCGAAGTGGTCAAAAAGCACGAAAGGCATTCTGGCAGAAAAGATTTTCTTCTTTTTTCGAGGGAAATTTCGACGCAGAGGGGGTTCCGGGTTCCCCCCTTCTAGCCCCCGAGGGAGGGTCGGGCTTTGCCGAGGCAAGGCTGACCCTTCCTTGATGACCAGACTTTGTGTGTGAACGAGGTATATGAACAACTTGAAAGCATCTTAAGGGTAGAAGCGACGTAGCTGTTGGATGTTCCAAGCGTTGCTGTAGACCTCACCTTGACTGTTAGCCAGCTTGTATGTTCCGGGCTTCAGAACCTTGGCGATGACGAACGGCCCTTCCCAGGGAGGCGTGAGCTTATGCCACCCTCGGGCGTCTTGTCTTAGCCGAAGCACCAGGTCGCCCACCTGGAGGTCTCGGGACCGAACCCCTCGGGCGTGGTAGCGTCGCAGGGACTGCTGGTACCGCGCCGAGTGTAGTAAGGCCATGTCCCGAGCCTCTTCCAGCTGGTCCAGTGAGTCTTCTCGATTGGCTTGATTGCTTTGGTCGGCGTAGGCCCTCGTCCTCGGGGAACCGTATTCTAAGTCTGTGGGCAAGATGGCCTCGGCCCCATAGACTAGAAAAAACGGTGTGAAGCCCGTGGCTCGGCTCGGCATTGTCCTCAGACTCCATACCACCAAGGGGAGTTCCTTCATCCATCGCTTGCCGAACTTGTTGAGGTCGTTGTAGATCCGAGGCTTGAGTCCTTGCAGGATCATGCCGTTAGCCCGCTCCACTTGCCCATTCGTCATGGGGTGAGCCACGACAGCCCAGTCCACCCGGATGTGGTGATCCTCGCAGAAGTCCAGGAACTTTCTGTCGGTGAATTGGGTGCCGTTGTCGGTGATGATGGAGTTCGGAACCCCAAAGCGATGGATGATGTTGGTGAAGAACGCCACCGCCTGTTCGGACCTGATGTTGTTTAGGGGTCGGACCTCAATCCACTTGGAGAATTTGTCGATGGCGACCAACAGGTGTGTGTAGCCCCCGGGTGCCTTCTGCAAGGGGCCGACGAGGTCCAGACCCCACACAGCAAACGGCCTGGTGATGGGTATGGTCTGCAGAGCCTGAGCGGGCAAGTGGGTCTGCCTCGCGTAGAACTGACACCCTTCGCAGGTGCGGACGATTCTAGTGGCGTCGGCCACCGCCGTCGACCAGTAGAAACCTTGTCGGAAGGCGTTTCCAACAAGGGCTCGAGGTGCTGCGTGATGACCGCAAGCCCCCGAGTGTATCTCTTGTAAGAGCTCCTGGCCTTCGGCGATGGAAATGCATCGCTGGAGGATGCCCGAGGGGCTGCGGTGGTAGAGCTCCTTCCCATCTCCCAGCAAGACGAAAGACTTGGCACGCTGCGCCACCCGCCGAGCTTCGGCTTGGTCGAGGGGTAGCTCTCCTCGGTGAAGATATTGCAGGTACGGGGTCTGCCAGTTTCAATCAGGCGTGACCTCGCTCTGCTCCCCCTCGACGTGCAGTGCCTCACCCTCGGGGGCCGAGGGTACCCCGGGCCGAGCCGAGGGTACCTCGGACTGCGCCGAGGGTACCTCGGACTGAGCCGAGGGTGCCTCGGGGTCGGGCTTGTCGTCGGTCTTGACAGAGGGTTGATGCAGGTCTTGGGAGAATACGTCCGGGGGAACTGTTGTTCGCCCTGAGGCTATTTTAGCCAGCTCGTCCGCAGTCTCGTTGTAGCGTCGGGCGATGTGGTTGAGCTCGAGCCCGTAGAACTTGTCTTCCAGGCGCCGAATCTCATCGCAGTAGGCTTCCATCTTCGGGTCGCGGCAGTGGGAGTCCTTCATGACTTGGTCGATGACGAGCTGCGAGTCACCGCGAGCGTCGAGGCGTCGGACCCCTAGCTTGATGGCAATTCGCAACCCGTTTACCAGAGCCTTGTACTCAACCACGTTGTTGGACGCCGGGAAGTGGAGGCGTAGCACGTAGCGTAGGTGCTTCCCGAGGGGCGAGATGAAGAGCAGGCCCGCGCCGGCCCCCGTCTTCATCAGCGACCCGTCGAAAAACATGGTCCAGAGCTCCGGTTGGATCAGAGCTGTCGGGAGCTGGGTGTCGACCCATTCAGCCACGAAGTCCGCCAAGACCTGGGACTTGATGGCCTTCCGAGGGGCGAACGAGATCGTCTTACCCATGATCTCCACCGCCTACTTCGCAATTCTACCCGAGGCCTCTCGGGACTGGATGATCTCCCCCAGGGGGAAGGATGACACCACAGTCACCGGATGAGACTCGAAGTAGTGTCGCAACTTCCGCCGTGTCAGGATCACCGTGTACAGCAGCTTCTGGATTTGTGGGTAGCGGATCTTGGTCTCGGACAGTACCTCACTGATGAAGTAGACTGGCCTTTGGACGGGCAATGCATGCCCCTCTTCTGGTCTCTCAACCACAATCGCGGCGCTAACCACCTGAGTGGTCGCGACGACGTAGATCAAGAGGGCTTCTCCGGCAGCGGGGCGTCGAGCTCGGAGCCGATCCAGATCTGCTTGGAGGCGTCGTTGCAGGGGTCGAGAGGGACGGACTTGACCGTCTCCGCTGGCTCGAAGTTGCCGGCGTGGCGCTTCACGTCGGGCGCCTCCCTAGAGAGGTTCTCCAGGTCGGCGATGAGGGCCTCGGACTCGGCGAGGGCCTCGACGTATTCCACGCACTCCACGTTGCATTCGTACGCGTGTCGCTACGTGGGCCCGACGGTGATGACCCCATTGGGGCCCAGCATCTTGAGCTTGAGGTAGGTGTAGATGGGGACGACCATGAACTTGGCGTAGCATGGCCTCCCCAGCACTGCGTGGTAGGTTCCACAAAACCCAACCACTTCGAACGTGAGGGTCTCCTTTCGAAAGTTGGAGGGCGTCCTGAAGCAGACGGGTAGATCGAGTTGTCCGAGGGGTTGGACGCGCTTCCCGGGAATGATCCCGTGGAAAGGCGCAGCGCCCGCCCGGACCGAGGACAGATCGATCCGCAGGAGCCCGAGGGTCTCGGCGTAGATGATGTTGAGGCTACTGCCTCCGTCCATGAGGACCTTAGTGAGCCTGACGTTGCCGATGATGGGGTCGACAACGAGCGGGTATTTCCCCGGGCTCGGCACATGGTCGGGATGGTCGGCCTGGTCGAAGGTGATGGGCTTGTCGGACCAGTCTAGGTAGAGTGGCGCCGCCACCTTTACCGAGCAGACCTCCCGACGCTCTTGCTTGCGGTGCCGAGCCGAGGCATTCGCCACTTGCCCGCCATAGATCATGAAGCAGTCGCGGACCTCAGGGAACTCTCCTGCCTTGTGATCTTCCTTCTTAGCGTCGTCGAGAGCCTTGCCACCCTCCGCGGGTGGCTCGGCCTTGTGAAAGTGGCGTCGAAGCATGGCACACTCCTCGAGGGTGTGCTTGACGGGCCCCTAATGGTAGGGGCACGGCTCCTTGAGCATCTTGTCGAAAAGGTTGGCACCTCCAGGAGGTTTCCGAGGGTTCTTGTACTCGGCGGCGGCGACAAGGTCCGCGTCGGCGGCGTCGCGTTTCGCTTGCGACTTCTTCTTGCCCTTCTTCTTGGTGCCGCGCTGAGTTGATGCCTCGGGAACATCTTCCGGTGGGCGGCCCTGGGGCTGCTTGTCCTTCCGGAAGATGGCCTCAACCGCTTCCTGGCCAGAGGCAAACTTGGTGGCGATGTCCATCAGCTCGCTCGCCCTGGTGGGGGTCTTGCAACCCAGCTTGCTCACCAAGTCACGGCAGGTGGTGCCGGCGAGGAACGCGCCGATGACATCTGAATCGGTGATGTTGGGCAGCTCAGTGCGCTGCTTCGAGAATCGCCGGATATAGTCCCGGAGAGACTCTCCCGGCTGCTGGCGGCAGCTTCGGAGATCCCAGGAGTTTCCAGGGCACACGTACGTGCCTTGGAAATTGTCGGCGAAGGCTTGGACCAGGTCATCCCAGTTGGAGATCTGCCCCGGAGGCAGGTGCTCCAGCCAAGCTCGAGCGGTGTCGGAGAGAAACAGGGGGAGGTTGCGGATGATGAGATTATCATCGTCCGTTCCACCCAGTTGGCAGGCCAGCCGATAGTCCGTGAGCCACAGTTCCGGTCTCGTCTCCCCCGAGTACTTTGTGATAGTAGTCAGGGTTCGGAACCGGGTCGGGAACGGTGCCCGTCGTATGGCGCGGCTGAAAGCCTGCGGACCGGGTGGTTCGGGCGAAGGACTCCGATCCTCCCCGCTGTCGTAGCGTCCCCCACGTCTGGGGTGGTAGCCTCGGCGCACCCTGTCATCGAGGTGGGCCCGACGGCTGTGATGATGGTGCTCGTTGCCGAGGCGACCCGGGGCCGCAGGCGCTGTGTTGCGCGTGCGCCCGGTGTGGACCGAGGCTTCCCGCATGAATCGGGAAGTCGCGACGCGATGTTCCGAGGGGTATCCCTGCCTTCGGGAGGTAGAGCTTTTGGCCCGTCGGACCGCGGCGTCCTCCAGGAGATTCTTGAGCTCTCCCTGGATTCGCCGCCCCTCGGTGGTTGATGGCTCCGGCATCGCGCGGAGAAGCATTGCCGCTGCAGCCAGGTTCTGGCCGACTCCACTGGAATCCGGTGGCGGCCTTACCCTGACGTCGTCGGCGATGCAGTGCTGGATGCCCTGGGGGAGATGACGCGCTTCTCCGGCTGGAGGTTGGCCCGCCCATTCCTGCCCGATGTCCCGGCGGATTGACACAAGCGTTCCTGCTCCCTCGTCGAGCCTGGCCTGCATCTCGCGGATTTGCTCGAGCTGTGGGTCAGGACCCCCCGCCGGAACGGGGACCACAGCTAGCTCCCGAAGGATGTCGACGCGAGGCACGGGCCTAGGGGATCACCGTTTTCTGGCATACCAAGATGGTTGCCTTCGCCGGGACCCCCTAGATCGACGTGGAAACATTCGCGACTTGGGCCGCAGTCCTCATCGTCGAGGCTGCGGCTGCCGTCGGAACAGTCGGAAAGGCAGTAGTCACATGCGGTCATGAAGTCCCGCACGACACTGGGGTTACCAAGTCCGGAGGAATCCCAACAGAGGTCGGACTCGCCATGTTCCTCGGACCCCGAGGGCCCGTAGGTCGAGTCGGTCGTCAGCCGGTCCTAGGGTGACCGCACACGATACCCCAGAGGGTTTGGACTCGCCTCTATGAGAGTGTCCACCGAAGCGGAGTCGCTTGGCGGGTCGAGGCCGAATCCAAAAGACGCGAGATGGGAATCGGTCGGTACATTTTGGTCGACGGGCGGTGACGAAGTCGCGTCGGGGACTGACTGCACCGTCGTCTCAGGTACGAGGGTGACGCCCAGCAAGTCCTTCGCGAGCGTGCTGGCGTCGTCCGTTTGCTTGAGATTGGCGTGTTGCGAGGAGGCGGCGCTCGTCTTCGTCTCAGACGCGAGGCCGATGCCTGACGCGCTCTCCATTGGGGCATCGGCGCCGTCGACTCGCTCGACATCCAACGAGGTGCCGCTTCCCGCTTGGCCTTGGTTGCCCCGCCTCCTCCTCCGTCGGCGGGGGAGGGGACAGGACAAGCCTGAATGTCGTCCTTCCACCATGTGGGGAAGGCGTCGTCGATTTCTCCGCCGGCGAGCGGGTTGTCGACCGCCATTGTCGCTGTCACGCGACGGGGGAAGGAGTATCATGTCGTAGCTGCCGTCGAGGGACATGAACTCAAGACTCCCGAAACGGAGCACCGTCCCGGGCCGGAAAGGTTGCTGGAGACTGCCCATCTGGAGCTTGACGGGGAGCTGTTCGTCAACACGCAGCAGGCCCCTACCTGGCGCGCCAACTATCGGTGTTTCGAAACCCGGGGGGTCCCTGGACCGACGAGTAATTCATCGCCACGTGCCCCAGCCCAGATGGGTCGGCGCGAGGCGAAACGCGAAGGGGGGAGAAAGCGGCCGGAGGGAGACAAGCGTGGGAGCGTGGAACCCGCGGCCTTCGTGTTAGCCCCGCGCCCAGGTCGGGTGCGCTTGCAGTAGGGGGTTACAAGCGTCCACGCGGGAGGGAGCGAGCGGCCTTGCGCGAGCGCCGTCCTGTCCTTCCCCGCGCGGCCAACCCTCTGTAAGAGGGCCCTGGTCCTCCCTTTTATAGGCGTAAGGAGAGGATCTAGGTGTACAATGGGGAGTGTAGCAATGTGCTAACGTGTCTAGCGGTGGAGAGCTAGCGCCCTAAGTACATGCCATCGTGGCAGCCGGAGAGGTCTTGGCACCCAGTTCGCGTGGTGTTGTGGCCGTCGGAGGAGCGCTGGAGCCTGGCGAGAGGATAGCTGTTGGGGCTGTCGCGTCCTTGCTGACATCCTTTTGCTTCCGTAAGGGGGCTGAGAGCCGCCGTCGTCACAGGGCATGCGGGGCGCCATCATTACTCGTATAGTAGAGCGAGCCAGATGGGACGCCGGTCTTGTCCCTCGTAGCCTGAGTCAGCTCGTGGTAGGGTAATGATGGCGCTTCCTGTTGACGTGGTCGGTCCGTGCCCTAGTTTGGGCGAGGTGGAGGCTCCTCCGAGGTCGAGGTCGAGGTCGAGTCTGTATTCCAAGGTCGAGGTCGAGTCCGAGCCCCCGGGTCGGACGAGGCGGAGACCGTCAGCTGAGGCTAGGGCTGAGTCCGAGTCCGAGCCCTGGGGTCGGGCGAGGCGGAGTTCGTCGTCTTCTGGGGCTGAGCCCGTGTCCGAGCCCTGGGGTCGGGCGAAGCGGAGTTCGTCGTCTTCCGGGGCTGAGCCCGTGTCCGAGCCCTGGGGTCGGGCGAAGCGGAGTTCGTCGTCTTCCGGGGCTGAGCCCGTGTCCGAGCCCTAGGGTCGGGCGAAGCAGAGTTTGTCGTCTTCCGGGGCTGAGCCCGTGTCCGAGCCCTGGGGTCGGGCGAAGCGGAGTTCGTCGTCTTCCGGGGCTGAGCCTGTGTCCGAGCCCTGGGGTCAGGCGAGGCGGAGTTTCCTATGACGCCCGAGGCCGGTCTTGGCTGCTGTCAGCCTCACTCTGTCGGGCGGCTCAGCAGTCGAAGCGGCGCAGGCGGCGCTGTCTTCTTGTCAGACCGGTCAGTAGAGCGGCGAAGTGACTGCGGTCACTTCGGCTCTGTCGACTGGAGGGCGTGCGTCAGGATAAAGGTGTCAGGCCACCTTTGCATTAAATGCCCCTGCGATTTGGTCGGTTGGCGTGGCGATATGGCCAAGGTTGCTTCTTGGTGAAGACTGGGCCTCGGGCGAGCCGAAGGTGTGTCCATTGCTGGAGGGGGGTCCTCGGGCGAGACGTAGGTCCTCCGGGGTCGGCTGCCCTTGCCCGAGGCTGGGCTCGGGCGAGGCACGATCGCGTCCCTTGAATGGACCGATCCTTGACTTAATCGCACCCATCAGGCCTTAGCAGCTTTGTGCTGATGGGGGTTACCAGCTGAGATTTAGGAGTCTTGAGGGTACCCCTAATTATGGTCCCCGACAGATTTAGAATTCCTCATCATCAAAATCTCCACTAAAGTCTCCAGCATCACCCTCTGATCAAAATATTAGCAAGGGTGAGCTCACTTATGGTCGGGGCTCAGCAAGTGGGAGAAAAATTAATGCAGGTATAACAATGTGAGGCTAAGGTTGAGCAGTAAGCTTTTTAGTTGGTCAATATTTTATTAACAACACCTGTCTTACTAATAAGTGTGAATCCCAAATATCACATTTAAACAAAGGAATATGAATATAACAAAAACACTTAAGTGAAATCACTTAAGCAAATTATTGGCAGATCATCGGATCTCAATTTAATTCCATCTTTAAGTTCAATTATCATGTGAGTCCAGGTCGCTCATAACCGGGAGCACGGCTGATATATCAGTTTTACACTCTGCAGAGGTGGTACAACTTTACCCACAAGCCATGTATCCCATCTAGCCTGGGTTGATCGGACCCTTAAACACTGCCGAGGTGATTGGCTAGGGATCCATTATGAGGCTTTCACAAAATACACTTAATACGAAGCAACCCACTAAGGTTTCTAAAGACGATGGTGGTGGCCCCCTGGGTGAGGTACCTTAGCCAAGAATACGTCCCCATGTTAACGTGGACTGCCAGCACCTACCGCTCCTCCTCTTGCCCATATTTCAGGTAAGGTTGCTAGGCACTAAGCATATGAAGCTAATTACCAAAGCCAGAGCCATGATAGCACTCGTGGTTGCACTGTTATCCTGGGTGGTCACTCCATGTTCCAATTAATTTGAAATAATACCGTTTTAACCATCGGGTTAATGCCATAATTGCCAATTAAAATTTTGGAACATTTATACCAATTGATGAGTGACATTAAAAATCATTAAGTTGAGCGGTAGCATAAATTTTGCAAAGCTTAATTATTTCCCCAGGTTAAACAAGGAATACAGTTGGTAAATCTAGGAAATCCTTAATTAGGTTAACCCATCAAATTATGCAATAATCAAAAAGTAAACATTATTATATGCAATGAGTGGGTACAAAAAGAATATGCAGAGGGAGAATCCACTTGCCTTGCTCAAATGTGACCTGCGGATCGTCTTCGAACGAATTCGGTGCGTCTACCACACAGTCGGCTTCTAATAGAGTCGCACATCGCACCTACAAAAATAAAACATACACCAATAAATAAACATGCACCATTACATAAACATACACCATTACACAAATAAACACACATCGCACTTATCACATCTTAAATACGTCCTAATCGCGTAAATACTTATTAATTCAATTATAGCTATTATTGTGAACCCTAATGATGAATTTATGAGTTGGTGCAATAAATACAATTTTAACTAGTATTAATATATTTTAACATCATCAATGAAATTAAATGATAATTATCGTCTTTAATACTAATAAATAAATAAATAGCTTTTATTATTTCTAACTCAAATTATTTAGTATAGCAAAAATGAATTTAACATTCTAAAAATCCCTATAAATACTAATTGAACTTTTATAATACAAGTGAGGTTATTTTGACATAGACTAGTATTTTGCTTACTCTAAAAATTTAAGTGCTAAATTTGTGAACATGATTATTTGACTAGCAAAAATCTATTTTCCATCCTACTAATGATATTTTCTCCTTTCTTTATAAAAAGAAAATGCTATTTAAAATAATTAGATAAATTATCTAGAAATCCTATATTATTCATATGACATGAGTTCTATTCCATTTTCTAAATCCATAAAAATGCACCTATAACTATAATTCTCCAAATAGTTTCTAAAGTTTATTGTGACCAAATTTGACTACAAAGTTTCTTATCTAGTATTTTTATCACCAACGTGTGACTACTAAATCTACGTCATATTCTTTTAAT
The DNA here is from genome assembly GCA_029449295.1 of Zea luxurians. NCBI lineage: Eukaryota > Viridiplantae > Streptophyta > Magnoliopsida > Poales > Poaceae > Zea > Zea luxurians. Next base: position 34,931,383 of record JAOPSE010000031.1, on the reverse strand, counting down.
CCAAAAATCAAAGCCACGGCTAACATGAAATATCACGGTGTACTAACGATCGCATATCTCTACCAAAAATTCCATAACGCAGATACACATAAATTGCGAATCACACGTGTTCATATTACAACAAACAAAATATACAACTCATGAATCGAATCAAAAAGTACTTTTATAAAATACACAAAATAATTTGGGTCGTCTTCAACCTTGGATTCGTGCGTGCGACGGGGAGGACTCGACGGGGTTTCGGCCGAGTGAAGAGCAGGGCTCGACTACGGACGGCGGATGGCAATTGCGTGGCTCCGGCGACGAACTGTGGGCTCCGGTGAACTCCGGCGACGAACGACAACTCCGGCGACGAACGACACTAGCGATGAGCGAGGAGAGCTTAGAGAGATGGGGCGAGCTGGGGTAGACAAGAGAAGGGAGAGAGCTCTGCTGTCCCTTTTATACGGGGCAGGAGGGAGAGGAGAGGTCGCTGGTGGTCTTCAATAGCCATCACAAGCGTCAGTTTCTATCGAGCTTAATGGAGAGAAATGAGAGAATGAGTAACAGACGAGTTCATGCTCCATTAACGGCGAGTAATCAACGGACGTGCGAGACTTCGGCTTCGGTTTCGGGTTCGGTGACGCGGCGTCGCACGGACTGGAGCGCTCGGCGCGGCTGGATGCGCGCAGGGCCGGCCATGGCGCTTGCCTCGGCCGGGGTCACGGTGTGCGCGCCTGGGCGCTTGGGCGTCGGCGAGTGGGGCAGGGCAGGGTGCCGCGCGCGGCTCGTCGGCTCCCTGTACGCGAGCGCGGTCGGACGCGGGCGGCTCGGCGAGCGGCCTGGGCGCGCGGGTCGCGCGGACCGTCGCGGCCACATGAGAGGGCGACTTGGGCTAGGGGCTGCTCGAACGCGGGCAAGGCCGGCCTGGCAGCGGCTTGGCGCGCGATAGAGAGGTGACAGGGAGGAGAGAGAAAGGGAAGGGGAAGAGACTGCAGGGCGGCGACGGCTTCAGCTGAGAGCAAGCAAGCGCGCGCTAGGGTTTAGGTGATTGGGCCCCTAGTGGGCCGGCTAGGTTAGGGTTTTTTTCTTTTTTTTTCTAATTCCGAAATGCATCTTTGAAGAGCTCGAAAATTCCTAAAAATTTCACCAAAACTATTTATAAATAAAATACTTGTTTTAGACTAATAACTATTATATTATTTAATTATTTAATTATTATATTAATTACTAGGTTTTTTCCTTTAAAAGAATTGATGATAAACATCCGATAATCAATCAAGCGCATACAAAGAAAAATGATCAAAATGCAAATAAATAATTAAACACTTAAAACAAAATTATTATCCTAATTACCATAATAACTAAATTCATTATTTTTAATTGATGGCTTTTATGGTGTTACACATATATACATGTATACTATTTTTTTGTTGTGGCTCACGAGCTAAACGAGCCAGCTCGAGTTCGGAAACGAGCCGAGCTGATTCTCTGACTCGGTTGCTTAACGAGTCGAATCGAGTCAGCTTATCCCCTTAACGAGCCAGCTCGAGTTCGGTCAAACCGAGCCGAGCTGGCTCGATATCCACCCTAGCGGGCGGCATGCCGGAGGAGGCAAGAGAAAAGAGGCCACGGGCCAGCAGCAGGCAGAAGCTGATGAGGGTCGTGGTCGTGTGTCGGTCCCTTCCACCCAGCAGGCAGCCCATGCGCGAGTCTACATGAAGATACACATACATACATACACGCTCCAATAATGTCAACAATTCCAATCAATTAGGCGTATATAATAGCGGTAACGATTTTTTTAAATGTAATGGTAGGAGCTCTGTTTTTTAATTAAGAAGAAAAGAATTAATCTAGTTTTAAGTGAAATTGGGCCTAAAACGACGCACAAACAACTCAGACAGCAACAATCCATGAGATATATGTGTTCACTGTTCAGTCATGCACATACATATATAAGCTCCGAGCAGCCTCACAGATCATGGGAGACCAGAGATTATTATTATCATTATCATTACTATTATAATATATAGCCTCACTGTTGAGTCACACGAATTCACCAAATATATCATGACATCCGTCCCATTTCCGCTGCTGTCGTGCCTCCCAGTAACCTCCCACATAGCGGAATGTGCCATCATCCCTCCGGAACCATCTTGGTTTCCAACCATTGTCCTGCATCTTCCGTGACTGCAGTGAAGAAAATCCAATTAGAAAAGATTTTCTATTTGTCGTTATTTAGTTTAAAAATGAACTAGCATTCGAGATGCATACGCATACCATCCGTTGCCTCCTCTCCAGTCGCAGCTTCTCAGCATTGGCCTTACTATACTCCCCATTCTCTACATGTCGCTGATCTGGTCTGAGTCTTGAATCCGTTGGTGGAAGGCTCTCCTAACCAGCAGCAATATAATTCAGAAGTGGCGCTAACAACAAAGGAGGCATAGGCATCATAACGACCTATATCTACCTTGAGTTCTGGAGTCAACTCGTTCAGAGTTATTGCGAACGATGAGAGGTTATAGCGAGTGGGATTAGTCGAAGCTTCATTTTTCTCCCACAACAGAATCACATTCTGCCCTGATGCGCTGCAGTACATCCTCTCATCCCACTTTCCCATTAGGCTTGCCACCGTCGAACCATCACCGTCCTTAACCAATCCTTCAACCTTGCATACAGCTACATCTTAGTAACATCCATCAAAACGATTCCAATGGGATGCTGCATTTCTTTTTTTACCTGCCGAGGGTTGCGCTCAAGGAAAGATTGCCGTTTGAACATCAGCTTGCATGAATATCCCCTGTTCCCAGTTATACTCATCGTTCCATAGTGATTACAATAAATTTGACCAATGATAACGTTATTAATTGTTGTTGTAACCTGGTATACAGATTTTAATAAATAAATTATGATTTCCCCCCCTACAGAGTTCAGTGAAAATAAAGCAAAGTATATTTACCTTACTCCATTGGAAAATTTCTCCATCATCAAATTCTACAGATAACACACCAACAGGATCCAGCTGGATTGTTTGCCCCCAGAACTTGCTCTTTACATTGCTGTCTCCCCAAAATTTCCACCCTTTTCCTTCACAATGACAAGCCATGACCATTGGATGATGACTAACCTATCGCAACAAATACAGCATCATAACATCAACTCCAGCTATAGTTTCTACTGAGGTCATGAAACAGCAATATTTTTTTTTTTTCAACTGAATTACTGATTTAGTTTTCATTGAATTAAAATACTGATTTAGAAACTAGTCACACTGCATAATTCAGTTAATATTGCCAGCCCATTAATTTGTCTTGTCAGGGGACCAAGCCCACCTCTTATGATTTAACAGGAACGAAAAAGGGGTGACTTCTTTAACAAAGAATACACCTTTTCAGAAAAGAAACGGATTCCATTTTCAGGGTAATCAGCTTCATAGGTTTCCCCTAACAATGGATTGAAAGGTTTGCAGGGGCGCCCAACCGAGGAAGCATACCCAGAAACCGCAAATGCAGCAACATTAAGAATTCTCATCAAATTGTCCCCCTGAATTCAGAAGCATAATAATTGCGGAATTATTTCACGAGTCAAATCACAGTGAAGCTTCTAACTCAAATAATTGATTATCAAGTGGGAATTTGTAGCAAGAAAAATACCTTTAGGCCACATTCATATGCACGATCCAACAAATAAGAATATTCCAAGTCCTCAAAGCATTTTTGAAGAGATGATAATGGTTCGTTAAAGTAAACTGGAAGACATACTTGTGTAAGATCTCTTCCGACATTATCCTTGATCATTGACCAAAGACTAACACTTTTTTCCTTCTCAACTGGATCAGGCAACTTCGTGCGACGCTTGAAAAACGGTGGCAGGCACTCACTGTCACCCGTACCAGCTTTTGGTTTCACAAATTTATCACCATAAAGAAAGGTATCCTTGCCAGAATCTGAACATTTCATGTTCAAGCAAGAAAGTCCTGCTGAATCACTGAAACTCTGCCTTGTATCATAAAAATGATAGTCATCGTCATCCAAAAGTTCATCCAACTCCTGTTGCCCAACATCATCAGAAGTTTCTGTATTGCTGCTCTCTGGTGTTAAATTAACAGTAAACAAACATAGTTTAAGGGAGGGGAGGGGGAGGAACTCAATAAAATAGGGTAGACAGTACAAAGAGCAGCGGGCACGCATGTTTTGAAGACAGAATCAAGTGCATATTTTATAATAATAAAGCAAGCATAAACAACAAGTGAAAGAGAAGGATTTCGAAAATCAAGTACCACTACATTTTCCCTGTCCAGAGCTGGAATAGTCAGGTTTCATCAAGTGCGAGTGGAGCTCAATCATATTAGCATTATCATCTGTGCTAAGTACCTGCAAAACACACTATATCATCATGAAACCATGAAAAGGAACTGCAACAGTCAAGAAGTTGAATGTACAGACCAAAAATGATTTCCGTAGAAGGCAGTTACCAATTGGTTGATAGGTCAGTAATGCATGTTCTACAATGAGAACATGGCCAAAAGAACAAACCTCTAGATATATTATACAAAATCCATTAGGATTACTGACAAAGTGACAATTACTCCTCGGTCTAGAGCGACTTGCTTTTCCAAATGGTGGTGCCAAGCAAACAAGGGGTTTGATAAGAAGATGAGAAAACGACTCGATTTTTTAATCACCTTGGTGGCTTGGGAAATATGGAAACATCGCGATGCTTGTGTGTTTGAAGGAGTTCCTCCAAATGTCCAATTGGTTCAGCAAGCTGTAGCTAAGGACAGGGCCAGCGCAGAGCGATACTGCTCGCTGACCATGTGTCGCCGCTATCGACCGCCACAGTGTCAGCATGGGTCGGTTCGCCTGGATAGTCAGTGTGGGTCGGTACCGATCTAAAACCGGTCTCTACTGACCACCTGCTGCCACGTATCCTCTTATATTGGTCCACGTTGTTTTGATATCCAAAGAATTCAAAAAAATCCAAAAACATACATTTATGAATTATGTAACTTCTAGTTCCAGATATTACATATTTTTTTATGTTTGATGAATTATGCCAAATTTGTCTATGGTTTATAAACTATGTAATTTGTATTTGTTTTTATGAATCATATATTTTTTATTTGCTTAGTTATATACTCAAATGAATTTTTGTTTCGATAAAACGCCGTGTTTTATCTAATAAGAGTCGATAAAAAGAGCTGAGGTGGCTGTAGGCTGACAGTAAAGACTATGCACCGGAGCGTTGCGGTAGATAAAGTTTGACGATGTAGATACAGACCAAACGATAGGTAATGTAGTGTTAGATATAGGATATTAGCGCTGGAACCAGCATAATGAGGGTGTTCTGTGCTGCACGGCTGGAGCTTCTGCTCTTAAGCAGAGGCGGATCCAAAGGGGGGGCAAAGTGGGCCATGGCCCCCCCTCTCAATTTTGTACACCCTTTTATGTCTAATGATTATTTAGTATTAAGTGTAGAAAAAATCAAAGTTTTAGATAGTATAAAGTCTTGTTCTAAATCTCTAAACTAATAGCTAGTTGCTAAAATTAGTCGAGAGGTTTAGAATGGATCAACTAATTGTTAGCTATACCCTCAAATAAGTATTAGTTGTTAGATGCCCCACCCCAGCTAAAACCACTTAACAGTTAGCTCTAGAGGTTTAGAACATGGCCTAAAACAATTGTGTTATGAGCCTGCTCGTCGGATCCTCTCGGTCCAGTCCTTGCATCTACCAGTCTGACTCTAATCTTCCCGACACCACCTAAATCAGTCTGCTCGCTGCCCCGTTTCCGCCGCCGACCCATTCCCAATGCGACGCCACCCGACTTCGCCCCTTCCTGGCGCCTCCGTCCCTTGTCCTGTTTTTATCGTGACGTCGATCCGCTCGACATGCTAGATCTCGCTCGTCGCAACGATATGACTTATCCCCTGCGGTCGGCGGACTTGGCGAACTAGAAAATCATGGCTCTCATGTAGTCTTTTTGGCCCCCCCCTGAATTTTTGTACTGCGTCCGCCACTGCTCTTAAGGAGATGCGTCTTTAGTTAACTACTAAGATACGAGTGCTGTTTTAGTGTGCAGTGGTGTGAATGTTGGGTTAGGGAGTCCCTCTTGTATTAGGAGTAGGTATTATTCCTCTTCTTAATAAAATTACATGCAACTGCCCTCCTGCATTGTTCGAAGAAAAAAAAACATATTTGTATAGACTTGAGACGGCTTGCTACATACATAGACTTGAGATGGCTTGCTATATACAATGTCATTTCTGGAAGGGAACTTGCAAAGAAGTCGAAACAATTCTTTCTTTCTTTTCTCTCTTTTTTTGCTTGGCACACGGTTGGTCTTTTTGGCTTATTGGCAAATTTAACTTGTGAACAAGCAGAATCCATCAGACTTAAATAAAACTTAAAGGGGTAAATTGAGAATCTATTAATATTCTAATGGGCATGTACTGCATGAACGTTACCTCAAACTGCTGTGGAAGCCTGCTGAGAAAGCTTACATATTCTTCACAGCGTTGTTTCATCTGTGTGTGATACTGTGAGAATTCTGAATGGACAATCTGTTCACAGTCTTTAATTATTTCCTCACCAAGGCCTTCCTCGTGCATACGATTTCTAAGCCTCTCCGTAGAAAATGATGCATCATTCTGGTTAGTCAATAAACCCCCATCAGGAGAAGATTCAGCTCGAGCAGAAACAAGGGCTTCAATCCAAGCCGCTCGTTCATTAGCAGAGTCTGTTCTCAGCTGCAGCGTCTTGGCTGGAGTAATTATGTAGAACCGCCTGTCATCTGACTTGCTTTCACGGAACGAGGAGATCTGGAGATATTTAAACTCGACAAAATAATCATTCAAAAGTCAAGCGTGTAGGTTCTAAGAAAATGAAATGTTTTTGCTATCCACCAGTTCTTTTTAGAGTCGTCTGGGACATGACTCGCAATTACTATAGATATGTCAAAAGAACTCCAAAGTTATGATAGTAGTTTTAACAATTCATATAACCACTGCAGATTGTTGTTAACTCATCCATGGGGAAAAACTTGGATGCTGCAGATTATACTATCTTTTTAATAACATAGAGCTGCATTTTAGTCCTTTTTATTTAGTAAGAGAGTAGAAGAGTTATAGAAACTCAAGCTATTCAAGATGAAGAAGAAACACAAGGCGGGCAAAGGCACGAAATGAAATAGGATGAAGACAGCAAGAATTAATTAATTGAACAACAATAAGCATGGGGAGAAAAGGAAAGGTGAGTGTCATATGAAAAGAGAAGTCTTGTTCAGGGAAGGGGCAATCGAATCGCAAAGTTTTGGGGCCTTCTTTCTATCACATTCGCATTGCCATTGCGATCTGTAGTGGATGGAAGTTCGTAATTAACCTTTTGGGGCAGAGATAGAAGTAATTAATTAGAGAATAGAGATCATCCAGGGAAGCATTACAGTAGGGGGTGGGGGTGCTGGCGGGGGGACGAAGCGGGCCTGACCTTGAGGTGCACGAGGCCGACGGGGCTGTCGTGGCCGTATCGGGCGTGCCCAATGATCCGGGTGGCTGTGGAGGAAGAGGCGGAGGAGGGGGGCGACGTGGAGCGGCGTGGAATCTTGGAGTAGGCGAGGACGGCATCGCGGATGGCGAACCAGCGCGGGCGCCAGCCCTTGCCGATGTTGGTCCACTTGTAGAGCAGCCCAGCCACGGCCGGCGGTGCATGAGCAAGGGGAGGCGGAGGGGGTCCTCCGTCGGCGGCGGGGAGGCAGCACAGCGGGTGCAAATCCCTCGCCCGCATTACTTCTACTAGTTTCTTTGGATTCGATTTGGAGCCATGGATCGCGCTCGCATTCGGCTCTCCACTCCTCCAGTTTATATACTCCTCCTCCTAGAACTTCCAAATTCAAGTCCACATCAATCATCATCTACTAGAAGAGAAGACCCCTCGCCGGCCTCCTGCTGGCGCCACCACTCCACTGAAAACACTGGTGTTCTTGCTGACGTCACACGCCTCCTGCTTGAGAACTCTTCACGTCTTGCTAGCGATGATTGCCGCCACTCCACGGGGCTGCTCACTCGCAGTCACAGGATGAGAGCGTGTCTGTATCAGATTCTACGGCTCAATCTCGTCTAGCGAGCGAGGCCGCCGTTCACGCTGGTAGTCGTCGTCCACGTCAATTTTTCGTACTCATCCTTAATAATCATATTATATAAAATAATATAAACATGTATGATCGGTGAAAAATAATACTACCTACATTCTTCAGTATTTATCGTCCGCTAGTTCATTTTTAAACTAAAATATGGCAAACAAAAAGAAGAATAATCCAATAAACTAGCCAAATAACTGGTCCAGCTAAATTTTAGTTAATTGGGATGGTTAAGACTGAAGAAGCCAAAGGTAGGAGCCGATGAGTTGAAATCCCCCCACAGTCGCAACGTCGTGAGGGTGTGAGTGTTGCGGCTAGAGTAGAGTCAGGTGTGCACTCTATATAGATGGTAGCCCCTGAATCCTGAGTTAGCCGAAGTTGAGGTGGTGGCAGTCGAGAGACACACGGCAGCGACCTCATTCTTCGGAGGGATCGACATTCGAGCGCGGGACAAAAAGGACAGCAACAACCTTAGAGCCTTCTTGCTTCTTTCCATGTCTAGTCGTCGAGGAGCCCCGCTAGGGAGGCCAGGGGCAGAGCACGCGTCTGCGCAGTCAGGGTGGTCACGCCCGCGGCAGAAGAGAAGGGATGTCGCTGGATCCGGCCGGGAAGGCCACGATAACGATGGACCAACCATGAAGACGGCAATCCGGACAAAGGGATGACGGATCTAGCCGGGAAGGCTATAGTAACGTGGATCCGAGCGAGAAGGCTGTGGCAGAGACGGAACCAACTGAGCTCCTCTGCTTTGCGCCCACGATGGCTGTCTGCGATGGTGGATCGGGCGGCCGACGACGTGTGGAGGCCTTCCCTGTCGTTCACGCTGGTAGTCGTCGTCGACGCTTGAGAAGGTCGGTAAGGAGTGGCGCAGACCCGAGGACGACGACACAAACGTTGGAGCAGGGGTGGGGCGTCTGCAAGGGGCGGAGCCGCACATGGGAGGTGGCCGGCGGCGCCGGAGCTAGGAGAGGAGGGGCTAGCGGCAAGTGGCGTCATGGCATGCGCAGGGAGGAAGAGAGCACGGGGACAGCGTCGTCGCTGTCGGGGGCCACCAGGCAGGTAGGGCCAGCACCGTCGCTGTCAGAGAGTCGCCGAGCAGTCAGGGCCGATGTGGACGCGCATCGCGTGGGCGCATACGACAGTGCAGAGGGAGAGGTCGAGGTGGCGTGCGCGCACCAAGAAGAGGGCTGGCGACGACGGGTCCTGCATAGGCAGACGTGGTATGCGATCACGACGTGAAGAAGACCACCGGCGGCGGTTGCGCCTCCCCGCGCGGAGGCGGGCGAGGCAGGGAGCAGCGCCACCGGGGATGGGAGAGGCGGCGATCAGCATGGGGAGTACAGCAGGGAAGGTACTATGGCCACCCTTTCTCTCGATTAGTGATTTACTCGCATGTAATTATCCGCTGAAGTAACCCGAGTCGCTTCACCAGCATAAGCCATAGTCTGGCCATTCCTTGAGGCCAAGGACCACCTCACTTAGTTCACTATGTCACAAACCTGCCCGAGCCAAAACCCTTAACCTAGGACCTTTGATAGCACAAGTTCACCGCTGCAACAATGATGAGCCATCACAAATCTCGCAGTAGATGATGGGAATGTCACCACCCTCCCCCTCTGCGCGCTGGCTAGAATCCCTGCCGTCCAATTTAGATCGGACCGACCAATCCCAAACCCTTAACCGATCTAATCTAGACCACCAGATCTTGATCCAACGACTGAAGGCACCCAATACCCCTTCGATCATGCCTTTTTATTAAAGAGTGCATGCTATTTTTAAAAATAGAACCCATAGTCCTTAAGTTTTAATCCGAGTTCCTAGTTTTCACATAATAGCCCATGGACTCTAATTTTTCTCACAAACAAGTCCCTTTCTCTTGTAGGAAGGTCTTTAGACCCTAGTTTTTACATTTAAACCCCTATGTTTTTCAAATTTAATACCTAGAGGGCCTTGTTTTATTACATAGAAGCCCAAATAGCCCTATTTTATTTACAAAAGACCCCTAGGCCATGTGTTTTATATTTTAAACGCTATAGGTGTATAGTTTTAAACCAAAACCCTATGTTTTTACACCAAACCATTATGACCTTGCCATATTTAAAATCTAATATCTAAAAATGGTTTTATAATTAAAATATATTCCTAGAACTTTATTTTAAGCACAACTTTTATGCAGAGTCACTATTTTAAATAATTCTTAAACCTAAAGCCTTATAATAATGTGAAGAACAATTTTAATATGATGTTACCTCTTGTTATCATTGTCTGGTGTGTTGTTCTTTCTTTTGTTAGTATGTTAAATGTATGTTTGTATCATGTAGAAGACAACTAGACTGTGGAGCTCGATGGAGCTGTCAATGAAGATCCTTAGCCACAGTTTGGCAAAGGCAAGGGTCCTTTAAAATATTAGTGTCCTATTTCACATGAGAACTTACTTTTCCTGCATAATATGCTTAACCTAAGGTTGACTAGTTTTCTATTTTTCCATGTCCATGTTTATCCATGGGAATGTGTTGTGACGTGTAGCTTTAATTCTAGTGCTCGAACATAATGAATAAACATGATGAGATGATGATACTCTCATTAATGATACAATGTACAATTTAAATAAAAGTGGTTTTATAGCAACCTAGAAGCTTGAGCTAATTTCTCGAGTGCTTCACCCTAAGGATCAGTTTGTTGAGCGAACAACTAGGACAACAGTGCAACCATGAGGGTGGTGTGGGATGCCCTTAACTGATTAATTAGAGGAACTAAAGGTGTAGTTTGCTTCACTATCATGTCGTATGGGGGTTTAGGGCATGGGCCTAGGCGCCTAGCTCTACCAAGGATAGGTGTTGAGGTTTATTCGTTTGGTTTTGTTAGTCACCACGTTAGAGGGGAGTCCTATGCTTAGTAACTAGAGAAACCCAATGAGCGATTATACCATTGGGGAATCTTTATAAAGGCTATGTAAAGAGACCCTGTCGACTCACTCTAGGAGTGTTCAAGGATCTGTACAACATGAGGCAAGTGGGAATCACAACTCATGGGTAAAGTGTACAATATCTGTAGAGAGTGTTTTTTGAAATCGATATATCAGCCATGTTCATGTTTAAGAGTGACATGATTTTCCTCTTTTATTAGAGATATTGTGGTTTGGTTATAATGGAACAATTCTTGAAAGTTATATTTCCTGGGTTAATATTTTTGGGATGATGCTAAAACTTATTTAAAGCTAATAAATACTTGTTTATCTAAAAGCAACCACTATTATCCTAATTCCCCGTAAAGCTAGCCCACCTTAGCCAAACAAGGCACTTGTTGTGTATGTTAGGCATCCACCCTTGCTTTCACACAAACACATGATTGCCCTTGCTACAACCACTGCTCAGGTGAAGAAGCTGCTAAAGTAGACCTCTAGGACTTCGATGAGTTTGAAGACTATGTCAATGATCTCCCCTGTCAGATGCCTATGGAGGGTCGTGATACCTTTCATTTCCTTGGTTTTATTTCCGCTTAAGTTTATGAACAAGGTTATGTTTAAGACAAGGGTTTGTAATATTGTTTAACACTCTTTATATTTATGCACTATGTAATGGAATGACATTTATGCAACCACTATGTATGTGATTTCGATCTTGGCATGTACATTGTCCACATTCATTTTCCCTTCTAAATCCAGGTGTGACATAAGTGGTGTTGAAGTCGTGCTGACTGTAAGAACGCTAGCTAGAGTAGTTATGGTTGTTTTAAGGACCTATTGACTTTTGACTCATCTTATTTTTGATGCTACTTCAAAAACTTGTCATTTAAACTGCTTATTTTCTATATTCTTGTCTCTATTGATTTCCTTGCTAAAAGTTTATGTTATGCAAACTATTTTATGATCAATTTATGTATTCCTTCCTTCTAGATCTATTCTCACTCTTGTGCTTGTGATGTCTTTGTAGATAGCTCATACTAAGCAAACCCCTCGTGAGTCCACCATTTTATTCCTACTGTCCTGTCTTGCTGAGTACTTGCTACGACTGATCGTGCCGGGATAGTCGCATAAGTTGGAGAGTCTCTAGTAGGACAAAGAGGAGTAGGAGTAGCTAGCTACTGCTGAGCACACCGCCCCGACCACCTAGCAGGAGGCACCCCTACACTGACATTGGATGTTACTGTTGGAGGAGACCCTAGAGATGGAGATGATGATGTCGATGTCAACAAGGATGACCATCTTCCCAACAACTATACCGAGGACCATGAGTACGAGGAGCGGGTCATTGCCCATCTCTTGGGATGCAACCACTAGGAGCCGCTTCCATGAGGAGCTTTGTGGACTACTACACCGAGCCTATGGGAGGCACCACTTGTCGATAGAGTATCGATGCCTTGTCATCCAGCACAGTCACGGGTGGTACCTAGATCATTGGGAGGAAACTTGTTTGGTTCTACCCCAATGAGGAACTTTCAAGGCATAGAGGTTCTCGGACCTCCATTTGATCTTCGAGAGGGGATGTGTGGGGTCTTCCACACAAGATGCAACACAACGAGCCTTGTACTTCTACAGCTATGAGTTTGGGAAGGTTGGAGATGGTCTTCACATCAAGTACTACCCTCGCCGCCTTAATGGTAGTATGACTAGCTTCATTGTCTCTCCCATGGGTGAAGACAATCTGAGGCTAGGCGCGTAGACCAACCTCACTGTTGTCCTCAACGTAGAGTTAGACCATGCCTTGGACAAGTTGTGCTAGACCCATGATCGACTCTAGAAGATAGAGTCTGAGCTTGTTGAGTACCGACACCATGGTGGAGGACTTCCCACTCACTTTGGAGTGCACCACTGCTATAGGTCACCACCATGTCAGCAGTGTACACATGGATCGCACACCTATAAGACTAGCTTAGATATCTAGTCTAGTCGAGTCCTTTATGTAATAGAACCCTTTATGTTAGACGTCTTTAGTTCTGAGTCGTTAGTCCTAAGTTCTATTAGACGGTGTTCATGTGCTTCGTTATGGTGAACTCATGTTTGATTAGCTTCTTTGTAATGTGTGGAATTGAGATGTGGAGTTATTCACAACTTTATTATTATGATAGTCAATAATAAAAAGTTAGTTCATTTATATGGGATATACATTTACTTACACTTTCCTCGTTATAGGTGGTGTACCTATCTAGTGAGTTTATGGGATAAGTGGGATCTATGGCAGTAATAATTGAGTTTAAGATATCATGTTTATGCAAGTTACATAGCAATCAAAATATTCATTGTCAAATCATGCTAAGAATAGTTAGTTTGTGTCATGGCACCTGCTTCTTGTCTAAACCTCATCCTTTAGTAGGCCCACTAGCAACCACCCTCACTAGTGCAAGTTTAGTGTCGCAGCTACCCATGGAAAAAGCATGGGCATTCATGAAGAGATGTCCACCGACCTTTGCTCACTCAACAGATCCAATGGATGTAGATAATTAGCTCTACGCTATAAAGTGGGAGCTGCACACTATCCAGTGCAATGACCGCTGAAAGGTTATGTACGGTCCTCGTCAACTAAGAGAAGTTGTACAAGCTTGGCGGGAGGCATATCTCTATGTTCATGAGAACCCTGACACTATCACTTGTGAGGAGTTCAGAGACAACTTTCAGAGCCACCACGTTCCTGAAGGGATGATGATTGTGAAGGAGGAATTCTTGTGTGACATCCTGGCCCTTGGGATGGTGATTTCCTGGCCCAAGGCTTAATAGAATTAATAGAGTATCCATACCAATAAGGTGCATCTTCTTTTTCGGAAGCCTATCTCAAAAGAACCTCTAAGTTAAGCGTGCTTGGCTTGGAGCAATTTGGGATGGGTGATTGTCCGGGAAGTTTTATCGGGTGGGCATGAGTGAGGACAAAGTGCGCACAAAAGACTCGTGTTGGTCTGTGGGGACAATATATGATCCTAGCAAGCTGTCAGGAGTAAGTACTGCTGGTCCAAGGATTGTACGGGGTGTTACAAGTGGTATTGTGATATCCTGACCCCTAGGATGGTGATTTCCTGGCCCAAGGCTTAATAGAATTAATAGAGTATCCATACCAACAAGGTGCATCTTCTTTTTCGGAAGCTTATCTCGAAAGAACCTCCAAGTTAAGTGTGTTTGGCTTGGAGCAATTTGGGATGGGTGATCGACTGAGAAGTTTTCTCGTGTGTGCATGAGTGAGGACAAAGTGCGCACAAAAACTCGTGTTGGTCTATGGGGACAATATATGATCCTAGCGAGCTGCCAGGAGTAAGTACCACTGGTCTAGGGATTGGACGGGGTGTTACAAGTGGTATCACAGCCGACCCTCACGATTTCACGGGCGTGTGTGGGCTAGGGGGTTCGGGTATATGGCGCATGGCGCATGTGGGCCCAGAGTGGTCACATGGCATGACATATGACGACACTAGACATACAGACGTGGCCAAGAGGGGAGGTTCCTGGATTGAGGTTGACCGACGAGGACATCGGTCTTCTAAGGGGGTGGATTGTGATATCCTGGCCCCTAGGATAGTGATTTCCTAGTCCAAGGCTTAATAGAATTAATAGAGTATCCATACCAACAAGGTGCATCTTCTTTTTCGGAAGCCTTTCTCGAAAGAACCTCCAAGTTAAGCGTGCTTGGCTTGGAGCAATTTGGGATGGGTGATCGACTGGGAAGTTTTCTTGGGTGCGCATGAGTGAGGACAAAGTGCACACAAAAGACTCGTGTTGGTCTGTGGGGACAATATATGATCCTAGCGAGCTGCCAGGAGTAAGTACCGCTGGTCCAGGGATTGGACGGGGTGTTACATCTTGGTACTAAGGCAAGGTGCCATGTATGTTAGCGACTATCGAGACCGCTTCTTACAATTGTATCGTTACACCCTAGAAGAAGTCAAAACTAATGACAAGAAGTAATACTGTTTCATGAGAGATCTTATTGATCTCCTACACTACCAACTAATAAATCATACTTTTCCCAGTTTCTAGCACCTAGTCGACCGAGCCATAATTACAGAACAAAAGTGTCAGGAAATGGAGGACAAGAAGCAAAGCTGAATGGACCACAATCAGGTGGTGACACCCATCCTTGCTTGACTAGAAACTAGAATCAACAATGCCATCAAGCCAACCACCAAGGAAACCATGGGAAATAGTACCCCCGACATTAGCATCAACACCAGCACCAGCACAATCACTTCAACTACAATCACTAGTATGGTAGTGGCCAGGCACAATGTGAGAACAACCTAACACCCCCGCTTCTTAGCTGGTAATTAAGGTAGACAGTTGAATGCAATTCTATGATAAGATAGATGCTTCAACTATGGTGATCATGACCACTGGTCTAGGCAGTGCTTGAAGAAGACTAGACAATAGTAGCAGGGCAACAATAAGGCTTCAAAGCATAATCCTCCATAGTAGGTAGCAAGTAGTTTTGGGCAGTAGAACTACAACCATGAGAGAGTGAATCACTTGGCCACTGCAGTAGCACAGGAAGCTCTAGACTTTGCACTAGGTAGGTTTCTAGTTAACTCTATACTAGAAATTGTTTTATTCGATAAGGTACATCACATTCTTTGTTATTAGAACTTTGGTTGCTACCCACAATCTCCCTATAATCTTAAATCCACAACCAATGCTAGTCAGTTCACTTGTGGAAAAATTGAGATAAACAAAATATGTCTCAAGTTTAGTTTGGAAATAAGGGGGATAGAGTTTCTCGCTACCTAGTAATCATATGTACTAAAGGAGTAGATGTTATTCTAGGAATGAATCTATTGCAAAAGTATCAAGGGGTAATACATTGTGACAATAGAGCTATAGACTTGGTATCCACACTTGGAGAAAAGGTTAAGGCTAAGTTAAGTCTAACAACACCGGCTAATGGGAACTGTTATCATTTGGCCACCAACAATGTTGAACTCTTACCACCTGAGTCTAGCAAAGTTGCATCCAAGTTTCTAGATGTGTTCCCAGATGAGTTACCATGTATGCCACCTAAACGCAAGGTTGAGTTTTCCATAGAACTTATTTCTGGAATTACACCTATTTCAAGGAGAGCTTATAAAGTGGCTAGAGTAGAATTGGTTGAACTCATGAAACAAATAGATGAATTGCTAGAAAAGGGTTAAGCAAGACCCAATACCTCACCTTGGGTAGCCCTAGTCTTGTTTGTAGAAAGGAAAGACAATACCAAAAGGATGTGTGTAGATTATCACGCTTTGAATATAGTTACAATTAAGGACAAATATTTGTTACCTAGGATAAAAGACTTGTTCAATCAACTTAGAGTAGCATGTGTGTTCTCCATGATAGACCAATATTCAACCAGCATATCCAGAACTCATACAATGCACACACAATTATAAATTATTACACCAAGTCCATCGATCAACATATCCCAAGTGCAAATACAAGTACAAACCGCATACATGTCCACAAGAAGCCTTGTCTTGCTCTTTGTCTTCTTTAATACATTGACACATTGGTTCCTCATGTTCTTCGCTGGACTATCTTTAGAGGAGGGAGAGACCCCGTCAGGGAGGAGAGATCCTAGGGTGTGTCTTGGGGTCGACAAACCACCCAAGATGCCTCTAATCAACGTAGAATCGAAGAGAGGTGAAGATTCGAGGTAGACGAAGGCTAAACTAGGGCTACCCTTAATGTTTAAGGTAAAAATGATAAGTAGAATCGATTGGATCGATTTTGGGGGTTCAATCGGTTGTACCCCCTTCATCTATATAAGGGGGAGGTCTGGACCCATTACAAGTCGGTTCCCGAGCTAATCCCCTAAAGATTGTTAACAAATTCCGCAAGAAATGAGGAACCATAACTGATTCTGTGCATGCGCGGACCGTCCGGGACGCCACCGCGGATCGTTCGGCCCTAGGGGCGAATACTCCGCAGACACAAACGGTGCTCAACATATGCCCCTGCCTTTTGGTGGAGCTAGGCAAGCCAAAAGCACATGCACTGTCAGCACCCTTCGAGAAACAATAGATCTCACAAGTCATTTTGTTCCTGAAGTAAGAACTAAGCCTGACGCAAGCCACCGACTTTTCAATCTAATAGAGTGATCATTTAATAGAATTCTAATGCATAAAGGCCATTTAGGATTGCATCTTTCTCAGCCATGACCATTTGATCAATGGACCAAAAGGCATAGAATGGAGGTGCCCCCCTACCCGAATAGGGCACGAGACTATGCATGTAATATGGGTTCATCGTTGCACCATTCCACATTTAAACATGATAATATATCGAGGATGAGTAGGTGAGTGGAAAGTATCCTGACATCACTGGGGATGGATGAATAGGCGATGCTTACTGCGTCGCCTTTCGGGCCATTTTATTTGGTTGTTTTGTTTTAGTGGATGGCCTAGGCTGCTTTGTTGGTCGATCGCGTAGAACAACTATCTTGCTAGCGTATTTGGAGAGCAATTCATCAAAAGTAGGGTTGGCTTTGACCAGCCGACCTTATGCGTTATATGTGCTTTGCTCCTGTGTCTCCTTTTTCAATTTGTGTGGAGGCCGACACCTCTGGCCATGTGAGGATTGTCCGGCAGGATCAGTCGGACCATTTATTTGAGCACCGAACCGTCCGTGCGTAGGTGCCACACCGCCCGCGATGCTTGAGCTAGGGAGCCTTGCTCGGCTGCTCGATTGAGCCTACCCCATCGCCTTCGAACTTGTTAGTCTTCCTATCTAGAGCTTTTTGAGCAATCCCTGCTTGTAATATATTCAATGTGCGAGGATCACCAATGACGATGTTTTTGCCTTTGCCTTTATCAGCCACTTCCGGCCAAACCAAGATTTTTTGCTTACTAGTTCTATTATATTGACTGGAAATGGTCGCATGTTGTCGGGGACCATAATTAGGGGTACCCTCAAGACGCCTAATTCTCAGCTGGTAACCCCCATCAGCATAAAGCTGCAGAGGCCTGATGGGTTTGATTAAGTCAGGGATCAGTCCATACGAGCGACTCGATCACGCCACGCCCGAGCCTAGCCTCGGGCGAGGGCAGCCGACCCTGAGGTGTTCCCGTCTCGCCCGAGGCCCCCTTTTTTTACGGCAGACGCATCTCCGGCTCGCCCGAGGCCTTGCCTTCGTTGAGAAGCAACCCTGACTAAATCACCGCACCGACCGACCAAGTCACTGGGGCATTTAACGCAAAGAGTGAGACTGACGGGCGGCCAGGCTTGGCCAAAAGCGCCATAGGAAGCTCCACCCGACCCAGGGCTCGGACTCGGGCTAAGGCCCCGGAAGACGGCGAACTCCGCTCTGCCCGACCCAGGGCTCGGACTCGGGCTAAGGCCCCGGAAGACGGCAAACTCCGCTCCGCCCGACCCAGGGCTCGGACTCGGGCTAAGGCCCCGGAAGACGGCGAACTCCGCTCCACCCGACCCAAGGCTCGGACTCGGGCTAAGTTCCCGGAAGACGGCGAACTCCGCTCCGCCCGACCCAGGGCTCGGACTCGGGCTAAGGCCCCGGAAGACGGCGAACTCCGCTCTGCCCGACCCAGGGCTCGGACTCGGGCTAAGGCCCCGGAAGACGACGAACTCCGCTTCGCCCGACCCAGGGCTCGGACTCTGCCCCGGCCTCTGCCGAACGACCTCCGCCTCGCCCGACCCAGGAGCTCGGGCTTGGCCTCGGCCATGCAGGACAGACTCGACCTCGGCTTCGGAGGAGCCTCCACGTCGCCCGACCTAGGGCACGAGTCCGCCACGTCGACAGGAAGCGCCATCATCACCCTACCCCGAGCCAACTCGGGCCGCAGAGAACAGGACCGACGTCCCATCTGGCTGGCTCCGCCAGATAGGCAATGATGGCGCCCCGCTGGATCCATGACGACGGCGGCTCTCAGCTCCCTTACGGAAGCAGGAGGACGTCAGCAAGGGCCCAACCACTCCGACAGCTGTCCCTCCGCCAGGCTCCATTGCTTCTCCGACAGCCACGACGCCACACTAGCTGGGTGCCAAGATCTCTCTGGCTGCCACCTTGGCATGTACTTAGGGCACTAGCTCTCCCCCGCTAGACACGTAGCACCTTGCTACACCCCCATTTGTACACCTGGATCCTCTCCTTACGCCTATAAAAGGAAGGACCAAGGCCTTCTTAGAGAGGGTTGGCCTCGCGGGAACGAGGGCAGGGGCAGGCGCTCTCTTGGGGCCGCTCGCTCCCCTCACCCGCGCGGACGCTTGTAACCCCCTACTGCAAGCGCACCCGACCTGGGCGCGGGACGAACACGAAGGCCGCGGGAATCTCCGACTTCCTCACGACCCGGCTCCGGCCACCTCGCTCTCTCCCCCCTTCACGCTCGCCCACGCGCTCGACCCATCTGGGCTGGGGCACGCGGCACACTCACTCGTCGGCCTAGGGACCCCCCGGTCTCGAAACGCCGACACATGTCCACTTGCATCTCCTAAAAACTCAACCAATCCTCATTTATGGCTGATTGTATCTATCGACAAAAAACGTTACAATCATTGGTGGCATGGGAAAAAGAATCGTGCCACTTGCAGTAAGCACGTCTCTTTAATTCATTTAGAGGAGGAAGAGTATGATTTACTTTAATGTTGCCACTTTTGACTAGTTCATCAAATATTTTATCACACTTAGCAACATTAAAATTAAATTTAACTTCTTCTTGCCAATTCTTTTGAACTGACTTTAAAGAAGAACAAGGTGAAGGTTTGGCCTTTGTTGGCCAAACAAGTTCAGTGGTACATATATCTATGGATTCTCATCCGAATTATCATGCTCCATTAGATGTGTAGTACAGCCAGCCGATTTTGATGTCTCTTTACATCAACTTTCATAGGTCAAAGCCCGCTAATGTAGCTAAGCTATTGAAAAGAACTGAGTGCCATCCAATTTGTTTCTTAAGTAGGATAGCAACCCATTAAAAGCCAGCCTTGCTAGCTCTTTGTCTGTGACATGGATTTGAAAGCATCGGTTTCTAGTGCCCCAGAACCTCCGGATATAATCATTAACCAATTCCTCATGTCCCTGTCAGACTAAGGCTAAATCATCCAACCCTAATTCATATTCCTGGAAAAGAAATGCTCATGAAATTTACTTTCTAAATCATTCTAGGAATTAATGGAATTAGGAGCTAGGGTGTACCATGCAAAAGCGGTACCAGTAAGGGATAAAGAAAATAAACAAACACAAAAGGCTTCTCCGTCGGCCAATTCGCCTAGGTATGCTAGGAACTGGTCTACATGTTCGTGTGTGCTTCTACCACTTTCACCAGAAAACTGGGAAAACTCTGGTATCCTTACCCTTGTGGGTACAGGACAGTGTCAAACCGACGATCATATGGCTTTTTATATGATTGCCCTACTATGGCTACACTAACTCCGAGCCTATCTTGAAATAGTTCAACCATCTCATCTCTAATTTTCTCCATTATGCCCGATGGCAGACCACCGAACCCTAGGTTGTGAGGCTCATTTGGCTGGGCATTATTATGCTGACCTTCCTGCCGTGGCCAATCAAGAACATTAAATGGCTTGTGATCATATGGTGCACTATGATTTAAATATATATGTGGAGGAACTTACTGCTACTGTGGTGTGTAATAAATTGGTGTATGATGTGCAACAGTAGGCTCCGTGTATGCGTATCCGGAGTGTTCGGTCCAGGCGGTCGGACGGTCCGATGCTAAGCCGGACTATCCGATGGTAAATCTGGACTATCCTGTTGTATTCACTATTGCAGGGGTGCCACGTGGTGGTCCTAGTGTAGCCCTGTACTGTCCTGCTGGAAAAGTCAGATGATCCGCGTAGGAGCCGGACGATCCGGGCAAAGGCTCGGATGGTTCGACCGTGTCTAGGGGCGCCGGTTTGCCAAGCAGGGACGACAGCGGTGGTATTTTCCCTGGATATGAGTTCATTTGTATACCATATAATAGCTGGGGCTACGAATCCCCATTTATTGCCGATGTATTAGACACATATATCATGTTACTAGTTTCAAATGATGGGAAACTAGGAGCAACAGATTTCTCCAACGAACGTGTTAATTTTCTAATTGATTCTTCTAACCCTCCAATCTATTGTTTCATTTGATCTTGTTGTTGATTTACATACCGTTTCATAGATTGGATGTCGTCGGGTTTACTTACATTAGAGATTTGAAGCGAAGGTAGAAGAGATGCGGCCTCAATCTCTCTATGTTTGACAACCTTCTAGTGACGATCCACCGTGAATTGTGACAATAAATTCTCCTTCGCTTGACGCATGTAGTCTTTGTATCGCTGTTGCTCATCAGTCGACAGGCTTTCAATAACCAGCCTAAGGATATTGTTTGGGGAGATATCGGTGCGATCTTTAGAACCAACCATTTGAGGGGTCTAATTTTTAGTAGATCTAGACACATGTTCACCAGTAGAGTCGCTAAAAAGTATGTTTGCGCCGATCTAGGTGCCAAATATAGGAAGATGAACCGCCTTACAATGCTCTCTATGGAGGCAAGGACGGTCCGCGACCTGGTCGTAGGAGCGGCTCCTTCTCTGCGTACGTTCGGACGATCCGCGCCTAGGGCTCGGATGGTCTGTGACTGACGCAGAGATCTTCATATCAGACCTACATCCTGCCTCCCGGGAGGGACCCCCGTCGAATTGGAGAGATCCTAAGATGTGCCTTGAGGTCGGTAGGCCACATAAGACGCCTCTAGTCTACGTAGAGCTGAAGAGAGGTGAAAATTCGAGGTAGAGGAAGACTAAGCTAGAACTATTCTTAATTCTTAAGATAAAAATGATAAGTAAAATTGATCGGATCGATTGTGGGGGTTCAAGCGGCCATACCACTTCATCTATATAAGGGGAGGTCTGGATCTGTTACAAGTAGGTTCCGAGCTAATCACACGAAGATCGTTAACAAATCCCGTAAAAAACGAGGATTGGACATGTACGGACCGTCCGTAGGACACAAAGGGTGCTCAACAGTTGTGGACCTGACCGATGGGTCCCACTGGTAAGAGGGTGGAAGCGATTTGTCGTACCTGTAATGACGTCACTGAAGGACGAAAGTGCTTCGTAAGAGCATCAACGGGGGAACATGTGCTGCTCCAAGGGAGAAAACGGAGCAAATGGCGGTTCTGTTCCAGTCAAGTGAACGGTTGTAAAAATCCAATAACAAAAACAACTATCCTCAAGTTTTCTTGTTGCTCACGATAATAGGAAAAATAAATAAACATATAATAGGCATCACACAGAACTAATCTCTAGAACTGTGACAAAAAATAGTAGCTAAATAATGTCATTTCATGGATCGGATGTGGCGGCCAGTTTGTAAGCATGGTATGTCAACATCCATCTGCTGAATTTGATGGTCAAAATATTCTGCGATGGATGGTGATCGTGGCCGTGTGGGGGTCCGGCGGAAACCCCGGCCCATCGAGCAACTGCAGCGCATTGTTGCATTGCAGCAGTCACACAAGTTGTCTTATTATCTATCTATCTATCTGCATATGTACGACGTGTTGCTCGAGGCACCAACCACTAGCTAATGCCATGGATTTCTCATCTCTGTTATAACAGTATACTCACAGTTGTCAATCTCAGTCATGTTTATGTTCTATATATGTATCTATATTCTTCATCGTCATTATCTAGTTGAATATAGACAAAAAAAAATCAAGACCTAAACAAATACTATTTTGAAACGGAGAGAGTACATGTTCCTTTTCTACTATATATATTCTTCTACCTTTGATATATATAACATCCTATCTTTAATGTTCCTCTTAATTTATACAGTATGAAATCAAGTTTAGATAGCTGCAAATTTTACTAAATGGTCGACCAGTGGGCTTAGTCATGATATCCTCCACGTGTTGGAGTTGGCGAGCCTCAAACGCAACTAGATGTGCGAACACGTCGTCAAGGGAGAGTGTCTCGATCTTGATCCTCATGAAGGTGACAAATGGGTCGTAGTCAGCTAGGAGCCCCACTAGCATATAGGCAAGGATCTCCTCATTGCGTAGAGGAGCGTCGGCGATGGCGAGACCTATGGTCTTCTAGAAGAAGTCAGCAGTAGACAATTCATGTTACTTCGATGTAGCAAGTTCCACATGGATTTACACCCTGCATGCCTTTGTGGATGAGACGAATTTCTTCCCAAGGGCATTCTAGGGCTTCTTGGAAGATGTGGCACCGACAAGATGTCCACACCCGATTTCGCAAGACAAACTGAATGCGAACTATGTACTTGCCAGGATCTGAATCACGTACACACAATTACACAAATGACATATTATTGCGCAATCCTCAAATATAAGGAGTATTAAACTGCATTACAAACCATTGTCATTACCATCATATAGTTCAACATACTCACACGAAAACGTAAACTAAGATAACTTGACCCTCCACGTGCAACTAACTGGGGGAGATCATTAGCCTAGTCTTCAAACTCATCAAAGTCTTGGAACTCCTAGAGATCCACATTAGCAACTTCTCTTGAGCATGGGTTGCACCGAGGGCAACCTAGTGTTTGTATGAAATCAAGGGTGAGTACGCAACGTACTCAACGAGTGCCCCGTTTGGCTAAGGTGAACTAACTTTATATGGGGTTTGGTTGATAGCAATTGGTTTTAGTTAGTCAGTTATTTATTAGCATTAAATTTTCTTAGCACCAACACAAGGTGATTAACACCATGAAGATAAGAGTATATCATCATTATTCCATCATCTTCTTCATATCTCAGACCATATGTAAACACTAATCAAAGAGGAGCTCTAGGCTGCTCTTAACAGTGAACACAACTCATATACCAGTTTCAATTAAACCTCAATATAGATTGCACACTTTACCAATTTGTCGTGATTTCCTTTCTACCCAAGGATCATGACTCCCCATTTGATCACATCCTGTAGGGTCTCTCTAGGATTAGTTTAATATAATATAAAACAAGTTTTCATAGATAAAGACCCGATTATAGGGGCCTATCTACACAGTGCAAGGGGCCTTTGGGGGTTTACTTTTGAAAATAGGGGTTGGAGTGCAAAAAATCGAGGTCTAGGGATCTCTCTACAATAGAAAAGGACCATGCAAGGGAAAACTAAGGGTCAAGGGTCTCTTTAATAAAAGGCTAAGGTCGAAAGGATATCAGTCTCCCTCAGCCATTAGATCACTACCGGAATCTAGATCTTTGCCGAGTGCATTTTGTCGGGCACTCGACAAAGAATTCTTTGCCGAGTGCCACACTCGGTGAAATAACACTCTTAGCAACGACCTTGTTTACCGAGCGTGAGACACTCGACATAGACAGACACTCGACAAAGCCCCTTTTGCTGAGTGTCAAACGCTCGACGAAAGGGCAGCTATGTCCGTTAGTGGATCTAAGTCAGGCGTTCTAGATTAAATTAGTCAGGGTAGGTTCCAACGGTGAACAAAGGGGTCAACAACACTCCAATCTAGATTAAATGGCCGAAGGTCCTCCTGTGAAGGGGAGCCGAGCGAACTAAGTGGGTTCAAGCGAAACATTGATCAGGTTCGAGCGGTTTGATGTAGATCAAATGGCTAGGGTCTTAATAAAAATGGGGTTGGGTGAAACAAAGGGTTGGGTCCGAAAGAGAGGGGTCAGGCAAACCGAGGGTCGAGTCCGATGAGGTTTGACTAACTCTAACGAGGTCTAGAGGGATCTTGTGTCATGGTAAACTCATCACAGTGGGCTCGAGCATTAGAGAAAAGGAGGGAACGACAATTATGGTTAACTGAGGTGATTAGGGATCACCGGAGAGCATGATTTCTCAGCTCTTGGGATCAGGGTGTACAAGATTCATTTGGAAAGACAGTCGAGGCCATGGCAATCCTAGTAGAGGGGTTTGGTTGGGGTTCAGACCTAGGGATGGCAACAGGTTTGGAACCCCGTGTACAAGGTTTACAAACACGTACCCATGAGGATAATACCAAACCCACACCCGCTACATTCGATGGGTACAATATCCTACCCGTACTTGGTACACGCAGGCACATAAGTACACATATTTTACATATATATACATATATGTAGATATATTCATATACATATATAAACTATAAACACACACACACACACACACACACACACACACACACACAATGTGGGTACGTGAGTTCGTGAGCATGGGTACAATTTTTTCATACCCATGATAGAAAAAACCTATTGGGTTGAGAATCAAACCCACACCCATACCCGCGAGTACAAACTTGCACCCTATAGGGTTTTTACCCGTGGGCACATGAGTAAAATGAGCCATTGAAATCCCTATCCGGACCTGCCAACAGGGTCTGACGTCTTCAACACGGCTCTTGCTTTAACATTAGTTGGGTTCAGCTACTCCAGCGAGCAATTGAGCGTACACAAGCGAGTAATTGAATGCAAGAGTGGGTCTAGTGTGTTCCTTACCTCAGTGTGAAGTTCGAAGCATGGTTGTGTCAGTTGGTACATGGCTTAGGGGTGGGGTCTGGTGGTGCTGGGGTTCGACCTATGCAGAACCATGACAACAATGAGCTAGAAAGGTGCCAATGGCGACCTAACGAGTGCACAGTTATCAAGATTAGACTAGGAAACTTATCGGGGATTCCTTTGATTCTAGAGGTGGTCTAGCATCATTGGAACAGGTGTAAACACGAGCGGCGATCCAGCTACTAGGATGGTGGTAACTAGGGCAAAAGGATGGGTAAGAGAGCGAACTATGGTGTGCTTTGGGAGCTGGTTTTGAAGTCGACACTTACCCGACAAAACTCGACAATGGTGACAGGTTGCAAACACGAGAAACATGTTGGCAACCACTACGACAATGGTGGTGGCACGAGTAGAGGGCAGAGAGGCAGCCTAGCGGTGTCGATGAGCGAGGGTAGGACCTCGAGCATAGTGCAGTGGCGGTGGTATTTATAAAGAAGAGGGCATGGGCGTCGGGTGGCCGAACCACTCATGAACGTGGGGGGAGCGTCGTGGTGTCGTGCTCGTGTACATGCATGAACGACGTTTGGAGGTTAGGGCCAAAGCCAATAGGTGGGATCGGGGTGTTGGTGAGAGCTAGATCAAGTGTGGATTTGGACGATCGAGTGTGGTGGGCTTTGGTGGTGGCTATGGTGTGGGTTGCTCTAGGGCGATGTGTGGCTAGGGCCTAGAGTCACGCGCATGGCGTTGTTGGGCTGCACCGATCATCATTACTACCGCCGCCATGTCTGGCCTGGCAAGGCGAGCGAGCGTGCACATATGGCACACCAATCTCCTCCTAATTTCACAGTAGATATATTTGGAATCCACCTTTAAAGTTGGTCAAAGTCTTATCTAACTAGCAATGTGGGATTAAACTTTTAAGTTCCTAGTATTTAATATGGGACACGAGATATTAATTGTCTTAAGTAGGATGACCCATTTATTCCAACACAAATTCATCATTTTATGCTCATACATATATACTAGCAGTTTTTAGTATTTTGTTTGATTCTTGTAAGGTTTTTATTGATTTCTGCGGTAGTTAAGGGGTATTTGGTTTGAGGAATCACTCCACCTAAGATAAGGTGGTGCAACATGAGTTCATTTCTCAAATTCGGTGGAATGACTTCATTCCTTATGTTAGTACTAACTAACTAACTATGATGAACGAGATTGTGATGAAACAACTCATTCTATTCCACAAACCAAACATAAAAGCGAGGAGTAAAAAGATGCTGAACTAGCTTATTCCTTAAACCAAACAGCTTATAAGTGTCTCTTCTGGTCTTAATTATAAGTACTAGTTTAGATTCTAATGCTATGATTCGGCTAGGCCACAAATAAATATAATAATAAGAAGAAAAGGGTCCAATTTCCTCGACACTAAAAAATGTAGAACCAACGATCTATCAGTTAAATTGCTGCTGCGGTTGTGGCTGCGGCTCAAGTCTCTCTCTCTCAACAGGCGGGTACTGTTAGCAGCAGCTGATAGACTCACACGATCGGAGTACAATGATCCGCACGTGCGCCCATGTGATGTTCACGCGGCGCGCTATGCATTGCAGATCCTCCCGACAGTCCCTACGTATGAGGCATCAATCACACTCATATTCCATATATACAATGACATGATGACTACCCATTTCCAATTTCTTGGGCTACACATCATTTAAGGGCTTCTTCCATTGCCTCCACACATTTTTGCCGGAGGTGTCTGCAATAAAGTTCGTACTGATCAATTTTTAAGTTTAATTTATTTGTAATATATATACATTAGGTGGATGCCCGTGCGTTGCAACGGAAACATATCGTCAGTACAGGGAATATATTCTGGTGTACAATTTTCACTAAAATTCAAAATCAACGGACTCCTGGAACTGGAAGCCAGGTGTAGAGGACAACAGTGCGCGCCGTGTCCCAATGCCGGACCACAAACTTGCGACATCATATTCAGAAATAGCATCAAATGATATACAGTAGTTGCTATAAACATCCATCCTCAAACATGCGACAACTTAACAGAAGCGGCAAGGGTTTACACGCCTGATAAAATAACAACATCTCGATCTACATCAAGCCACCACTAATGATTTTATTGGCGGCGTTTATGTACTCGAATAATTTTATTGGTGTTTATGTACTCGAACAAACCAAATGTAGACATCGAACTACAACAAATGAGATAACAAAACTGTCCACCACCATGGCAACGGGTCCAACTGATTACCTCAAGCTAGCATACATTACGCATCCAACCCCGATAGCACAGAACCACGATCACCAATTCACCATAGAAGAAACATTTGCACAAGAGACGAACGGCAACAGAGCTGGATGCCTGGATGCCTGGACAACAGAGAACACGGAGGCAACAACGCCTACAGGATTTGCAGCACCCCGGTCTAGACAGGGTAGATGAAGAGCAGGAGGATGCCAATGGAGTTGGACACGCCATTGCCCTTCCTGAATGCGTTCCTGAGTCCATCTGACGCCCTGATGTGCTCTTGGAGCAGGTAGCATCTGATCGCAAGGCATATGAAGACACCAACGAGGTCGTCCCTGAAGGTGTGTGCGAACAGACTGGGGGCGGCCGCTGTGAGCAGGATGATGGAACCGGGAAGCTCTAACCAATCTGGTGCACAGGATGAAACGATGCTAAAGAGTCACTAATGAAAATGCATGAACTGTGGCTATTTTATTTTAAGCACAAAACTGCAAAATGTTAATAAAATGTAAATGAAACCAATATCTGTGGCGCGCATTGTGTCGTGTTGATTCAGAGCTGAGTTTCAGTTCTTGGACATGTACGAGTACGAACGTGCGCGCACACACACGAACGTATCTTTGATCAACAACTAAGATTCGGTACCTGGACCGTCGTCTTGGTGCCGACATGCTCCTCGATCTTCTTCCAGTCGCGTCCAAACCTGAGAAGAGAAAACAGATAACTCAATGACCATCAAGTCCACTCATCATGTCCTGCGTTCATCACTGGGGAAAAAAGGCGACGTGCAGCGAAACAATTCCAGACTTGTTCTGAGATGAAGCTCTAAACAACCAGAAAGGCTCCTAGCTGTATGTGTCTGTTCCTCGAACGCGACTCACATGAGCAGCGCGTCGACGAAGCGGGCGTGCTCCTCGGTGCTCCACCGCTCGCGGGGCTTGGTGATGGTGTAGGGCTTCCTCGCCTTCTTCCCGGGCATCTCGCTGCCCATGGACGAGTAATCCCTCTCCATGGACCAGCTCAGCTCAGCTGATGCCTGATGGGAACGGGGTCGTCGTCCCTCGAAGCACGGCCTGCAGGCATATATATAATAGGTGGATGCCCGTGCGTTGCAACGGGAAGATAAAATATCACGATAACTCATGTACAAATGTGTTATAATATTATAGGAAAAGGTTACAAATGTGTTATAATGTTTAGGAAAGAAATCAAACCCACAGCCTGTGCACTCACTGGGACCTGAAAACATTAGATGGACAGTATTTTGGTTAGCATGTTTTTGGATCAATTCATAGCTCTGAATTCCATAAAAAAACGCTAGTATACTGATTACCCAATTTCGCAGATGATCAAACAGAGCAGCAGGATAATCTCTACTACACCTTAAGGCTGGAGCGAGGGCGTCCACCACCCTCACCGTGCCCCCGCTCCAGCCCCCGCCCGCACCGTGTTCTCCTGGCTTCCATAGTCAGTACTCTTGTTTTAAAGCTCCTGTTTGGGATCCAGCCCAGGTATGGGAAGAAATCCCTCCAGTCGACCTCGATTGCACACATCATCGTGTCAGCCACAGCAGTCTGGTAGATTTCCTCCCTCGATAAAGCCTTCCCAAACTCTTCTACATAGACGGAACTTACGTCCTCGCTTAAAGCCTGGATTTGCAGCCCAGTCTCAAATCTCAATATATGTAGAAAATCATCTAGAACAGGTTGACAGTACCAAAAAAAATTACAGAAAGCACTACTAACTTGCCTGAGTCATGGATAGTGAAAGTCGCCTAGAGGGGGGGGGTGAATAGGGCGAAACTGAAATTTACAAAAATAAACACAACTACAAGATGGGTTAGCGTTAGAAATAATAATGAGTCCGAGAGAGAGGGCGCAAAACAAATCACAAGCGAATGAAGAGAGTGACACGCGGATTTGTTTTATCGAGGTTCGGTTCTCGCAAACCTACTCCCCGTTGAGGTGGTCACAAAGACCAGGTCTCTTTCAACCCTTTCCCTCTCTCAAATGGTCCCTCGGACCGAGTGAGCTTTCTCTTCTCAAATGCTTGGAACACAAAGTTCCCACAAGGACCACCATAATATTGGTGTCTCTTGCCTCAATTACAAGTGAGTTTGATCGCAATGAAGAATCAAAGAAGGAAGAAAGCAATCCAAGCGCAAGAGCTCGAAAGAACACAAGCAAATCTCTCTCACTAATCACTAGGGCGTTGTGTGGAGTTTGGAGAGGATTTGATCACTTTGGTGTGTTTAGAATTGAATGCTAAAGCTTTTGTAAGTAGTTGAGAAGTGGAAAAACTTGGATGATTTGAATGTGGGGTGGTTGGGGGTATTTATAGCCCCAACCACCAAACTAGCCGTTTGGTGCAGGCTGACTGTCGTATGGTGCACCGGATAGTCCGGTGCACACCGGACAGTCCGGTGCGCCAGCCACGTCACCAAAGCCGTTGGGTTCCGACCGTTGGAGCTCTGTCTTCTGGGCCCGCCTGGATGTCCGGTGGCGCACCGGACAAGTACTGTAGAGTGTCCGATGCGCCAGCATGGGCGTGCCTGACCTCTGCGCGTGCTGGCGCGCAATAAATGTACTGCAGGTAGCTGTTGGCGCCGTCGTAGCCGTTGCCCCGCAGTTACACCGGACAGTCCGGTGTACACCGGACATGTCCGGTGAATTATAGCGGAGCAGCCGAAGCGAATTCCCGAGGCTGGCGAGTTCCTGAGGCCGCTCTTCCTTGGAGCACTGGACACTGTCCGGTGTGCACCGGACAGTCCGGTGAATTATAGTGGAGTTGCCTCTGGATTTTCCCAAAGACGACGAGTTTGCACTGGAGTCCTCTGGTGCACCGGACATGTCCGGTGGCACACCGGACAGTCCGGTGCACCAGACCAGAGGTGCCTTCGGTTGTCCCTTTGCTCTTTTGTTGAACCCAATACTTGGTCTTTTTATTGGCTAAGTGTGAACCTTTGGCACCTGTATAACTTATACACTAGAGCAAACTAGTTAGTCCAATTATTTGTGTTGGGCAATTCAACCACCAAAATTAATTAGGGACTAGGTGTAAGCCTAATTCCCTTTCAATCTCCCCCTTTTTGGTGATTGATGCCAACACAAACCAAAGCAAATATAAAAGTGCATAATTGAACTGGTTTGCATAATGTAAGTGCAACGGTTGCTTGGAATTGAGCCAATAAATGTTTCTTACTAGCTATGCATGGATTGTTTCTTTATTATTAACATTTTGGACCATGCTTGCACCACATGTTTTGTTTTTGTAAATTCTTTTTGTAAATCCTTTTCAAAGTCCTTTTGCAAAATAGTCAAAGGTAAATGAATAAGATTTTGAGAAGCATTTATAAGATTTGAATATTTTCTCCCCTTGTTTCAAATGCTTTTTCCTTTGACTAAAAACAAAACTCCCCCTCAATCAATTCTCCTCTTAGTGTTCAAGAGGGTTTTAAGATATCAAGTTTTGAAAATACTACTTGCTCCCCCTTTAGAACAAAGAGATACCAATTTGAAATTTACCAATTGAAAATCATTAATTTTAAAAATTAGGGTGGTGGTGCGGTGCGGTCCTTTTGCTTTGGGCCAATACTTTCTCCCCCTTTGGCATGAATCGCCAAAAACGGATACTCGGAATGAAATATAGGCTCTTCCCTAACTACTTTCTCCCCTTTGGCAAATAAAACATATGAGTGAAGATTATACCAAAGATGGAGAGTGATGCGGAGCGACGGCGAAGGATGAGTAGTAGAGTGGAGTGGAAGCCTTTGTCTTCGCCGAAGACTCCAATTCCCTTTCAATATACCTATGACTTGGTTTGAAATATACTTGAAAACACATTAGTCATAGCATATATAAAAGAGACATGATCAAAGGTATACTTATGAGCTATGTGTGCAAGTTTAGCAAAAGAAATTCCTAGAATCAAGAATATTGAGCTCATGCCTAAGTTTGGTAAAAGATTGTTCATCAAGTGGCTTGGTAAAGATATCGGCTAATTGATCTTTAGTATTAATGTAAGCAATCTCGATATCCCCCTTTTGTTGGTGTTCCCTAAGAAAATGATACCGAATGGCTATGTGTTTAGTGCGGCTATGCTCAACGGGATTATCCGCCATGCGGATTGCACTCTCATTATCACATAGAAGAGGAACTTTGGTCAATTTGTAACCATAGCCCCGTAGGGTTTGCTTCATCCAAAGCAATTGCGCGCAACAATGGCCTGCGGCAATGTACTCGGCTTCGGCGGTAGAAAGAGCGACCGAATTTTGCTTCTTTGAAGCCCAAGACACCAAGGATCTTCCCAAGAACTAGCAAGTCCCCAATGTGCTCTTTCTATTAATCTTACACCCCGCCCAATCGGCATCCGAATAACCAATTAAATCAAATGTGGATCCCCGAGGGTACCAAAGCCCAAACTTAGGAGTATAAGCCAAATATCTCAAGATTCGTTTTACGGCCGTAAGGTGTGATTCCTTAGGGTCGGCTTGAAATCTTGCACACATGCAAACGGAAAGCATAATGTCCGGTCGAGATGCACATAAATAGAGCAATGAACCAATCATCGACCGGTATACCTTTTGATTGACGGATTTACCTCCCGTGTCGAGGTCGAGATGCCCATTGGTTCCCATGGGTGTCTTGATGGGCTTAGCATCCTTCATTCCAAACTTGGTTAGAATGTCTTGAGTGTACTTCGTTTGGCTAATGAAGGTGCCCTCTTGGAGTTGCTTGACTTGGAATCCTAGAAAATACTTCAACTCCCCCATCATCGACATCTCGAATTTCTGTGTCATGATCCTACTAAATTCTTCACATGTAGATTCGTTAGTAGACCCAAATATGATATCATCAACATAAATTTGGCATACAAACAAATCATTGTCAAGAGTTTTAGTGAATAAAGTAGGATCGACCTTGCCGACTTTGAAGCCATTTGCAATAAGGAAATCTCTAAGGCATTCATACCATGCTCTTGGGGCTTGCTTGAGCCCATAAAGCGCCTTAGAGAGCCTATAAACATGATTAGGGTACTCACTATCTTCAAAGCCGGGAGGTTGCTCAACATAGACCTCCTCCTTGATTGGTCCATTGAGGAAGGCACTCTTCACGTCCATTTGATAAAGCTTGAAGCCATGGTAAGTAGCATAGGCTAATAATATGCGAATTGACTCAAGCCTAGCTACGGGTGCATAGGTTTCACCGAAATCCAAACCTTCGACTTGGGAGTATCCCTTGGCCACAAGTCAGGCTTTGTTCCTTGTCACCACACCATGCTCATCTTGCTTGTTGCGGAAGACCCACTTGGTTCCTACAACATTTTGATTAGGACGTGGAACTAAATGCCATACCTCGTTCCTCGTGAAGTTGTTGAGCTCCTCTTGCATTACCATCACCCAATCCGAATCTTGGAGTGCTTCCTCTACCCTGTGTGGCTCAATAGAGGAAACAAAAGAATAATGCTCACAAAAATGTGCAACACGAGAACGAGTGGTTACCCCCTTATGACTGTCGCCAAGGATGGTGTCGACGGGGTGATCTCGTTGGATTGCTTGGTGGACTCTTGGGTGTGGCGGCCTTGGTTCTTCATCCTCCTTGTCTTGATCGTTTGTATCTCCGACTTGATTATTGCCATCATCTTGAGGAGGCTCATCTCTTTGATCTTCTTCTTCATCAACTTGAGCCTCGTCCTCATTTTGGGTTGGTGGAGATGCTTGCGTGGAGGAGGATGGTTGATCTTGTGCATGTGGAGGCTCTTCGGATTCTTTAGGGCACACATCCCCAATGGACATGTTCCTTAACGCGATGCACAGAGCCTGTTCTTCACCTATCTCATCAAGATCAACTTTCTCTACTTGAGAGCCGTTAGTCTCATCAAACACAACGTCACAAGAAACTTCAACTAGTCCTGAGGACTTGTTAAAGACTCTATATGCCCTTGTGTTTGAGTCATATCCTAGTAAAAAGCCTTCTACAGTTTTAGGAGCAAATTTAGATTTTCTACCTCTCTTAACAAGAATAAAGCATTGGTACCAAAAACTCTAAAATATGAAATATTGGGCTTTTTACCGGTTAGAAGTTCATAGGATGTCTTCTTGAGGATTCGGTGTAGATATAACCGATTGATGGCGTAGCAAGCGGTGTTGACCGCCTCGGCCCAAAACCGATCCGGTGTCTTGTACTCATCAAGCATGGTTCTTGCCATGTCCAATAGAGTTCGATTCTTCCTCTCCACTACACCATTTTGTTGTGGGGTGTAGGGAGAAGAGAACTCATGCTTGATGCCCTCTTCCTCAAGAAAGCCTTCAATTTGAGAGTTCTTGAACTCCGTCCCATTGTCGCTTCTAATTTTCTTGATCCTTAAGCCGAACTCATTTTGAGCCCATCTCAAGAATCCCTTTAAGGTTTCTTGGGTATGAGATTTTTCCTGCAAAAAGAATACCCAAGTGAAGCAAGAATAATCATCCACAATAACTAGATAGTACTTACTCCCGCCGATGCTTATGTAAGCGATCGAGCCGAATAAATCCATGTGTAGGAGCTCCAGTGGCCTGTCACTTGTCATGATGTTCTTGTGTGGATGATGAGTGCCAACTTGCTTCCCGGCTTGGCATGCGCTACAAATCCTGTCTTTCTCAAAATGAACATTTGTTAGTCCTAAAATGTGTTCTCCCTTTAGAAGCTTATGAAGATTCTTCATTCCAACATGGGCTAGTCGGCGGTGCCAGAGCCAACCCATGTTAGTCTTAGCAATTAAGCAAGTGTCGAGTTCAGCTCTATCAAAATCTACCAAGTATAGCTGACCCTCTAACACTCCCTTAAATGCTATTGAATCATCACTTCTTCTAAAGACAGTGACACCTACATCAGTAAATAGACAGTTGTAGCCCATTTGACATAATTGAGATACGGAAAGCAAATTGTAATCTAAAGAATGTACAAGAAAAACATTGGAAATGGAATGGTCAGGAGATATAGCTATTTTACCCAAACCTTTGACCAAACCTTGGTTTCCATCCCCGAATGTGATAGCTCGTTGGGGATCTTGGTTTTTCTCGTAGGAGGAGAACATTTTCTTCTCCCCAGTCATGTGGTTTGTGCACCCGCTGTCGATGATCCAACTTGAGCCCCCGGATGCATAAACCTACAAAACAAGTTTAGTTCTTGACTTTAGGTACCCAAACTGTTTTGGGTCCTTTGGCATTAGAAACAAGAACTTTGGGTACCCAAACACAAGTCTTAGAGCCCTTGTGTTTGCCCCCAACAAACTTGGCAACTACCTTGCCGGATTTGTTAGTCAAAACATAAGATGCATCAAAAGTCTTAAATGAAATGCCATGATCATTTGATGCACTAGGAGTTTTCTTTCTAGGAAACTTAGCACGGGTTGATTGCCTAGAGCTAGATGTCTCACCCTTATACATAAAAGCATAGTTAGGGCCAGAGTGAGACTTCCTAGAATGAATTTTCCTAATTTTGCTCTCGGGATAACCGGCAGGAAACAAGATGTAACCCTCGTTATCCTGAGGCATGGGAGCCTTTCCCTTAACAAAGTTAGACAAATTTTTAGGAGGGGCACTAAGTTTGACATTGTCTCCCCTTTGGAAGCCAATGCCATCCTTGATGCCAGGGCGTCTCCCATTATAGAGCATACTTCTAGCAAATTTAAATTTTTCATTCTCTAAGTTATGCTCGGCAATTTTAGCATCTAATATTGCTATATGATCATTTTGTTGTTTAATTAAAGCCATATGATCATGAATAGCATCAATATCAATATCTCTACATCTAGCACAAATAGACACATGCTCAATAGTAGATGCAGAGGATTTGCAAGAATTAAGTTCAACAATCTTAGCACGCAAAATATCATTGTTATCTCTAAGATTGGAAATTGTAACATTGCAAACATCTAATTCTTTAGCCTTAGCAAACAATTTCTCATTTTCATCTCTAAGGCTAGCAAGAGAATCATTTAATTCCTTAATCTTAGCAAGCAAATCATCATTATCATTTCTAAGATTGGGAATTGAAACATCACAAACATGAGAATCAACCTTAGCAATTAATCTAGCATTTTCATTTCTAAGATTGTCAATAGTCTCATGGCAAGTGCTTAGCTCACTAGATAATTTTTCACATTTTTCAACTTGTAGAGCATAAGCATTTTTAATCTTAACATGTTTCTTGTTTTCCTTAATTAGAAAGTCCTCTTGGGAGTCCAAAAGGTCATCCTTTTCATGAATAGCACTAATTAATTCATTTAATTTTTCCTTTTGTTCCATGTTAAGGTTGGCAAAAAGGGTACGCAAGTTATCCTCCTCATCACTAGCATTTTCATCACTAGAAGACTCATATCTAGTGGAGGATTTAGATTTAACCTTCTTCTTTTTTCCGTCCTTTGCCATGAGGCACTTGTGGCCGATGTTGGGGAAGAGGAGTCCCTTGGTGACGGCGATGTTGGCAGCGTCCTCGTCGATGGAGGAGGAGTCGGTGGAGCTCTCGTCGGAGTCCCACTCGCGGCACACGTGGGCATCGCCGCCCTTCTTCTTGTGGTACCTCTTCTTTTCTCTCCTCTTGCCCTTCTTGTCGTTATCCCTGTCACTGTCACTTGATAGTGGACATTTAGCAATAAAGTGATTGGGCTTACCACATTTGTAGCATACTTTCTTGGAGCGGGGCTTGTAGTCTTTCCCCCTCCTTTGCTTGAGGATTTGACGGAAGCTCTTGATGATGAGCGCCATTTCCTCGTTGTCGAGCTTGGAGGCGTCGATGGGTGTTCGACTTGGAGTAGCCTCCTCCTTCTTTTCTTCCGTCGCCTTGAATGCGACCGGTTGTGCCTCGGGCGTGGAGGAGGTGCCTTGCTCGATGATTTTCTTTGAGCCTTTAATCATTAGCTCAAAGCTCACAAATTTTCCTATAACTTCCTCGGGAGACATTAGCTTATATCTAGGATCACCTCGAATTAATTGAACTTGTGTAGGGTTAAGAAATACGAGGGATCTAAGAATAACCTTGACCATCTCATGGTCATCCCATTTTTCGCTCCCGAGGTTGCGCACTTGGTTAACCAAGGTCTTCAAGCGGTTGTACATTGCTTGTGGATCCTCCCCTTGGTGAAGCATGAAGCGACCGAGCTCCCCCTCGATCGTCTCCCGCTTGGTGATTTTTGTCACCTCATCTCCTTCGTGCGCGGTCTTTAGTACATCCCAAATTTCCTTCGCACTTTTTAACCCTTGCACCTTGTTATACTCCTCTCGACTTAGAGAGGCGAGGAGTATAGTGGTTGCTTGGGAGTTAAAGTGGTGGATTTGGGCCACCTCGTCCGAATCGTAGTCGTCGTCCCCTACGGATGGTACCTGTACACTAAACTCAACAACATTCCATATGCTTGTGTGGAGTGAGGTTAGATGGTGCCTCATTTTGTCACTCCACATGATATAATCTTCACCGTCAAAAACAGGTGGTTTGCCTAATGGAACGGAGAGTAAAGGAGTACGCTTTGAGGGATAGCGTAGGGGGATCTTACTATACTTCTTGCGCTCTTGGCGCTTAGAAGTGACGGACGGTGCGTCGGAGTCGGAGGTCGATGTTGATGAAGTGTCAGTCTCGTAGTAGACCACTTTCCTCATCCTCTTGTGTTTGTCGCCTTTTCGATGCGACTTGTGGGAAGAGGATTTCTTCTCCTTCCCCTTCCCTTTGTTGGAGGAGCTCTTCTTCTTCTCCTTCCTCTTGGTGCGGGACTCTTCCGATGAAGTGCTCCCATGACTCGTAGTGGGTTTGTCGCCGGTCTCCATCTCCCTCTTGGTGTGATCTCCCGACATCACTTTGAGCGGTTAGGCTCAAATGAAGCACCGAGCTCCGATACCAATTGAAAGTCGCCTAGAGGGGGGGTGAATAGGGCGAAACTGAAATTTACAAAAATAAACACAACTACGAGATGGGTTAGCGTTAGAAATAATAATGAGTCCGAGAGAGAGGGCGCAAAACAAATCACAAGCGAATGAAGAGAGTGACACGCGGATTTGTTTTACCGAGGTTCGGTTCTCACAAACCTACTCCCCGTTGAGGTGGTCACAAAGACCGGGTCTCTTTCAACCCTTTCCCTCTCTCAAACGGTCCCTCAGACCGAGTGAGCTTTCTCTTCTCAAATGCTTGGAACACAAAGTTCCCACAAGGACCACCACAATATTGGTGTCTCTTGCCTCAATTACAAGTGAGTTTGATCGCAATGAAGAATCAAAGAAGGAAGAAAGCAATCCAAGCACAAGAGCTCGAAAGAACACAAGCAAATCTCTCTCACTAATCACTAGGGCGTTGTGTGGAGTTTGGAGAGGATTTGATCACTTTGGTGTGTCTAGAATTGAATGCTAGAGCTCTTGTAAGTAGTTGAGAAATGGAAAAACTTGGATGATTTGAATGTGGGGTGGTTGGGGGTATTTATAGCCCCAACCACCAAACTAGCCGTTTGGTGCAGGCTGACTGTCGTATGGTGCACCGGACAGTCCGGTGCACACCGGACAGTCCGGTGCACCAGCCACGTCACCAAAGCCATTGGGTTCCGACCGTTGGAGCTCTGCCTTCTAGGCCCGCCTGGATGTCCGGTGGCGCACCGGACATGTACTATAGAGTGTCCGGTGCGCCAGCATGGGCGTGCCTGACCTCTGCGCGCGCTGGCGCGCAATAAATGTACTGCAGGTAGCCGTTGGCGCCGTCGTAGCCGTTGCCCCGCAGTTACACCGGACAGTCCGGTGTACACCGGACATGTCCGGTGAATTATAGCGGAGCAGCCGAAGTGAATTCCCGAGGCTGGCGAGTTCCTGAGGCCGCTCTTCCTTGGAGCACCGGACACTGTCCGGTGTGCACCGGACAGTCCGGTGAATTATAGTGGAGTTGCCTCTGGATTTTCCCGAAGACGACGAGTTTGCACTGGAGTCCTCTGGTGCACTGGACATGTCCGGTGGCACACCGGACAGTCCGGTGCGCCAGACCAGAGGTGCCTTCGGTTGTCCCTTTGCTCTTTTGTTGAACCCAATACTTGGTCTTTTATTGGCTAAGTGTGAACCTTTGGCACCTGTATAACTTATACACTAGAGCAAACTAGTTAGTCCAATTATTTGTGTTGGGCAATTCAACCACCAAAATTAATTAGGGACTAGGTGTAAGCCTAATTCCCTTTCAGATAGGCCAAATAGCTCATTCTGGAATACATCCCGGAAGTTGAGAGGAGCCTTTGGGTCATCGGCCACCAATGCGTGAAAAGTGCTCAACATGTTGTCAATCATCGTGTTCCTTGTGTCACGAAATTGTTTCTGAAATTTGTAGGATCCCACTTTATTTACATGCCCGTGTGTTTACAATTCTTTTACTGATATAATCCAAGGACTCGTATAAAACTTTATGGTTCTGGGACTATTCAGTTCATACCTGGGCAGCAGCACCCAACATGCTCACCATAATATAGCGCTTCACCATTTTGTAGAGCTCACCCTGGTCGCTCATAGCAACGATCTTTTTGTCTCGTGTGAGCACTGAAAGTGCCTTAGGTAGCTTCCGAGTATTTATGGATGAATATTTTGCAACCATAGCCTGCAATTGACAGGAC
The DNA here is from genome assembly GCA_029449295.1 of Zea luxurians. Classification (NCBI taxonomy): domain Eukaryota; kingdom Viridiplantae; phylum Streptophyta; class Magnoliopsida; order Poales; family Poaceae; genus Zea; species Zea luxurians. The sequence goes on along the minus strand of JAOPSE010000031.1, from coordinate 34,892,027 downwards.
AAAATATGTGTTCTTATTAGTTGTAGTCAAGTGCGGGAAATCATTGTCGTGTCGACCATAAGATAAAGCAATATGAGTTATGATACAAGACCTAACAAATTTGTATATTGTATTCCTGCCAGAACAGTGCAGGTTAAAATTAATTTTACGTTTAATGGTATTTGGCAGTAATATGGCATTTTCTCGAAGCAAAAGGGTGGTCGTTTAAGACCCTGATACATCTCTACCTTGAGGAAACAGAGAAAATGAACTGCTGGTAAGCTAATCACCAGAAGAGCAAACTGACAAAATTTAGGATTTGCAACAGTAACAACACTAAAAATGTCTTGTGCCACACTTCCCCCAAAGTGAATGAAACCTACTGTATAATTGCAGATCACAAACATACAAGTCACTGAATTATAAATGGCAAAAAAACACAGCTTCAGATTTACCTCTTTGGCAACTTCTGCAGAATTGACAACCACCACAGAAGAAGCACCAGTTCTTATACTGTATATTGGCCCATATTCTTCAGACCATCTTGCAAATGTCTGATGAGGCTTTTTTTCTTTCAGCTGATGAAGGTTCCCAATGATAGGTAAACCAGTTACAGCTGCATGACCATACCATAAAATCGTCAAAATACTGAGTTCTTTTTCTCTGATAAAACTGAATTCTAAACATTTTTATGTGATGATGAAGCTAGAACATATCATGACTACAGTTTGCCTCAATGGTCGCCTGTTCAAACAACATGTGAATGGTACACGGTGGTATGCCTTTGCTCTTTAATCGGACATTCGTCTCGTTTAATTGATCTTTAGTCCATTTAAGTGGCTGTTTAGCCTGACTGATGGGTACATATTAGGTGACTGGCTGTTTATAGTTTAGTATTTACGAAAACATTGATCGTGACAATGTAAATCGATACAAGTAAAAATATAACAAAATTTCTGACAATGTAAAATTTTTTTACTACCGTCGCAACGCACGGGCACCTACCTAGTGTAACCCATATGAACAACGAAAAGGTTGAAGAATGTGGATTGGGTGCTCAGATAGCCAAGGGTTTGGTAGTCCAAAACTACCGTGGTAGTATCAGAAACTCTAGTCTACAAAAGATTGCAATCACTGCTATCAGAAAAATCAATGACTACACATAGACTTTGATCATCATAATTAACTTTAGATAACAATTTTGAATGTGCCGGTTAATTCCAAGTAACTAACATATACCTTTTAAAAATAGGTCAAGGAATTTGTCATTAGCTACCATGTACCTTTTAAAAATAGGTCAAGGAATTTGTCATTAGCTACCAATATTTCAACAAGTAGTACGCCTCCTTTTGTTGAACTGTTAAGGCACTGTTGACAATAAGCATCAGGTCATCCCGGTGTTAAAATTATCTGCAGCAAGAAAGGTTAGATCATCCCAGCATCTGTAAGAGACGACTTTAATCTACCCTGACAATGAGCAAGAACCACGAACTAAATGCAAGAACATCACAGGAAACTGGTAAGAGGTGACCAATCTACAAACTGGTTGTCGTTTAAGCAAAAGCACCTACAGTGCAGCTCATTGCAAACTGCCAGACAAGGGCCTAATTGTCCAAAAGTTAGGGTCCTGAAATCGATCAATTAATATTATTTGTCAGCTTTTATCAAGAAGAAATGCTTTTAAAACAACAGAATAGCTATGGATTTCCATCATAGTTACTCAGTAACCATAACACAGATAGCATGCTCGGCGTTAACCACATAAATACATCTAAAATCTAGAGAAGCCACTCTAAATTAAGCACTACAATTTTAATGTATAGCTAATGCCAGGTACTTCTAATTAAGTTGCCACTGCCTGTCCATTAATCTCCTTGAAATCTACTAAAAAGGTCAATATGTAAAAATTGGGTATTTCATAATGCCTAATGTGTCATTTGTAGTATCTTTACCATTCGCTAATAGTGCTGGCGCACAAGGATAAGGAGATTACGGATGCGCTGGAGGGGGCGAGCGTGCAGCCCATAGAGTCTGAGGTGGCGCCCCTGTCCCACAGGTACTGGGAAAAATATTGAGTGTGCCAGACAAGAATGCAGGCTCTGGTATAAATACTGACTCCGGTGCCACAACTGAAGCACCACCTCAACATGTTGAAACCAGTGACAAGGTAGAAGGCACAAAGGTTGAATCTGGTGGAGACAAAGTGGTAGCTGGAGAACCCAATGAAGGTAGCTGCATGCCATCTGAAGTTCAAGGCAAAACGAAAGAGGGAGATGCTGAAAAAAGGAATGGGCGGATGAACTCATCCCTCTGCTTGATGTCCTAGAAAACAAAGTGAAGAACTATATGCAGTGCAGAACTTTGACAGATATTTGTTAAATTGCAGAACATTTCCTATGATTTTTCAATGAGCAGTGTTGTATCATTGTGGCAACTGGCAACCATAGGCGGCCATATTAGGCACAACAGCAATAAACAGAATCCGGGGCGTTCTGTGCAAATGCAAATGAAAAAAATTCTTTGCACACTTTTTAAATAAAATTCCCATATACCAACATAATATTATAGTAAAACTCATTTTCCCCATAAAACCAATTGCACGCTTTGTTATTAGAATTGGCTAGACAGTTTGTCAGCATAAAGTGAGTTCACAATCTTTCGTCCATAAATTATAAGGGTCATTGTAATCACATACTATGACCAAGATCCTAAGTTCCTAATGAAATCCAAATTTGATGGAAACTTACCCACAACATGTTTTCCGTGGTTTGCGGTGCGAATGCCCACCTGCAAAATATGTATGCAGTAAAACTTGGTCAGGAGTTCAGTGATGAATGGTGCAAAGTACTGCAATCATTGTAAGTATTCAATCGATTCTAGAATCCAGCTGAAAAACTAAAAACATAGGTAGGGAGAGAACTGCAAATGCTTAAATGAAGTTGTACTTACCTCGTACCCTGCTCTCCATTCTCACCGAAAGGGTTGAAGTACTCCATGTTATCCTGTTCAAAAAACAAAATAGGTGAAAAAACATTCTACCTTGGTACTGATATAACAAGGCATATATATTATAGGATGGTTGCCTTACTCTAAGGCCCCAAGTTGACATGCAATGATGACTGGAATTGTCATAAAATTCAAAACATATCCATATCCATATCCTGACTAAAAATGTTGTGTCCTGTGAAAGAGAATGGGAGAATTTTCATGGTGGTCCTCATTAAGGCCTTAAATACTTATAAAGCATACAGAAGGTAGGTAAGTAATTCAGGACACCTGTCTTATTGATGTTGGAAATCAATCATATCTGACGAGAGACAACAAATCCAGTCACAATCTAAAGTTAGTCCTAAGAATCAGCCTCATTCTGCAATCTGTATACAGCTGGTGACAGCTGAGATTAGAAATGAACATACTTAATGGCAAAAGGTTGATTACTCGAATCTGTTGACAGAAATTTGAGAATTACTCTCTCAAAAAATAATAAACAATTTGTATAGGGTCACACAGTGTACAATGTTTTTCTAGTTTCACGACAGAAAACAAAGAGTTAGTAAGTCACCCCTTACCACATTGTTGTCTCCCCATGGCTTATTCCTTTTGTCATCCACTGATGCAGCATTTTGAAATTTTTCTCTAGGTCGTTTGACCAGCCACGTGTATCGTAAATACATACGGTACTTGAATTCCTTGGAATTGGATACTCGCGAAGAAACATTGTACCATTTGATTTTGAATTGCCTAGCAAAATCAATTTAGGTCCAATTACTAAACAGTAATAATGGATGAAACTAACTTCAGTTGTATGTCACCACGAAATAGCATCCCAAAAAAGGTTAAAGCTTACATGACACCTGTGCTCGATCTGGTGCAAAAGGATCATCATCCTTGTCAAAGACCCTAGTAATTCGGTTTACAAGTGTGCTCTTGCCAGAACCTCTAGGGCCCACCAGGAGCAATGTGGTGACCTCAGGCAAGACAAAATGTCCAGCCTTTGTGCCTCCGACTCCCTCAATCCAGTCCCCAGGCTTATACCTGCTCAAAGGTTGACTTTCTAATGAAGCATTTAATAAATAAGAACATAACAGAGTGGACTTTCCTAGGTATTTATAGCGCAAGCACCCTTTCGTTTCAGTATTTATGTTTGGTTGGTTCGTTGAAGAAGTCTAGTCCCCACTGACCATTTAAAGTTTGGTAAGCACAGATCATAGCGTATAAAGTATAGAAGAGATGAAAAAACACATGCTATCATATTTACATGATTCAGTCCATGCCACGAATCATGAAAAAACAGCAAAACGAAACACCTTCACCTTGTTGCTCTTCTCGTCCAAGTCGATGTCGTCGATGCAGAACTCACCCTTCTTTGTCGCGGACCCACGGTGCGCACAGCAACAACGAAACCGCGACATCCATGTGCTCTTTAGAAGTGCACCATGCCTTGGCTTTTTTTCTCTGATACCTAAAATCAAAGCAGATTATATTTCTAAGCAGTTCATAATCTAGTTCAAGAGAATAATTTAACCAGAGAGCAAATCATGTAGCGTTGCTTATCACACAGTTGTTCCCACCATCTACATCAACTTTGTTACCTAACACACGTCAAGTTTGATCTGATCTGACAGTTGGAAATAAGTATTCAGTTTGATGAAGGTATTAGCGACGCCTACAATAGATGTACAAGATATAACAATATTCATATAAAACCAATGGATTAGTAAGCAGAGCCTGTTCAGCGACACCAGAAACCCTCCTATTAGAGTGGGAATGCCGAATGCGGGCTGCATAGGCACCAGCAATGCCTGACGCAGCTTCCAGAGGGATCAGCGCCGGCGCTGTCCACCACCGGGACTTCACCCAACGAAGTAGAAGGAGAAACTCCGATCTTTTTCTTTGTCACCGGATTCCGGACGGACTTCAGCGCCTCTGTCATCTCCACCACCTCCGCTTCGATCCCTCGGCCTCCACTTCTGGGAATCACTTTGATCGGTCCCCAAACTTCTGATCAGGCTTGGCCGAGATCCCCGCCCGGCGTGATCCGCGAGATCCCCGCCCTGCGTGATCCGCGAGATCCCCGCCCTGTGGGATCCGTGGCTGCCTGCTGGGCGTGGGGGCGGAGCACGGGCGTGAGGTGCAGGGCGCCATCACCGGGCGTGGGGAGATACTCCAGCGGCGAGGCCTTGGGCCCGCCGCAGAGCTCCTGCGTCCAGCGCGGAGAGGCCGTCGCGAATGGGACCCACCGCTCGCCGTCCCAGAAGACGACCCGGCCATTGGCGACGCCCGTGTACGGCCTGCGGGTCGAAGGCGACGCTCTCTGGCCCCAGCATCTCGCCGTGGGACGAGTGGTTACTGTTACGAGGTGCGCAGAGCAGCTGGATAGTGGCGGGTGGGTCTGTCTGCCGAGGGGGAGGCCACCGGCGATAGAGGCGTACCGGCGGAGAGGAGTGGAGGCTCGCCGGCGAGGATGAGGCCGCCGCACGACTGCCTGTGGAGCAGAGCCGCCGCGCGACTGGAGAGCCGCCGCGCGACTGGAGAGCCGCCGCGCACGCGCGGGGAGGAGAGCTGCCGCATGACTGCCTGATGAAGTCTCTAGGGTTTTTTTTCTAAATGGGCCTTATGGAATTTAGATGGGCCTGATAGGTTAACTAAATAACTCAGCCCACGCAGGCTACCACGGTGCAAATATAATATACCATATCGACCAGCCAAAGGTTGCGATAGCAACTTATAAACCTTGCTGCTACAGAGAAAGCAGTCAGCTCTTGTAATCAGCTCTTGGTATTGTCAGCTTGTGTCGATTTTTTGCGCGTGAATGGGGCGGGATGAGGAGGGCGCGGCTAGCAGGTTAGTGTTGGCGATGGATGATCCAGATTGAACAACAGTGATGGACGATCCAGATTGAACGAAGGCAGAACGGCAGGCTACCCTTACCGCCTTAATAAGTAGTGTATATATATATAAGGAGCCCTGGGCTTCCAATAACTAAAGGAAGCCCAGGTCGGACGGTGCAATCCGGTCGAGTCGGACCACATCCAGACGTCTATAAAACAGGACCCGGAGTGCTAGGGTTCAGTTTTTTACGCTCCACCCCGATTCATTAGCGACGTCGCGTGTGACGACGGCGGTTGCCCCAGAGCGTGCGCGACGGTGGACCCCCAGCCGGTGGCCGCAACTCCATGACCTCGACGCGTGGTGGCGGAGGTTCCTCGATCCGGAGTAGTGGCGGCGGTTCCCAGGTCGGTGGCGGCGGCTCCCCGATCCAGAGGGCGAGCGACAGTGGGGCCCTTGTGCGGACATGCGGCGGCGTCCCCGAGGTCCCGAGGAGGCGGCACTTCCAAGGCCGGCGAGCAAGCGATGCCCGTCGACGTGCGAGTAGCGACGACGACGCATGAGGCGCGATCTTCGAGCGAGCGGCGTCACGGAAGGCCCGAGATGCGCGCAGCGATGATCGCGCGTGACATCCTCCGATCCGGCGCAGTTTTCTTTTCGATTATTGTGTTTTATGCCTACCACATGTATTATTTACGCCAAAAACTGTATGATTTTATGCTTAAACACGAAGTTCGTATATCAATTTACTGCATGCACATTGGAAAGGCAATTCCTTAATTTATGCTGTTCGTAATTTGCGCGCATGCAATGGAAACTCCCATGATTTTTGCCATAATTTTTGGATATGTATAAAAATAGAAACCGCATGCATGCGGCTGCCATATTTTCGGATCTGTCATAAAAATAGGATAGTAATAACAACCTACTAGAGCTATCAACCTCTCACATTGATTTGGTATTTACGCTTATAATTGAGTGATTTTATGCTCAAAACTTAAGGTTTTTACGCTCCACCCGGGGAAGCGTCCACCAGTGAACAACATACCAGATTTTTTACGCAGTGTGACGAATTGCATAAATACCTACTCAGTGTGGCATATTTAGTATGAGTATATGTCATAAAATGGTCATTACGTCTAGCTGCATGGCTGTTGGAGCGATCCTAAATTTATGGAGGAAATAAATCATTTAAAATAGAAACCGCCACACATATCTTTCCTAAATTTACGCGCATGCAAGGGAACGTGTTTGACTCATGCATGCATTTTGCCATAATTTTTGGATCTGTATAACCGCATGCATGCGGCTGTCATGTTTTTCGGATCTGCCATAAAAATAGGATCGTAATAACAACCTACTAGAGCTATCAACCTCTCACATTGGCTCGGTATTTACGCTTATAATTGAAGGATTTTATGCTCAAAACTTAAGGTTATTACGCTCCAACCCGGAGATGCGTCCACCAGTGAACAACATGCCAGATTTTTACGCAGTGTAACGAATTGCATAAATAGCTACAACATGTAGTATAATTTGTATCAATATATATCATAAACTAGATCTAATGTGTTTAGCTGCGTGGCTGTTGGAGGGATCCTATATTTATGAAGGAAATAAAACATTAAATATGATTTTTTGTTTCTATGCGTGTAATTTATTTCCTTTCATTGCACATTATTTTCATCATAAATTCGTGTGCATGCAGCTGGTAATAGATTTTTACGCAGTATACTGAATTGCATAATTATCTACACAGGATAGCATATTTAGTAGCAGTATATATCATAAAATGGTCCTTACGAGTCTAGTTGCATGGCTGTTGCAGAGATCCTAAATTTATGGAGGAAATAAAACATTTAAAAATAGAAACCGTCACACATATCTTTCCTAAATTTATGCGCATGCAAGGGGACGTGTTTGACTCATGCATGCATTCCTTTTTTGCGCGCAGAGACGTGGGCGCGGGTGGTGCAACCGACAGCCTGGTCTAGTCGGTGCGCTGGGTTGAACCAGGTTGCAGGGATGAGCGACCTGGGCTTCCTTTAACTATTGGAAGCCCAGGGCTCCCGTTATACCTGCCCTATATATATATATGATTTATGTCTCACAGTAAGTTTATTATAAAATATATTTAATGATCCATTAATGATATTAATTGTGTTTAAAATACTTGATTTTTCGGGAAGTGAGAATCACCCGTACACAATTGATTTTTTTTTTTGTTGTTGGTTGTAATTTTTCGCTCTTTGCTACGGTTTTCATACATTATATAGGTAGACGTTATTTAAATAAGATATTTATTGAAACATAATTTATTTTTTATTTTCAAATTATTAGTATATGTATATATTTACAATATCTCTCCTTTATATGACACATGCAGACATGAGTTGTAGTGGTAGAAGCCAAGCGCTTTATACCAAGCGAGCATGGTTTAAATCCTCTGTATCCCATTTTTTCGCTCGCTACGCTCGTTAGAGAAGGCAACGCATGAAGAAACTCACGATTAAATATACTAAGAAGAGATTGGCGCCAACAAAATTAAAATTATAGTACCGATGTAAATTCCTTTTTATTGGTCGTTTTCTTAAGTCTACATCTAAAACCATCAGTATAAGTATATTTTTATTGGCGTTTTTAAGTCTACTGACGAGAGACTTAAAAAACAAGTAAGAAAAATGTATTTATACTAGTGGGTTTCTTAACCTAGCACCACTATAAAAAATTGAAATCATTTTTTTAATTTTTGAAATGATCTTAGATGGATACATGATTTGAGCAAAAGTTGTAGTACTCTAAAAGATCTATAACTTCAACATCGGTTGCCTTAGTCTCATCAAACAGAACGTTGCAAGAAATTTCATCTAAACTAGTGGACTTGTTGAAGACTCTATACACCCTTGTGTTTGAGTCATAACCAAGTAAAATGCCTTCTACTGATTAGGAACAAATTTGGAATTTCTACCTCTTTTTACCAAAATAAAGCATTTGCTCCAAAATACACGAAAATAAGAAAGATTGGGCTTTTTACTAGTGAGGAGTTCATATGATGTTTTCTTGAGAATTCGGTGAAGGTCGAACTGGTTGAGGGCATAGCAAGTAGTGTTGATCGCCTTCGCCCAAAACCGATCCAAGGTTTTATATTCTTCAAGCATGGTCCTCACCATATCCATTAGAATTCTATTATTCCTCTCTACAACACTGTTTTACTGAGGTGTGTAGGGAGAAGAGAACTCATGCTTGATGCCCTCCTCCTCAAGAAATCCTTCCATTTGGCAGTTCTTGAACTCTGCCCCATTATCGCTTCTAATCTTCATGATCCTTAATCCAAACTCATTTTGTGCCCGACTTAAGAATTTCTTCAAGGTTTATTGGGTCTGTGATTTTTCCTGCAAAAAGAACATTAAAGTGAAGTGAGAATAGTCATCCACAATAACAAGACAGTACTCACTCTCGCCAATGCTTATGAAAGCAATTGGGCTAAATAAATCCATGTGGAGTGACTCAAGCGGCCTCTCGGTGGTCATGATGTTCTTGTGTGGATGATGAACTCCAACCTGCTTTCCAACCTATCTTTCTCAAAATAAACATTTGTTAGTCCTAAAAAGTGTTCCCCTTTAGAAGTTTGTGAAGATTCTTCATCCCAACATGGGCAAGTCGGTGATGCCAGAGCGAACCCATATTAGTCTTAGCAATTAAGCAAGTGTCTAGTTCAGCATTTTCATCAGTGAAATCAACTAAATGTACTTATCCCTTTAACACTCTCTTAAAAGCTAATGAATCATCACTCCTTCTAAAGACGGTAACATCAACATCAGTAAATAAATAGTTATAACCCATTTTGCGTAATTGAGACAAAGAAAGCAAATTGTAGCCTAGACATTCTACAAGGAATACATTTGAAAATAAATAGTTATAACCCATTTTGCGTAATTGAGACAAAGAAAGCAAATTGTAGCCTAGACATTCTACAAGGAATACATTTGAAATGGAGCAGTTTTACCTAGTCCTCTTACCAAACCTTGATTCCCATCCCCGGATGTAATTGCCTTTTAGTGGTCATCATTTTTCTCATATGAGGAGAACATCTTCTTCTCCTCGGTCATGTGGTTAGTGCGTCCGCTATCAATTATACAACTTGTTCCACCAGATGCATAAACCTATAACACAGATTTAGGCCTTGTCCTTAGGTACCCAAACGGTCTTGGGTTCTTTCACATTAGAAACAAGCACCTTGTATACCCAGAGACAAGTCTTTGGACTCTTGTGCCTGCCCCCAACATATTTGGCAACTACTTTGTTGATTTGTTACTTAGCACAAAAGATGCATCGAAAGTCTTAAAAGACAATTTAGACTCTGTGGGGGACAGATATCCCCCGGGTCCACCAGAAGGATAAAAGACCTCACGAAAGGCCCAAGGGCCCCATAATTCGTAAGGTCATCCCCCTCGTGGGCCTGGGGAGGAACGACCAATGAAGCGAATCGACACAAGGCCGTATCGGCACGAGCCCAAGACAGCCCAACGAATTCGAGCAGTAATCACAACAGAGGCCCGACCTTCCCGTGCAGGAGCCCCGTACAACGGAACCAAGCGAGAATGGGTCGGCAGGATTATAGGAGGATAAACTCAGTTGGTTCACTATTTCTTAGGTACACGTTGTTGTCATATCTACATGTACCGCCCCACGGTCGAGTATATAAGGCCTAGGGGGCACCCCTTCAGATCAGATGCTCGCTACTTAGCTTCCCACCCAACTCTCTACGTTTTCAACGCTAGAGAATCCTCTTGTAACCCACCACATAAAGCACTCCCGATAGGACGTAGGGTGTTACGCATCTCAAAACGGCCCGAACCTGTAAACCGCTGTCCACTGTTTCTCGTGCATCCAACACGAACCATCGAGCTACAGTCGATAACACCATCCTACTCCTGAAAGCACCTTGAGGGGTAACCCCAGGTGCGCAGTCGGACCCAAAACACCGACAGCTGGCGCGCCAGGTAGGGGGTGTGTCATCGATCTAAGCTAGCTCAATGGCCGTCACCTTCCAGCACAAGATCATCCTCCGTCCCGGGTCCACATTCTGCTTCGGAACTATCTCATCTGTAGCAGATGAGGAAGGAACTCTGCATCGCGTCGTGGATCCACCAGAGAGAAAATCTTCCTCAGAAATCTCCGGGAAAATCGGGGCAAAGCAGGAAAAGGCGCAACCTCCAGCGCCCTGGAAAAAGATTACCTTCAGCAAACTAGGAGCCTAGGGCTTGTCCACCCGGAGAACTCCGTTGTCCACCTCTCCGACAGGAGAATGGACATGGATCACGAGGAAGAAAGAAACGAATGAGATCGAAAAGCGGCAAGCTGTTCTTTCTGTACCTTCATCCTCAAAGGAGGGCAGAAAGAAGGTCGCCATGACAACTGTTCCATTCTACCCTGACGTCCTCTTCATTGGAAGGGCAGAGTCGCCCCCCATCTCCAACGACGAACCGACCGTACCTAGAGAGGAACTTCCTCAGCGGGAATCCTGCCGACGAAGGAACCGACGCCAAAATATCCGACGACATCACAAGGCCGGAGAACTGGACCCGGCGCAACCCGTATCGCGAGATGAGCTCTCAGAGATAGGAGAAACTCCGGAAGAACGTGTCTTCAGGGAAAGAAGGAATTCCCGACGACGCGATCGTCGACGGGCTCAAGAACAGACCGAGCAGGAAACAAGGCAACGCCGGGAAAATCCACTCTTCGGACGCAACCTGAACCCCGATTTCGCCCGAGCCATGAACACGCCGAGTGAAGTCGGCGGAGTATTGGCTCGGATAGCAGATGGCCTCCCGCGGACTCCCGATGCCGAGGGCTATCAGCGGCTGTTCACTCAAGCAGCCAATCATCTCCTACCCCTCGCTCACCCGCCGAACGATCTACGACACGCCATCAACAGTCGGCGGGACGCACGGAGCTCCATCAACGCTTTGCGCGAATGACGACACAAGAACGAAATTCGTCGCCGGGAAGAGTACGACCGGGATCACGGCGTCCTAGCGCGAAGTCAGGCTACCAGGACTGAGTCGGCCACGGCTTCAACTGGTGGCACCACCCGGGGACGGTCGAGGCACCACAATAACCACTCTCCTCCCTGGGACCGACATCATCATCAACGACAGGAGGACACGTGCTGAGTATCGGCACTTACTCCACGCCTCAGGGCCATTCAATGGCCCCCTAACTTCAAGGTCTCCAACGTCGACAAGTACGAACCTAAGCAGGATCCGGGAGGCTGGCTGGCCGTCTACACCACCGCTGCCCGAGCAGCAGGGGCAACCGAGGACGTGATGACCGCGTACTTGTCTATCGTCCTCGGGCAAGACGCGCTGCAATGGCTGCGACACCTACCCCGACACTGCATCGACGACTGGAGCGATTTCAGTCGGTGCTTCACCGCCAACTTTCAGTCTCTTTCCGACAAACCGGCGCAACCATGGGACCTCAAATCCATCAAGCGCCGAGGGGACGAAACTCTTCGATCGTACCTAAAAAGATTCCAGACCATGAGAAATCGTATCCCCGAGGTCGCGGAGGCAGTAGTGATCGAGGACTTCTACAGGGGATCCAATGACTCGGCGTTCGTCCGAACCATATTACAGAAGGCGCCGACTACCTCCGAGCAGCTGTTCCGGGAGGCCGACCTCTACATCACCGCGGACGAACGAGCTCAGGACCTCATCAGAGGAGCGAAGCCTGCACCAGCGGTGCCATGACGCGACACGAACCAGCAACCTGACAAGCGCTGGGAGAAGAGGCCTCGTGAGGAGGTCCACGCCGCCGGACCGCCCGCCTCTCGCGCCCGAGGCGGACCTCGTGGAGGTGAACGCACGCTGGACGACATCCTCGACGCCTAGTGCCCATACCACAAGGACATGCGCCACACCCTCCGGAACTGCAGGGACTTCAAACACTCCGTCGGGGCACGGTCGACCTTTTCAACCTCTACCTCCTCCCCCGCCGCGAGGAGGACCGAGAGAACCGCAACAACCCTAGCAGCAGGAGGAGGGAAGAGGAGGAGCCTTCCTGCGCGTCGACAGAGAAGTCAACGTCATCTTCGGCGGACACGGGTCACAAGAAAGCAAGAGACAACAAAAGCTCAATGATCATCAGATACTGGTGGCGGCCACCGGTCTGCCCGCCCCGTACTGATGGTCTGAGCACCCAATCACCTTCACCCGGGCAGATCAATGGCTTAACTTCGATCACCCAGGCAAATACCCGCTTCTCGTCAATCTGGTGATCCGAGAGAGCAGAGTAAAGAAGGTACTAGTGGACGGGGGAAGCAGCATCAACGTCACCTTCCCCCGGACGCTCCAAGGCTTGGGAGTTCCCCTCAAAGAGCTCCACAAGTCGGACACACCCTTCTTCGGCATCGTGCCGACTGAAGGAGAGTACCCGCTGGGCCACATCTACATGCCAGTCACCTTCGGATCTCCGGAAAACTACAGAACTGAGTTCCTGAGGTTCGAGGTGGCAAACTTCGACTGCGGATACAACGCCATCATTGGGAGGCCCGGATTAGCGAAGTTCATGGCTATTCCACATTATACGTACATGATATTGAAGATGCCAGGACCACAAGGGATCATAACTGTGCGCGCCGACTTCCAAGGCGCCACAGAATGTTTCTGAGTGGCCATTCAGGCAGCCCTCACCACCAAACCATCGGCGATTTCCTCTGCTCGGGTAAACTCAAAGCCTGAGGAAGACCTCGCGGTCCCCGCGAACGAAGCTCAAGCCGTGACCTCTATGTGACCGACTGAAGAAACCAAAAGGATCAACCTCGGGTTCGCTGACGAGCGCAAAACCGCCATCATCAGCTCCAGCCTGGATGACAAATAGGAAAGCGCGCTCGTCCAGTTTCTGCAAGATAACCGAGACGTATTCGCATGGCAACCTGCAGATATGCCGGGAGTCCCAAGAGAGCTAGCCGAGCACAAATTGAAGGTCTACCCCCAGGCGAGGCCAATACGACAAAAATTATGTCGCTTTACGCCCGACAAGAGAGAAGCCATCCGTGCTGAGCTAGCTCGCTTGGTCGTGGCCGGATTCATTAGAGAGGTGTTACATCCTGAATGGTTAGCCAACCCTGTTCTTGTACTAAAAAAGAATAAAGTGGATTGGTGCATGTGCGTTGACTATACGGATCTCAACAAACACTGTCCGAAGGATCCCTTCGGGCTTCCTAGAATCGACCAGGTGGTGGACTCAACCGCCGGATGCTCTATGCTGTCTTTCTTGGATTGCTACTCTGGGTATCATCAGATTAGTTTGGCAAAAGAAGACGAGGAAAAAACGGCATTTATCACCCTGTTTGGAGCCTTCTGCTATACCTCCATGTCGTTCGGCCTCAAAAACGCTGGAGCAACTTATCAGAGGGCTATTCAGACATGCTTAGCCGATCACTGGGGCAAGCGTGTAGAAGCCTACGTGGATGACGTGGTGATCAAGACAGAGGATTCAGAAAATTTCATCGAAGATTTACAGCTAGTCTTCAATAGTTTACGACGATACAGATGGAAGCTTAATCCCGAAAAGTGCATTTTCGGAGTGCCAGCAGGAAAGTTGCTAGGGTTTATTGTTAGCCACCGGGGAATTGAAGCCAATCCAGAAAAGATCGAAGCTATCATGAGGATGGAAGCACCACGATCACAAAAGAAAGTTCAAAGACTCACCGGGTGTATGGCAGCCCTAAGCAGGTTCATATCAAGGCTGGGAGAAAAAGGCTTACCATTCTATAAGTTACTCAAGAAGGTGGACAAATTTCAGTGGACTTCAGAAGCACAAGAAGCTCTAGATCCGCTGAAAAATTTCTTGACAACACCACCAGTGCTGAAACCACCACACCGAGCCACGCCGACTCAACCAGCAGAAGATCTGCTATTATACATCTCTTGCACGACTCACGTGGTGAGCACCGCGTTAGCAGTCGAGCGAGCGGAAGAAGGACATGCATACCCAGTACAACACCCTGTCTATTTCATCAGTGAAGTTCTGGGCTCTTCAAAGAAGAAATATCCTCAGGTTCAAAAGCTATTGTATGCAGTACTTCTAATTGCACGCAAGCTCCGTCACTACTTCGACGACCACAAAGTCATAGTAGTCACTAGATTTCCAATAAGGGATATTCTCCACAACAAAGAAGCCATCGGAAGAGTAGCCAAGTGGGCCTGTGAACTGGGATCTCATGACATCGAATTTCGACCTCGCACTATTATCAAAACTCAAGCATTGGTTGACTTTGTATCAGAGTGGACTGAGCAACAGGTACCGGATAACCCGGAAACCGCAGAAGTATGGCGAATGTATTTTGACAGCTCATTGAAGCTGCAGGGAGCAGGTGCAGGGATCCTCTTTATTGCACCTGGAGGCGAACAACTCAAGTACGCTCTTCAATTGTTATTCCCAGCATCTAACAACGCAGCCGAGTATGAAGCTCTGATTCACGGGCTGAACATTGCCATATCACTGGGCATCAAGAGACTGATGGTATATGGAGACTCTATGGTGGTCATAAGTCAGATAAACAAAGAATGGGATTGCTCGAATGATTCCATGGGAAAATATTGCACTACTGTCCAGAAACTAGAAGATAAATTTGAATGTTTGGAATTTCATCATGTGGAGAGAGACCGCAACGCGGCGGCTGATGCATTATCTAAGCTAGGGTCCAGTCGGACTCAGGTCCTGCCTGGAGTTTTTGTCCAAGAAGTGCCTCGCCCGAGCATTTCAGTGGATCGGGTAGAAGAATGCAATACTCTGAGCCAACCAGAGTCAAATCCTGATGACTGGAGGGAGCCGATCATCAGATATATAAGGAATGAAGAGGAACCAGATGACAAAAATACAGCCGAGCGCATTGCAAGGCAGTCAGCTCACTATACACTCATTGGGGAAACGCTATATAGAAGGGGCACGTCAGGAGTCCTCATGAAATGTATTCTCTCAGCTACTGGAAAGCAACTTCTGGATGAGGTCCATGCTGGGCAATGTGGAGTGCACGCATCATCCAAGACCCTGGTTGAGAAAGTCTTCAGGTCGGGCTTCTACTGGCCAACAGCAAAAAGTGATGCAGCCAAGTTAGTTCAGAGGTGCGAAGCCTGCCAGTACTTGTCAAAACAGCAGCATCTACCGGCACAGCAACTACAAACCATACCCGTAACTTGGCCGTTCGCATGCTGGGGATTGGATATGATTGGACCTTTCAAAAAAGCTCAAGGAGGATACACTCATGTACTGGTTGCTATCGACAAATTCACTAAGTGGATAGAATTCAAACCCATTGCTTCCCTAACTTCAGCTAAGGTAGTGGAATTCATACAAGATATAATATTCAGGTTTGGAGTACCAAATAACATCATAACCGACCTAGGATCCAACTTCACAAGCTCAGAGTTCTTCGATTTCTGCGAGCAAAAGAGCATTCAGATCAAATATGCTCGGTGGCACACCCAAGAGCCAATGGGCAGGTAGAAAGAGCCAACAGGATGATATTGGAGGCGCTTAGAAAGAAAGTTTTCGACAAAATGAAAAGTTCGCAGGAAAGTGGATCAGAGAACTGCCGTACGTCGTTTGGAGCCTGAGAACTCAACCTAGTCGAGCCCTGCATGGAAACACTCCTTTCTTCATGGTCTATGGTTCGGAGGCAGTGCTACCTGCTGATCTCAAGTTTGGGGCACCAAGGTTGATCTTTGAAAACATAGCAGAAGCTGAGGCTACTAGGCTGGAGGATGTTGATGTACTCAAAGAAGAACGACTGAACACAGTGATTCAATCAGCACGGTATCAGCAAACTCTGAGGCGCTATCACGATAAGGCCATACGACCTCGATCCTTCGCAGTGGGAGATCTCGTCCTTCGCCGAATTCTAATGGGGGAGGGACGGCACAAATTGTCACCTCTATGGGAAGGACCATTCGTAGTAGCTGAAGTCACTCGACCGGGATCATACCGCCTCACTCAGATGGACGGCATGGAAATTGGGAACTCATGGAACATAGAACACCTCAGGAAGTTTTATCCTTAGCTATATTTCAAAAGCTATTGGGGTGACAATGTATTCTGTAAACTGGGAAATGCATCATCAATAAAAAGACTTCAAGAATTGTTCATTGTCAATCTGCATTCTTGCTCAACTCGGGGTGACCACTATACCCTACTAACGGAGCAATCGGCTTAAGTCGGCGATGACTTAAGACGGTGCGACATGCTCATGCTTACTTAACTTGGGGTGACCACTATACCCTACTAACGGAGCAATCGACTTAAGTCGGCGATGAATTAAGATGGTGCGACATGCTCACGCTTACTTAACTCGGGGTGACCACTATGCCCTACTAACGGAGCAATCAGCTTAAGTCGGCGATGACTTAAGATGGTGTGACATGCTCACGCTTACTTAACTCAGGGTGACCACTATACCCTGCTAACGGAGCAATCGGCTTAAGTCGGCGATGACTTAAGACGGTGCGACATGCTCTCGCTTACTCGACTCGGGGTGATCACTATACCCCTGATAATGGAACGATCGATTTAAGTTGGCAACGACTTAAATTGGCACGGCACATTCGACACGTTCGCGACTATTCATCCCAGGGCGATCTCTATGCCCCACGAAAAATTCAAAACCATCATAATGCACTTACTTTTACGACTATAGATACCGTTGAATTCTAACAACGGGAAAACAATAACAGCATTCAGTACCGAAAAGTGTTTCCTAACGAAACATCCAAGCACACTAACCATATACTCAAGGCATTCAGTGTTTTCTATCTGGAAATGTTTTTCTCAGGAGCAACCGACGAGGAAGGACGACTCGAAGAATCGGGAGCGGCATTCACATCTGCCACTATGTCGTCGGGAACAACCACGCCGGGTCTCCTCATCAGAATTTGCCCCGCGCGAACGGCTTTGTCCATGGCTTTGTCCCGCTGGGCCTTTAGAGTAGCAGAAGTATCTTCAGCGGCCTTGACAGCCAACCGAGCGGCTTCTAGCTCCCGGACCACCGACTTTTTGGAAGCACGCAGATCCTTGATGACAGTATCCTTGTTCGACACCAATTGCCTGAGGCGAATCATATCATCTAGAGACTCTTGCAGCTTGTAGCGATGGTTATCCAAGTCCTCCATGGTAAAATGATGGCTCCTCTCCAAGATAGTCAACGAGTTGCTGGCATCGCGGTATAACTTTTCCAGATTGTCGCGAGAAGTAGCAAGAGCACGTTTCTCCTCCTGTAGACAAGAGCCAGTTTCTCCAACGTCAAGAAAGCACTAAAAACATAACAGACAAGGCAAGTGAAAGTTCAATTCAGTGGCCACCTTTTCAGAATCAAGTTGAGCATGGAGAGTGGAGTTAGCATCATTCAAAGAGACAGAAACCTGGGCCAATGCAGCCTGATTTTGTGAATACCTTTCTTCAAGGTTAGAATATCGCCGAGCCATATCTGTCAGGAAACAGTCAAGCAAGGGTGTTCAGCTATAAAGCAGATTACTCAAATAGCCAATGAAGGAACAAAGGGCACTAACCAACATTTGCCATTTCTAAGTCAGATACTCGCCGCTGAAGCAACACTGGATTCCAATGCGTTAGGGACAAAGCCCCTTCTGGGACAGAGGTCCCCTGTGATTTCAACCGGCCAGCCATTTCGTCCACCAATGCCTGACATTAAGAACAGATTAGCATAATAACAGCAGTCTACCTGAAGTAAAAGTTAGGACAGAAGAAACCAAGTTACCTAGAGGTTGGAGAAGAATGAGGGAACCCCCAAGTCATGGGAAATCAACTGACGGCTTGCTGAAGGGTCACCAACTGGAACAACCCGCAATGCATCATTGGGAACCAAGTCAGTGTCACCAGCAGAAGTCAGAACTCTGTCATCAGGGACGCTGACCTCTAAAGCGACCTCTTGACATGAAACCCGTGCTGCTGCCATACAATCAAAGTGCGGAGGAGAAGATCCCACGTGAACATCCATGGAAGTGTTTGAGGAAGAACCAACTCGGACACCCTCGGGGGCTGGGTCATCGCTCGCGCTACCCATCCGAGCCGGATCATCCCCGGCAACACCCTCGGGGGATGGGTAAGCACCAGCGCTATCTTTGAGGGTCGAGCCCTCTGAGGCAGCCACCTCTAAGGCTGAAGGACCTTCAACCACTTCCATAGGAACAATGCAATCCGGGCCAGCCTCCTGACCCTTAAGACTGCGCTCCAAGGTCGATGAGGTGCGGTACGCTGCCCGGGACAACTCCAGCCCAGCATCATGCACATCAGCGCAAACGTCCATCATGCCACCATCTGCTGGCTTGGACAATAGGTCTTCTGGGACCATATCCTCAAGAGTCTGATCAAAGTTGGCCAGAGACAATTCTTGTAGACCAACAAGAGCAGACAGGGCTGGAGAAGGAACACCACTACTTTCGCCACTGGCAATATAGCGTCGGCTGTTCTTCCAAGTTAGAGGGATTTCATCCTCCTCCTCCTCACCCTCATCAACAACACGGACAGTACACCCATTGGGGTCAGCGTCATCCAGGTCACACCCATTGGGGTTAATAGCAGGCAGGTTACACCCATTGGGACCAGTTTCAGCAAATGCAGGCACTGGCACTTGCTCAGCAGCAGGAACAGAAGGACCAGCATCCTAATACAAACTAGACACTCGACGAAGACGTCTCTTCTTTTGTTTCTTCCCCTCAACAGGAGAAGCAGGCTGATTGGCTCGGCGAGAACGCTTCGGACGAACATTGTCAGACTTCTGAATATCTAAAGCTTCGCTAGCCTCTGGGATGGGCGCTACCGCCAGTGTTTCAGCAGGGACTGCATCAGAAGAATCTTCAGCTAACATATCCAGCATGGAACTTACCTCTGCATCACTTGGATTTAAAGGCACCTCAAAATGAACCTGCCTCTCGTCGTTAGGAATTTCTTCAAGTGAGGCAACCAAAGCACTAACCTCTTCAGGAGAGGGTCGCACTCTAAGGCCCAAACTGTTATCACCAGCAGGAGGATTTGACACAAAACTGATAAAGGCCTTGGAAGGAGGCAGATTCCAAGCCGAGTATGCAACAGGAGCGCCGACGTTTGACACCTTGCCTCTGAGTATCATCTCGAGCCGGCCCACCAAGTCCACAGCAGGAATTCTTCTGTTGGTTACCCGAGTTGAATCAGCAAAGCCTTGATATAGATAGGCTGGATATGCTCTGTCTTTCAGCGGTTGAATGTTCTTGAAAACAAAGTTAGCGACCACAGCTTCTGCAGTCAGACCCCTTTCTTTCAGCAATCCAACTTCAGCTAGCAAAGCCCCTACTTCAGTTACTTCCTGGTCTGTGGGGGATTCGGTCCAGCTTGGAGTGTGAACATCCGGCTGTCTTCCTGACCATGGGGGGAGAGAATTCCCATGATTCTCCATGATGAACCATTCCAAACGCCATCCCTTGATGCTATCCTTGAGCGGGATGTCGAGGTAATCAGCCTTCCTCCCACGGCGCATCTCCAAGCTCACGCCCCCCACCAGCTGGTGCTGCCCTCTGGCCATCCTAGGGCGACAATGGTATAAATACTTCCATAGGCCAAAGTGTGGCAGAACTCCGAGAAAAGCTTCGCATAAATGAACAAAGATAGAAACTTGCAGAACGGAATTGGGATTCAGATGGGTCAGATTCAAGCGATAGAAATCAAGGAGACCGTGGAAAAAGGAGAAATGGGAAGAGCAAGGCCGCGGAGGAGAAAAGGAACGTGGATGACGGATTCATGAGTGTCCTCTGTTGGAACAGTGACCCCACGACAGATCTGCCAGGAACAGAGCTCCTTCGGAGGAAGAACCCCAATAGATACAAGATGGAGAAGGTCGGATTCAGAGACAACAGACATATGGTTACCTGCAAAAGGCAACTGAGTGTTGGGGTCGATGGGGGATGACTGTGACGGACGAACTCGAAGCTTTCCGCTTGGGCGCCATTTCAACCTTGCCGGCGAACGGAGCGGAGGCAGCGTTGCAAGAGAGTGGAGAAGGCCTGGGTGCAGAAAAGCAAGAACTAGGGCACGGAATGCGGAGGCATGCGACAGTACAGTGCATATGGGGTTTTCCGAAGCCAGATGCTGAATCTAAAAAGCACCCAATCATCACCCAACTGTTATCTCTAAAACGCTGGCGTGCCACGTCATCACCCGGCCGTTATTTCTAAAGCACGGGCATGCCACATCATCACTCGACCGTTATTTCCAGAACGGCCGACGCGGTCCATTCTAACTCAGTGGTTATTTCTGAGAACTCTGACGTTACCAGACTCCACTTGGCCACTATCTCCAAAGTGGCCGATGTGGCCCGTTATCACTCAGCTGTTACCTCTAAAGCGCCGACGTTGCCATCGATCACTCGGCTGTTACCTCCAAAACACCGACGTCATCATCAGCCGCCCGGTTGTTATTCCTAAAGTGGTGACGCAGTTCCAAGGGATTCGGGTGTTACCTCTAAAACACCGACATCACCAGTAACCGCTCGGTCGTTATCTCTAAAACACTTGCGTGGCCGCTATCACTCAACCATTACTTCAAAAAGTGCCAACATCGCCAGTAATAACTCGGCCGTCACTCCTAAAGCAACAACGTGATTTCAGATGACTCGACCGCTATCACCAAAGTGTTGACATCGCGAAGAAAATAGTCAGAAGCGTGATTCGTTGATTCCAAACATCTCTCAGGCATTAATGAGATCGGCGGATGACAGGAAAGCAAAATAAAGCGCACAGAAGTGGGGCGAAATCACTCTTCATTATAAGGGAAGCATTACCGAACTTACAAATCAACTCATTATGAGTTGATGACCTCCCTACTACTACACTATACTTCACTACTCTATACTACTAACTACTACTACATTATTTCATTATACTACTACTAATCTATACTAATAATTAAAACCAGTGGCATCTAGCCACTGGCCTTGTTGCTGCCCTTGTTGCTGCCCCTGCTGCCGCCCTTGCTGCCGTCGCCACCGTCGCCGCTACCACCCTTGCCACCACCATCGCCATCGCATTCGCCGCCGTCACCGCTGCCGTCGCCGTCGCCTCCGTCGCCGTCGCTGTCACCGCCATCGCCGTTGCCACCGCCCTTCTTCTCGTCCGAGGAGTACTCCGACTCATCCGAGCCCGCGAGCCCGGCGCGCTCGACGGACCGGATGTAGGTCCAGACCTTCGCGGCAATCCCCTGGGAGTCGTCTGAATCATCAGACGACGCCGGGGGAGAGGCAGGAGACGGAGAGCCCTCGGACTCGGAGGAGAACTCCTCCTCCGAGTACTCCGAGTCGCCGAAGTCCTCCGAGGGAGGAGTCAGCTCACGCTTGCGTTTGTCACCAGAGCGATGCGAAGAACTACCACCTTTCTTACTCTTGCCCATGTTGGAAATGGAAGGAAGAAGAGGAGGGTAAACAGCAAGCAGCAGTAAGAGATGTGAAAATGCCGGAGAAGCAAGAGCACTATTTATAGAAGAAGGCAACCGCTCACCTCCTACCAAGGCCACTGAACAGTCGCAAAAATTCAATATGCAATTCAAACCGTCTGAAGACACGTCAGGCGGCTGACGCCGTTTCACGTAACACGACACCCATTGGGACTCCAGTCAACTGCGCGGGCGATATGATTACACCCGCGGTCACATCAAGTTACTACTTAGAAGCAGTTTGCTAAACGCTCAGCGTACCAAGCCGTCCCTTGCCTACACCCATTGGGGGGGATGCCCAGGAATTATCAGTATATTTTCAACACTGTCACATCCGAACAGTATATGCAATGAATACTTCAAGACAGAAGAAAGATATCAACAGGAATCAAAGGAAAGCCAAATATAGCCGATGAGGTACAAGTCTAATCGACAGAAGCATCAAAGCACGAAGTGATATGAAGACTAGCCAAGGGCCATCTATCGAACATCCAATCAGTCGCAGATCAAATAAATGGCAAGACCTAGCAAGATATGGGCAGATCGCGTACTCGGCCTCAAAGACAAAAATGTACGCTGACCTCTAAAGCGTAGTATCAATAATATAATGCTGATCTCCAAGGCATTCGGCAAAGGGGAAGGATGATTCCTGGAAAAAAGGCACGAAATGAAGACCTTCGAGTGGATTATTTTCAAAAATCCACTCGAAGCTCGGGGGCTACACCCATTGGGTGCACCTTTGGTGCATCCAATGGATCATCATCCCCGAAGAAGTGAAGTGCTGACTTCTAAAGCATAAGGCAAGATCAAGACAAGGCTGACCTCTGAAAAAGCGCAAGTGGAAGATAAAAGTGATCCCTGATAATACTTGAAGTGAAGACCTTCGAGTGGATTATCTGCAAAAATCCACTCGAAGCTTGGGGGCTACACCCAATGAAATTTGAAGTCCTACGGTACAAAAATGCTGACTTCCGAAGCATAAGTCTGAGACAGAACACCAAATTTCGAGTAATAAAGGCAGAAAAAGACAGTGAAAAATTGTTTTTACCGGATCATTCAGAACTCGGAAGCGGTGGCCCGGCAGGCTTATCTCCAAAGCATCCCTTGTTAAAGTCAAAGACTGCAAGCTGGACCTTGGGCCGTTTATTTCAGAACCGACTGCAAGCTGGACCTTGGGCCGTTTATTTCAGAACCGACTGCAAGCTGGACCTAGGATCCTTGGGCCGTTTATTTCAGAATCGACCCAAAGATCGGGGGCTTGTGGGGGACAGATATCCCCCGGGTCCACCAGAAGGATAAAAGACCTCATGAAAGTCCCAAGGGCCCCATAATTCGTAAGGTCATCCCCCTCGTGGGCCTGGGGAGGAACGACCAATGAAGTGAATCGACACAAGGCCGTATTAGCACGAGCCCAAGACGGTCCAACGAATTCGAGCAGTAATCACAACAGAGGCCCGACCTTCCCGTGCAGGAGCCCCGTACAACGAAACCAAGCGAGAATGGGTCGGCAGGATTATAGGAGGATAAACTCAGTTGGTTCACTATTTCTTAGGTACACATTGTTGTCATATCTACATGTACAGCCCCACGGTCGAGTATATAAGGTCTAGGGGGCACCCCTTCAGATCAGATGCTCGCTACTTAGCCTCCCACCCAACTCTCTACGTTTTCAGCGCTAGAGAATCCTCTTGTAACCCACCACATAAAGCACTCTCAACAGGACGTAGGGTGTTACACATCTCAAAGCGGCTCGAACCTGTAAACCGATGTCCACTGTTTCTCGTGCATCCAGCATGAACCATCGAGCTACAGTCGATAACACCGTCCTACTCCTAAAAGCACCTTGAGGGGTAACCCCAGGTGCGTAGTCAGACCCAAAACACCGACAGACTCATGTGATGCATTAACCGTTTTGTTATTATGCATTTTAACTGTTTTAGCATGTGAAGTAGAATGCCTAGAGCTAAACGTCTCATTTTTATAAATATAAGCATGATGAACAATATAATAAGCATTTTTAGGTCTAGCCATTTTATGTGAAGGATAGTTCTCAGGATATAAAATATAACCTTCCCTATCTTGCACCATAGGAGCCTTGCCATTGATAGATTGAGGAATTTTGTTTCCATGGGCATTAAGTTTAGTGATGTCTTTGCTCCTAGGTTGGAAGTCAACACCATCCTTAATGCCCAGACGTCTCCCATTATAAAACATGGTATGAGAAAATTTAAATTTCTATTTCATGTTCATGCTCGATAATTTTAGTATCTAATTTAGTTATGTGATCATTTTGGTCTTTGATTAAAGCAAGATGATCACTAATAGCATCAACATCAATATCTCTACATCTAGTGCAAATAGTAACATGCTCAAAGGTAGATGTAGAAACATGGCAATCATTCAATCCTCAATCTTATCAATCAAATTGACATTCTCAAATTTAAGACAGGGAATTAAATCATTGCAAGTTTTTAGCTCATTAGTCAAATTATTGCATTTTCCTTCTCTTGATGTAACATCCTTAATTTGGGGGTATAAAATTTATTTTCTAATATTCACTAAATTCAGGTGTTACCCTCTCCTTTACTGCTTTTCTTCTCTTTTTTCTAAATAATAGGGAGTTAATTTATTATACAATATATATATATATACAACTTTTTAGCGCAGTAATATAAAATTCTAGAGGTGCCTTGATTGTCGCATCATGCTGAAGCATATTTTCACTTTGTTTGGTGAGCGAGTTTGTGAAGTATACGTTTAATTAGGAATTTGATTCGAGGTAATTGGAAATACAAAAAAAGAAGAGAAAATAGAGAAAGGGCCTTGCTTCTTCAAATCCCCTAGCCAGCCCACCTTTCACTTTCCCTCCCACCGAGCGGCCCAGCCGCCGTTTGCCCCTCCCCGCGGCCCACCTGGCACGCGTGGCCCATTCCCCCAAACCCTAGCGCGCTCCCAGCACTCGCCCAGCTGCCGCCACTGCCCGCGGGGCCCGCGTGTCAGGCTGCGTCTTCTCCAACCGCCAGGCCGCTCCCCCCGGCGCCCACGTCGCGCACCTGCGGAGCCGCCAACCCCCGCCCCTTCTCCCTCACCTCACACCACCTCCCCTCTCCCTGGCTGGACGCGTGCAGCGCCTTCCTCCTCCCTCTCTCCCTCGTCTCACCCTTTTCCCTAGACACGCCGAAGTCACGATCGTCCATCACCGACCCGTCTGAAGCTCACATCGCGTCGACCGTCGAAGCTCCATGGTCGTTGTCCGTGCTCCCACTGTGTTCATCATTGTGAGGTGAAGCCCGTCACTTCCCCCCTCGCCCATGCCCTTCTCAGCGCTCGCCATGGCCGGCCTTGACCGAGCCCGTTGCGGAGGCGAGGCTCTGCGGTCGAGCTTCCTGCGCAGTGTTCTAACCCCGGCAAGCCGCGTCACCGCCCAAGCCCCGACACACCCACCGCGCGCGCCTAGCTACACCATCCTTCTCCCTTCCCCACTCCCTGCCCCCCTGCAGTGCCCCCTGCGCGCGGCCAGCGGCGTCGCGGCAGCCCGACGTGGCCCTCGCGCACGTCGGTGCAACCCACTGCTCGCGGCCAGGTATTGCTCCGGCGCGGCCTCGCGCTCGCGTCCGGCGCGGCCCGTGCGTGTGCCCCTCGCGCGGCCTCACGCTCGCGTTCGGTGCGGCTCATTTGTGTGCCCTCGGCGCGGCCTGCATGTGGCTGGCGTGCCCGCGACTCGCTCACACGTGTCCGGCACAACCTCGTGTGCATCTTGCGCTGTCCCGACGTAATCTACGCGGCGTAGCGGCAGCCTCGCCGTCGCTTCGCATCGTGCGCGCAACACGTCCTCGTGCTTTGCCACGAGCTCGTCCGGCCGTCCGCCGTCATCGCGTGGTGAGCATTATCTACGCGTTAGTAACATCATTTCGCCATGTCTCACGTTTTAAATAATTAATTATGTTTTTGTTTAACTAACATTAATTAATTAGACTTTTCAATTAAACTAATTTATAGTTATTAACTTGCGCTTTATAAATACACGTCGACATGATTAATATTAACTCAAACGTTTTGCCCTAATGTTCGTTTAATATAAATGCGACCTTTATTTAGTTTATCTCGCGTATCGCACGTGCGGTTGTGCACATGGTTACGTGCTGATCCGCGTATCGTTCGCGCTCGTCGTTTACGTTGTTTCGCGCAATCGCGTGCGTTATTAATTCCGTTATGACCCCTTTTGCGTTATGTTAATTTCATAACAATATCATCAACATATTTATAATATTATTTTATCACATCACAAATCTATATTATTTAATTAGCTATTAATTCGATACTTATTAAAATGATCTTCTAATTAAAACTGTTTTATAGTTTTTAACTCGCGCGTGTCGCGCGCTGTTGTGCGCGTTGTTTCGCGTACGCGCAGCGTGTCGTCGAGGTTCCCGACGACATCCGTCTACCCATAGATGGCGTTCGTCTACCCATAGACAACGCCCGTCTACCCCCGAACCCGTTCGTATACCCTGCGTTAGTAGCATTATTTTGTCGCGACACATGCTTTCGTTAATTATTTAGTTAATTGATAATTATTAAAATAGGAATCTAGTTAACCCTAACTTACAATTTTAATTGGCGCTTTGAAAATACTGATTAACATGATTAATGTCAACTCAAATATTTTGTGAAATAATATTTATTTAGTATAAACGCGATGATTATTAGTAATTCTCGCGTGCCGTAGGTGCTGTCTACGTGTTGTTCGTGCGTGTTGGGCTCGTAGTCGCGTGCTGATTCACGTGTCATTCGCGTTGGTCGCGCGCACTCTTTCGTGTGTCGTCAGCATGCTATGTCGTGTGTGCGCGCGTCGGGTGCATGCTGTCGTATTGTTTCATATATCGTAAATTCGCCTCGCGTAGAATCTCTCGTGTTAATTAATTTACTTATTTATTTGAGCTGTTAGTGTAGCAGATTAATCAAAACTAAATGGCAGTTATAATTTACATTTGATAACGTCGACTTAAATATTATAGTTAGTATTGGTTCAGCATAAACGCGCTAACCCCTCGACCATAGCTTCGATTATTGTGGTTCTTTTCCTCGCGTAACCTAGAGGCGTTCTCTATTTTATATTGCTCGCTTTTATAACATTTTATCTTGTATGGTGTAATGTTCTTATGCATATGTATATGTTTGTTTGCTTGTGCCTGTTCGACTTCGCTTCGCATTGCGCTTAGATCGGCGATTCTTTTCTGAGCTTCGAGGAATCGACGGTCAAGCTTCGACGACCAAGAGATCAAACTCTTCGAGTTCTACGAGGCTGAGGATCCCGAGCATCTGTTTGGTGAAGGCAAGTGTCCTCTGACCTATTATGTCCCATTTACTTTATAATTCATCAATCCACATACCATGATCAACCTAAGGATTGACTAGCTTTGTATTTACCTTGTCCTTGATTATCTTTTGGGTTGCTATGGTTAGCTTCATGCTACTGCTTTACTTTAATTAATGAACATGATATGAACACTTATGATACGATGTTGTCATTATGATTATGATGTTGGACTGGTGATACTTTAGGGGGCTCGAGTGGTTTCTCGAGTGCCTCTCCGTAAGGACCTGTTCGTTGGATGACCGCCCGGGAAAACAGTGCAACCATGAGGGTGGTATGGGACGCCCTTAGCTAATTAATTAGAGGAACTGAGGTGTAGTTCGCTTCACCATCGTGCCGTCAATGGGGCTCGATGTATGCGGCTCGCTCTACCGAGGGCGGATTGCCCCTTGGGGAGGAGTGCGGTACATTTAGGTAACCTAACGGGCGGCTACAGCCTCAGGGAATCTTTGTAAAGGCTTCGTAGTGAATCCCTGGCCATTCACCTCGGGAGTGAATAAGGGTCTTGCAAGCCCGGGCTAGAGAGGGAATCACGGCTTGTGGGTAAAGTGCGCAACCTCTGTAGAGTGTTATGAAACTGATATATCAGTCGTGCTCGCGGTTATGAGCGGCCAAGGGAGCTCCATTGATTAGAGACACATTGATCAAAGATACTTTGTTTACATATGATGATGAGGATAATGTTGGTTTTGATTATGATTATGATTATGGTTTGTGGTATTCTTTCTGTTTGGAAAGAGTACTTTTGGGTTAACAACTTGGGTTAATGTTAAAACCTGGCTCTCTACTAGTAACAATTATCTGACCAACTAAAAGCAACTGCTTAACCTTAACCCCACATAAAGCTAGTCCACTATAGCCAAACGGGACATTTGCTGAGTACGTTGATGTGTACTCACCCTTGCTTTCACAAAACACCAGGTTGCCTTTGGTGCAATCTATGCTCAGGTAAAGAAGAAGGTGTCGAGGCAGATCTACAGGAGTTCCAGGACTTCGACGAGTTCGAGGATTAGACTAGCGACCTCCCCCAGTCAGCTGCCTGTGGTGGGTTGTTTATGTTGGCTATGTTTCGATTCTGTGTACTTTGATTTATATTATGTAAATGGCTCTAGTCTGTAATATTATTACTTACTCTTTATTGTAATTCAAAGCATTGTGCTATGATGAGTCATTTATGTAATCGCTGTGTACGTGAATTACTAATCCTAGCACGTACATGGTTCGCATTCGGTTTACCTTCAAAAACGGGTGTGACATAAGTGGTATCAAAGCCTTGCTGACTGTAGGTATCCTAGAGTAGCATTGGCCATTTTAAGGACTTATTGATTATTACTTCAACTCATCCTTGATTCTGCTTCAAAATATTGGTCACCTCGACTAATTCTATGTTGTGCTTCTATATGCCCTCCTTGCTAAAAAGTATTTTATTCTAGTATTGTCTATACTTCTCTCAATCTATTAGATCTGATCTCACTCTTGTGCTTGCGACATCTTTGTAGATGCCCCTGACCATAACCTTCTTGTCTTTTGGGATTCTGTCTCTTCCATTATTAAATTGCTACCATTTGACCATCTCTGTTCCCTTGGTATTGACTTGCCCATACCCCTAGAGTCCTTAATACTCTTGTTTCAAATACTTGCCTCTAAATTTCTACTGTTTACTTAAACATTTCAGTTTATATGTCCATGAACTTCTTGCCTTCTGAGATCTCTTCCCCTTTTCCGTTGCTAAGTTGTTATCCTTTGGCTCTTTCTATTCCCTTCCCTTGGTATGCCCGTATCCTTGGAATCTTGCACACTAATATTCTTATAATATATGCCTACCTTCATATCCCAATGACTGTTCAAAACCTTTCAGTTAATATGCCCTTGATCACCCTTGATTCTTAATGGTCCACGAGGGACCATTCTATTTCACACATCCTTGATGATCTCAACGTTTCCTCATAGCTTCCCTCGGTAGTAATTTCTATTACTTCAACCATTCTATTGAAACATCACCTATCTTACCTTGATTGTTTACTCCACTTCGCCATTTCATGAGTCTTGCCTTAACTCTATCCTTTGTTATGCCTTTCGTTATTATCACCTTCGCCTTTGACACCTCTATATCGTACCTTGATGCCTATATTATACATGTGCTCTAAAACCATCTCTCTTCCATCTCAAATTTAAAGATTGTAGGTTACATATTTTCCCTTAATTGTATCCTATTCCTCGTCGCTTGCGAGTTTTTTTAACTCTATACCTTGTTGTGCTCTAGTTGGGTATTACCTTTACCTTTCTTATCTCTCGATCCTACCTTGTTAGTTACATTATGTTCGTTCTCTAAAATCTCCAATATTCTATCCCAGTTTGAGAGCGATGGTTTACTTATCTCACTCTTGGCAACATCCTCTTCTTTACTGCACGCAAGCCTTGACGGAAATCCATTCTATGCTGTACTTGTACGATTGGCTCTTCTATGCCTTCATCTTTTCTCCTATACCCTTGTTCGTTACCGTCTTTGACCCATGCGATATTGATATCTTCTACATAAATGATTACCTTGAACTTATCCTTTAAAAGCCACCCCTTTCTTTCGACCAAGTTTGAGAGCCGTGAGTTACCTATCTCTCTCATGATTTCTTTTCCCTCCTTGTCGCATTACAAATCTTGTCTAATTCCATCATTTGCTATTTTTTTATTTGCTATCACCATTACCTTGCCATCCATCGATATTACCTTCATACTTATCTTTATGCTTGCTCTTAAAAAAATCCCCTCTTTTCCACCTCAACTTGAGAGTGGCAATTTACCTATCTGCCTTTGGACGTACCCTCTCCTTTTCCACTTGCAGGTCCATCTTATCTTCATTATCTATGGTACTTACATCCTTTGTTCTTATGCCCATTTACCTCCTCTCTTACATTCTTGTTTGTTATCACCCTTAACCCTTGTAATATCTATACCCTTACCTTCATGCTTACTTTGAACCTACCCTTTAAAGCCTCCTCTTTTCCGTCCCCGTTCGAGAGTAAGGCCTCACCTACTTCACCATTGATTGCTTCCCCTTCTTTGATGCCTTGCAAGTTTTGTCTAAAATACATCCTTTGTTGTGTGTTTGTCCGTCATCACCTTAACCCTTGTCATCCCTTGATCTTTACCTTGATGCTTATCCCGTATCTGCATTATAAAGCCTCCTCTCTCGTTTCCAGTGTAGGAGTGTTGTCTTACCCCTCCCCGCTCTTGTTCATTCCCTATTCCTCTGTCACGTTGCAAGTCTTGTCTTAACTTGATCTTTTGGTGTGCTTTTGCCTGTTACCTCCCTTACCTTTGTAATATCTAGATCTTTTCATGATGCTTATCTTATGCCTACCTTTTGAAATATCATCTTTCCCATCTTGATTTGAGAATGGTGTTTTACCTATCCTGACCTTGGTTGCATTCTCTCCCATGCTGGTTACAATTTTTGCTTTAGCCTCATCCTTTATTATGCTCATGCCCCTATCCTGCATGTCTTATCATTCCCCTTCCCTTTCGATGTCCTTATAGTAGTTTCCCCTTGGTAAGGAAAGACCACCATTTAGTTAACATTAACGTATTTCAACGAGATGTTTGTTGTTGTATGCTTGTGTTGTTTGTCTTTGTGTTATGACTGATTTGCTTCTTTGTGATGAGTGTTGATGCATTGTGGCCTTTGGTCCGCAATGGCATCAGTTTACTAGGTGAGTGCCATAGAGTTAGGTAGTTGGGTGCTCTCCATTTTCTCTCTGTAATCCACCTATGCTTACCTTTTCTATCTATACCCTTTCCTCTTGCACCTGTCCGGTTGGCAACCTTCAGCTCCTCCAAACCAATCAAGATCAGAGTTGGCTGCATCTTCACCAAGTGCATATCAACGCTCCTGTTAAGGGGGTTAGCCGCTAACCCCAATGAAGACAATGCGATCAACATCACCCAACAAGATCAGAGTGGCGCAGCGAAAGCATGTGTGGGTCCTAACCCACAGGTCCTAGGATCCTCAAGTATCGTCTTACGTGGTCATGAATGCCTGAAGGTCAAATCAACCAGTCTATAAGTTAAGCTGGCAGAGCCAATGTTGAATCGAAGAAGCTATGAAAAAACTGATGAACCAATCTCATTTTCTTGCTAGCCTCTTCTTGAATCTCGAGGACGAGATTCTGTTAAGGGGGTTAGATTTGTAACACCCTTAATTTGGGGGTATAAAATTTCTTTTCTAATATTCACTAAATTCAGGTGTTACCCTCTCCTTTACCGCTTTTCTTCTCTTTTTTCTAAATAATAGAGAGTTAATTTATTATATAATATATATATACATACAACTTTTTAGCGCAGTAATATAAAAGTATAGAGGTGCCTTGATTGTCGCATCATGCTGAAGCATATTTTCACTTTGTTTGATGAGCGAGTTTGTGAAGTATACGTTTAATTAGGAATTCGATTCGAGGTAATAAGAAATAGAAAAAGAAGAGAAAATAGAGAAAGGGCCTTGCTTCCTCAAATCCCCTAGCCAGCCCACCTCTCACTTTCCCTCCCCCACGTGGCCCAGCTGCCGTTTGCCCCTCCCTGTGGCCCACCTGGCCCACTTGGCGTGCGCGGCCCATTCCCCCCAAACCCTAGCGCGCTCCCAGCGCTCACCTAGCCGCCACCACTACCCACGGGGCCCACGTACCAGGCGGCGTCTTCTCCAACCGCCAGGCCGCTCCCCTGGCACCCACGTTGCGCACCTGCGGAGCCGCCAACCCCCCGCTCCTTCTCCCTCACCTCATGCCACCTCCCCTCTCCCTGGCTAGACGCGTGCAACGCCTTCCTCCTCCCTCTCTCCCTCGTCTCACCCTTTTCCCTGGACACGCCCAAGTCGCGATCCCCTCGCCGACCCGTCCGAAGCTCGCGTCGCGTCGACCGTCGAAGCTCCATGGTCGTCGTCCATGCTCCCACTGTGTTCATCGTTGTGAGGTGAAGCCCGTCACTTCCCCCCTCTCGCCCATGCCCTTCTTAGCGCTCGCCATGGCCGGCCTTGACCGAGCCCGTTGTGAAGGCGAGGCTCTATGGTCGACCTCCCTGCGCGGTGTTCTAACCCCGGCAAGCTGCGTCACCGCCCAAGCCCCGACGCACCCACCGCACGCGCCTAGCTGCACCATCCTTCTCCCTTCCCCACTCCCTGGCCCCCCTGTAGCGCCCCCTGCGCGTGGCGAGCTGCGATGCGGCAGCCCAGCGAGGCCCACCGGCGTGGTGGCTCGCGGCCAGCCAGCGCGTGGCGGCCCGATATAATGTTAGTATCAAATAGACTATTAGTTTATGTTATTTAAAATTAATTTATTTTCTATATTATATTCGTGCTATTTTTTACTAATTTAAATTATGTTATTTAAATTATTTTTAAGATTTTACATTATAATTTAGAGGGTGAGTTTATGCTTATGACGAGACGTGTTGGCTCGACGATGTGGCAACGAAACGAAACAAGCCAACTTTTCCGGTTTCCACCCCTATATGGAGTAATCAAGCGGCAATAATTAGATCACTCAAGACAATAGAGCAATAATTAATTTCTATCTCTATTATATTAAATCACCAGTTTCAACGGTCGTCTCGCGTCAATATTTTCAAAAAACACTACATTTCTTTAGAATCAAACCGCACTCCTATAATCTCTTCTCTACTACTATAATAGGATGTGCCGCTGTGAAGGCATCCCACCAGTCGGACGCGGAACCCTCGAGTCTTCCCGAGGCGTACAAGACCTTCTCCTGGTCATTGCACTGAGTGATGTCAAGCTTCTTTCCAATGACCTTGAGCCAGTCATCGGCATCCAGAGGATCAACCGCATGGGAGAATGTCGGCGGGTGATGACTCATGAAATCCCGGTGCATATCTCTGGCCGGGGGTGCATTCTGCTGTTGCTGCTGATGTTGCTGATTCTGCTGGTTCTGCTGAATTTGTTGAACAGCCACAGTGAGTCCTTGCAGAATCTACATCTGGGCGGCAATGAACTGCTCCATGTTGGGATTCGGTGGTGGTGGTGGTATCTGTTGACCATGCTGGTTCCGGTTGTTGTTGGGTCCTTGACGAGCGTTCACCATCTGATTGGTTAGGAAGTGAACATCTTAGAGGAGTGAAGAGTAGAAAAGATTCTAGAGGGGAATATCCTAAATTTATTATTTTTTTAATATGATCTTATGGCCATCATTCCATAAGACCATTGCACTCAAATAAAAATCCAACTCAAGCATTTCAATCAACACCATCACATGGTTGTTATTTATTAGTGTCGGTGTTTCGGACCCGGGGGACCCTCAACCGGACCGACTAGTGAATTTTAGTGCCGCGTGCCCCTGTCTAGATGGGTTGATGCAAGATGGAACACAAGCGAAGGGATGAGGCTTATATTATCCTACACCGAGGGAGCTTGCAGTAGGGGTTACAAGCGTCGCGAGGGAGAGCGAGAGAGAGAGAGAGAGAGAGAGAGAGAGAGGATCCGGTCCTGGGGTGAGGTGTCTGAGTTATCCTCCACCGCGTCTCTCTTACTCTGCCTGCCTCCGCTCGCCCCCCTTCCGTCCCCTTTTTTCTCCGTCCTCTGTCCCCCTGTCCCCTCCCTCTCCTTAGGAAGGCCCTGGACATCCCCTTTTATAGATACAAGGAGATGTCGAGCTGTACAATGGGGAGTGTAGCTACGTGCTAACGTGGCTGGCGGAGAAGTGACTTAAGCTCTGTACATGTACCAACGTGGCCGTCGGAGAAGTGCCTTGAGCCCTATAGAAGCATAGCTGGCGGTGCGGCATGGATCATGCTGACGTTTCCTTGCTTCCATAGGGGGTTGAGAGCAACCGACGTCATGGGCGCACGCGGGGAACCATCATTACCTGTTACCGGAGTAACTTAGATGGGACACCGGTCTTGTTCCTTCGTAGCCTAAAGCGGCTAGCTAGGGGTATGGTAATGATGGATCCCCAGTAGCGTGGTTGATCCGAGGCCGAGGTCGGGTGAGGCGGCGACTCCTCCTGAGGCCAAGGCTGAGGTCGGGCGAGGCGGAGACCTCCTCTCGAGGTCGAGGCTGAGGTCAAGGCCTGGGGTCGGGTGAGGCAGAGCTCCTTGTTGCGCCCGAGGCTGAACTCGGGAGTGGCCATGACTGTTGTTAGTCTTTCCCTGGTGGTTGGCACAGTAGTTCAGAACAGGGTGAACAATGCTGTTTTCCTGTCAGAATCGGTCAGTAAAGGGGCGAAGTGACTTCGGTCACTTTGACCTTGCCAACTGAGGCGCGCGTGTCAGGATAAGGTGTCAGGCGATCCCCGCATTAAATGCGTATGCGATACGGTCGGTTGGTAAGGCGATTTGGCCGAGGTCGCTGCATGACAAAGTTCGCCCGAGCTTAGCCTTGGGTGAGACGGGGATGCGTCTGCTCCTCGGGCGAGGCGCGAGTCCGTCCGGGACTACTATTCCCGCCTGAGGCCGGGCTCGGGCGAGGCGGGGTCGCGTCCCTTGGCAGACGAAGCCCTGACTTGCACCGTGCTTAGAAGTCGTTCATGGTTTGTTCTGAAGACGTTTTCCAGCTGTGTTTAGGAGTGTTGGGGGTACCCCTAATTACGGTACCCGACAGTAGCCCCCGAGCCTCGAAGGGAGTGTCGGCACTCGCTTGGAGGTTCTGCCGGATTTTTGCAAGGGGACCAGCCTTTCTTGGTTACATTTTGTTCCGATGGGTGCGCGCGAGCGCACCCATCGGGTGTAGCCCCCGAGGCCTCGGAGGAGTGGTTTTACTCCTCTGAGGTCTTAATTCTTTTTGTGATGCCTCGGTCGGCCTTGTTGTTCCCTCATGCGGCCTGGCCGCAGCCCGGGTGTACGGTCAGGCTCCGAGTTTTTAAGCTGTTTTGTCGACGTGGTCGACGATTTGGCCGTAGCCTGGTGCGAGAGCAGCCCTCGAGCCTCTGCACGGAGCGAGAGGACGATCAAGGACCGTCTCAACTTTTGTTGTACGCCCCTTCATCGCCTTTCCGCAAGGAGGAAGGGGGGAAGGCACCGTGTTACCCTCGGAGGGCACCGAACATGGTGTTTCCAGTGAGTTGCTAACGGGTGATCCGAGTGGACGCTCGAGCCTCGTTTGATAAGGGTCGGCTAGTGGCCCAGAGGCGCGCTCCAAAAGTACCTGCAGGGGATTTGCTGGACCCAGACCCATTTGATAGGGTCTGAGGGCTCATTGCCTCCCTCTGGTGGGATTCCATTACAAATCGTTCCCGCTGGTCTCGGAAATGTCCTAGGGTACCTCAGGAGCGCAGCCCGAGCCTCGACCATGTAACGGACGTACCCAGGATCATCCCTGACTCTGCGTGCTATGGGGCGGCTGTCGAACCCTTCCGAGGGGCCAGCCTTCGAACCCCTGATCAATAAAGGGCTCGGAGCCCGAGTGCTCT
Source organism: Zea luxurians (assembly GCA_029449295.1). Taxonomy (NCBI): domain Eukaryota; kingdom Viridiplantae; phylum Streptophyta; class Magnoliopsida; order Poales; family Poaceae; genus Zea; species Zea luxurians. Next base: position 34,855,955 of record JAOPSE010000031.1, on the reverse strand, counting down.
GGGGCGGTTGCCGAACCCCGGAGGGCGCAACCTTCGAACCCCTGATCAGTAGGAGGGCTTGGGGCCCGCTTCCTTCGCTGAGAAGGATCCTTTTGGAATATCCCCTTTTCTCAATCCCTGTGGCAAGAGAGAGAGAGAGAGGAAAAGGGAAAGGATATGAATTTAAATAATGTGGTGCACCTTTTTTGACGCGGTCATCATGACAGAGGTGAAACGGCGCCCGCTTCGCCTGCCAGAGGTGTCGCTTGCCCTGCCAGGGAGTTAATGCGACGGGACGGGCGATTCGCGGGGCGTCTGTTGCGCGAGCCGTTCGAGGAACTCCTCCGCATTTAGGAGTGTTGGGGGTACCCCTAATTACGGTACCTGACAGTAGCCCCCGAGCCTCGAAGGGAGTGTCGACACTCGCTTGGAGGTTCTGTTGGATTTTTGCAAGGGGACCAGCCTTTCTTGGTTACATTTCGTTCCGATGGGTGCGCGCGAGCGCACCCGTCAGGTGTAGCCCCCAAGGCCTCGGAGGAGTGGTTTTACTCCTCTGAGGTCTTAATTCTTTTTGCGATGCCTCGGTCGGCCTTGTTGTTCCCTCATGCGGCCTGGCCGCAGCCTGGGTGCACGGTCAGGCTCCGAGTTTTTAAGCTGTTTTGTCGACGTGGTCGACGATTTGGTCGTAGCCTAGTGCGAGAGCAGCCCCCGAGCCTCTGCACAGAGCGAGAGGACGATCAAGGACCGTCTCGACTTTTGTTGTACGCCCCTTCGTCACCTTTCCGCAAGGAGGAAGGGGGGAAGGCACTGTGTTACCCTCGGAGGGCACCGAACACGGTGTTTCCAGTGAGTTGCTAACGGGTGATCCGAGTGGACGCCCGAGCCCCATTCGATAAGGGTTGGCTAGTGGCCTAGAGGCGCGCTCCAAAAGTACCTGCAGGGGATTTGCTGGACCCGGACCCATTTGATAGGGTCCGAGGGCTCGGTGCCTCCCTCCGGTGGGATTCCATTACAAATCGTTCCCGCTGGTCTCGGAAATGTCCTAGGGTACCTCGGGAGCGCAGCCTGAGCCTCAGCCATGTAATGGACGTACCCAGGGTCATCCCTGACTCTGCGTGCTCTGGGGCGGCTGTCGAACCCTTCCGAGGGGCCAGCCTTCGAACCCCTGATCAGTAAAGGGCTCGGAGCCCGAGTGCTCTGGGGCGGTTGCCGAACCCCGGAGGGCGCAACCTTCGAACCCCTGAACAGTAGGAGGGCTCGGGGCCCGCTTCCTTCGCTGAGAAGGATCCTTTCGGAATATCCCCTTTTCTCGATCCCTGTGGCAAGAGAGAGAGAGAGAGAGAGGAAAAGGAAAAGGATATGAATTTAAATAATGTGGCGCACCTTTTTTGATGCGGTCATCATGACGGAGGTGAAACGGCGCCCGCTTCGCCTGCTAGAGGTGTCGCTTGCCCTGCCAGGGAGTTAATGCGATGGGACGGGCGATTCGTGGGGTGTCTGTTGCACGTGCGCGAGTCGTTCGAGGAACATGAAGACCGTTTCACCTTCGAGTTTGAATCTCGCGACGGGTCCGGGCGAAGTCTTGGGTGGATCTCGCCCGGGCCTTTATATACCCGGAAGAGGGGCCGGTGGTGGTTCTTTACCCTGCCATTTGCGCTTGCGTTCTGCTTTTGTTTCTGCAACAGAGAAAACCGCGTACCTCATCCCCTCCGCCTCCACCACCTCCGTTCAGCGATGGCTGACAAGGTGACCGTTGTTCCGCCGTGCGACCTGTGGCCTTTCTCCACCATTGCCATGGAGGATCTGGAGGCCCTTGTTACTGATGGTTTGCTCTGTCCTCTCTCCGGCGGGCCGTAGCCAGAGTGGATGTCCCCCGAGAGTGAGGCCGACCTGACTTCGCCGCCGGGGTACATGGTCAGTTTCATCCCATTCCATGAGCGAGGGTTTGGAGTGCCAGCAAGCCGCTTTATGCGAGCGCTCCTGCACTACTATTGGGTGGAGCTGCATAACTTCAACCCCAACTCTATTGTGCAAGCGGCCATCTTCACAGCGGTTTGCGAGGGTTTTTTGGGGATTGACCCTCACTGGGACCTGTGGACCCATCTCTTCTTCGCGGAGTTCTTCGCCGCGTCGACGGACGTGAAGAAGGTCCGTATGGCGGTGCGGGCCGGTGGCTGCACCCTCCAGCTGAGGCCGGGGCGCACGCAGCAATACATCCCCGCCTCCCTTGTTTCTTCGAACAAGGGGTGGCAGAACCGGTGGTTTTATCTCCAGAACGACGACGGGATGCTTCCGCCGTTTTCTCAACGAGTGGTGACCGCCGCCGGCAATAACTGGCGCTGGGGGGCCACACGCGAGAAACAGGAGAAGCTCTAGCCTATTCTGCGTGCCTTGCAGAAGTTACGAGATGAGGGCCTTACCGCTGCGGGGGTCGTCGCCGCTATCCATCGCCGGAGGGTGCTCCCATTGGCGGAGCGGCGGTTGCGACTCTCGGAGATGAAGCTGGGGACCGATTCGGAGGGCTCGCAGATGTCCTCATCCTCCCTCTTCGTCGACGACCTCCGCAGGTGGGTAGCAGGTACGGTAGGTAGGCTGGATGCTGGTGTCCTTAGCCAGCCCTCGATGCGCCCCGACCAGGGGTACGTGTCCCTCGTGAGTGTCCGATCCTCCTTCTATTTTGTGCCGAGTTTTTACGTCTTTGATTCCTACTGTTGGGATTTTTGTTCGTCCCCAGGGGTTGAGGGGTTTTAAACTCTCCTGGCCACCAGTCCCGGAGGACGCGGTGGACCGAGCCGCGTGGAGGCTCGCCACAGAGAAGGAAAAAGAGAAGAAGGACACGGAAAAGGCCCGAGCTCGCGAGATGATGCGAGCTCGGGAAGCCTTGGAGAAGCGTCGTCGGAGGCAGGCAAGGGATGGGCTCCCGTTGGAGCCGTCTGTAACACCCTAAAGTTCAATTTTGTGAAGACAAGGAAAAATTCTCAAAAATTTTAAATCAAAACACCTTTCCCTAAAGATAATCATAATTTAGAAGTTTCCACTCATGAATATGTTAAAAATACATAATTAAAGATACTTAGATAATCTAAATTGCCTTTGGGTTAGGTTATACAGGAGAATTATGATTAAACTATTTCTTAATATATATAAGTCCACAATATAAATTTGATTTCCCTAGAACTAATAAGGTATGGATTATTCTCTACTATATGATTGAAAGCCTGTCTAAAAGAACTAAAATAAATAAAGAAATATATAAAATATGTTTTTGCACAGATATGGTTTGCAAATGAACTAGTCACAAGCTTGAATTTAAATTTGAATTCAAAATTTAACTTGGAAATGAAGAAAAGAAATAGAAAATAAAATGGAAAAAGAGAAAAACCCTAACTGGGCCGCAACCACACATTTCGGCCCACTTAAACCTCCCACGCACTGGCCCAACTGAATCACGGCGCCGACAGGCGGGGCCACCCCGTCAGCCTCCCTGCTCACATGCCCGCGCTCCCTTCTTTCACCGCCATGTGGGCCCCAGAAACCAGCCCTTTCTTCCTCCAACCCAACACCGGGTTGCGCGTGAACTTCGCTGCCGGCTCGCCGTGGGATCCGCGTCGCCCCAACCTCCTGGGCGCGGACTCGCCCGCTGAGCCGCCGCCACGGACTCCTCGGCTCGGAAAGCGCCCTCCCCTATAAAAAGCATGGTCGCAAACTCACGTCGTAGGCTCCGAGCGAGAGAGAAGAGGGAGGAAATCCGTCGCGGAGTAACGAAATCCCCGACTCACCGACGTTAGGCTCAAATTCGGTATTCAAGAAGCGTCGCGTGATCAAGCCGAACGGATGCGTGGCGGATTGGGGCCGGGGGGAGCACCTGAACGCCGCCGATTTCTCGCCGTTGCTCCTGCGCCGCCGCGGTTCCGCATCGCGCCGTGGTCGGGCGTTCCCGTGACTCCATCGTTGGTAAGAAGCCTACCTTCATGTTCTCCATAATCTCGGCTTTGCGTAGAACGTCTCGGGTGGGAGCATTAGTGCACGGTGGCGTGGATTGCATGCGCCGGCGATGCCGCCGCCGTACACCGAGGGCGCCGCCACCGTCGGGACGACCTGGGATGGGAAGACGCGTTCGTGACCGTCGGATCCTGTGGTAACGGTCGAGATTAGATCGTAAGGATACCCCTTCGCGCGTTTGGATCGGAGCCGTTAAGATGAGATCGGACGGACAGCGTTAGGGTCATGCCGTTTTAAATCGTGGACCGCGGATCTGGAATCCAACGGCTCTGGGTGCATACCGGTTCACGGGAACCCAGATCTAATCTGAGCCCTCCGTTTCTGATCGGACGGCTCAGCCCATCCGATACCCCTTCGCGCTGGCGCTTTTGTTAAAGAGCCCTTCCACTTATTTGAAATAAACCCGCAGTCCATAGGCACTGTTGACTGTGTCTCGGGATTCTTGCGCTGAGACCCCTGGACTTTCCAGGAATTGAGGCCCAGTCCAGTGCAGTAATAAAATGATTAAATGAATTAGAAATTAGATTTTTAATATAAAAATAATTACTAGAACTTGATAAATTCATAGAAAATTCATACTTGCTCCAAATTAGTCCATTCCACTTTCTAAATTTTTATAATTTAATTCTCTATCACTTAGAGCCTCTGTTTTGTCATGAAAACAATTAGAAATCTAATCTCTCACTTAATCCATTTTAAACACATAAAACCTTTGAAAATTCATAACTTAAAATCTATAACTCCAAAATTAATGATTCCTGTTCCTATGATCTTATTTTAATATGTATATTATTAATGTGTATTTTGTTCTTATGGTTGGTGTAATGTTAATTTTGCCTATACCATGTATGTTTGTATTGCTACGACTAGCAGTGAGGTCACGAGAACCTGAAGATCATCCTGGTACCTGGATTCTCAAGGCCCAGGCAAGTTGTGCCCTTGATCACTTCTTTTTACCCAGCCATGTTCTGATTATCATAATGATCTGCATAGGTTAATTTTGATGGGACCCAATAGGTTACCCTAGTTTGTCTATCTTTATACCTTGTTTACCACTGAACTTTCTGGGTAGTACTTGCTAGTGCTATATGTGGTTTTGGGTATGGAGATACACTATTCATGGTTACACTTTTGTTATCAGTTGTTATTTATTGTTCATGATGAGATCATTATGTTAATTGGAACATGGAGCGACCACCCGGGAAAACAGTGCTACCACAAGGGAGGAATGGGACCCCTTGGCTGATTAATTAGGAAAGCTAGTGGAAGACTACCTTACCCGAAAGGGGCAAGGGCAGTAGGGGAGAGGTCAGTGTAGGGAGGCCCTCGGGAGGATTTTGCTGCGATGGCGGTCCTGCAAGGGATTCCTGCACTGGATCTTCCTATAAACTGTAGCGGGTTTTTGGAAGCTAGTGGAACTTTGTAAAGGCCTCGTAGTGGATCCCTAGCCATTCACCTTGGAAGTGTCTAAGGGCCTTGCAAACCCTGGCGACATGGGATACACGACTTGTGGGTAAAGGGTACAACCTCTGCAGAGTGTAAAACTGGTATACTAGCCGTGCTCACGGTCATGAGCAGCTCGGACCCTCACATGATTAATTTATGGAACTTAAATTCAATTTGTCATATGCATTGCATCGCAGGTGATGTGGTTACTTTTGTTCTATTACTTAATTGGGTTTGGTATTTACTTATACTTAGTAACTGCTAATAAAATTTTGACCAACTTTAAAAGCAATGCTCAGCTCTAACCATCTTCTTTGGTAAGCCTTACACTTCACGTGAGCTCCCACCTTTGGCGAGTTCATGCACATTATTCCCCACAACTTGTTGAGCGATGAACGTATGTGAGCTCACTCTTGCTGTCTCACCTACACCACAGGTCAAGACCAGGTACTGCAGGATGATGCTCATGGAGGATGCTGTGATGAGTTCGTGAGAGGTCTAGGTCGTCGTCTCCCAGTCAACTTTGGGGTGCTGGACCGTTGTCTCCTTATAATGTAATTATTTATTTTGTATAGAACTCCTGTTATATATAAAGTTGTGACATTCGATCCTGTGCCACTATACATCATATGTGTGAGACTTGGTCCCAGCATACCTGGTGTTTATGTTAACCCCGGGTTTTGGACCCCTAAAATCCGGGTGTTACAGAAGTGGTATCAGAGGAATGTTGACTGTAGGACGAAACCTAGATAGAACTGGACAACCATTCTCTACTTATCTTTGCTACTCTGATTCTTTCTAAACTTATCTTAATCTTTTCTCATCTATTTCCGCTCACTCTGATTACTCTTATCTTTTTCCTTCTAAAGACAAACTTGGATTTCACACTTTGAAATCCTGTGCTTAAAGTGACTTTTAGGAATAGGAGACCTACTCTCAGGAACAAAAACAAAACTATTTTTATGGTTATCTATGCACTTGAATGTTTGTTCTTATGATATTTGTCTGATTTGGATTTTTTTGATTGAGTGTGATGTGTTGTGGAGTAATGTCCACAATTACATCTGCATATACGTATAGGCTTAAATAGAATTCATAAGAAAACTAAGCAATTTAGATTACCCTCCATTAAAATGTATCTATCTCATAGAGATCCCTCTAATCTTAACAAGACTCTCCCATATCTTAATAGATTCATCGTATCTCATAAGATTCTCTCTTATCTTACTGGACCCACCTCATTTTAAAAGACTCTTCTTACCTTAATAGATTCATCTTATCTTGAAGGATTCATCTTATCCTAACCACTTTACTTATCCCATCCTAATAGATCTAACCAACCTCAAAAGATTCTACCTTATCCTTATGGATTCATCTTGCCCTAATTAGCATATTGATCCCACTCTAGAATAACAACCATGAGATAATCCAGAATTTACTTAGATCTTAATCAGTCTAATCCAACCTAATCTAGATTTTATCTAACCTATTATGATCCAATCTAAAGTGAATTACTTAATGGACCAGTTAATACTAGTGAAATAAATTAGACCCTGCTGGCCATGTTTTAACTCAAATTAAGTACATCAGACCAAACCACCCATGAACAAATAACATGACCTACCTCACAGGTTACTTAGTACATTTGTCCTGAAAGCAAAGTAAAACTTAGTTCACCCTATCCTAAATAAAGAATGAGAAACCAACCCAACCAATAGAGTAATGATGGATTGCATAGTCTATCTCACCCATATATATCTCTCATCTTGACAGATTCCATCTTACCCTTGGATATTCACCTTATATGATTGGTTACCCCAATTTGGACATAAAACAAAAAATTAAGCCCTACTAAAGAAATCTTCAGATTATAACCAGCTACTAGCCTATTCATTCTGCATATTGAATATGGTCATTTGCAAAAACTATTGCCACATGCTTCTAACTTTCATGGTCAATACCAGGAAAGGAAAGATTATCACGCAACAGCAAACAGAAATGAATTCTCCAAATCCTCCACCTATTGAAACCGAACAAGTGGTTGCTGCTCAAAGACTGGTAATACAACAAATAACAGACCTGGTGACCGAGATGCAAAACCAGATAAGACAACAACGCGAGGAAATACGTCAGGTCCGTCAAGAAATAAGGCAAGCACGGTTGGAGAGACAACAACAACAACAACCTCCACCACCACCACCAGCTCCACCAAGCTACATAGATATAAATTATGATGATTTGTAAGGTCTAGATGTTACTTTAGTTAGTAGATGATATGATATTATTCTAGAAGGAATAATAAGGTCTATTGACCCTATGTTTTGTTAAAGAATTATACCTTATGCTGAGATTTCTTTGTTTGTGCATATGTTCCGAGAACAATATGAGTATACATCCCTTTTCTTACAAATCTCGAGGACGAGATTCTTTTTAAGGGGGGTAGGATTTGTAACACCCTAAAGTTCAATTTTGTGAAGACAAGGAAAAATTCTCAAAAATTTTAAATCAAAACACCTTTCCCTAAAGATAATCATAATTTAGAAGTTTCCACTCATGAATATGTTAAAAATACATAATTAAAGATACTTAGATAATCTAAATTGCCTTTGGGTTAGGTTATACATGAGAATTATGATTAAACTATTTCTTAATATATATAAGTCCACAATATAAATTTGATTTCCCTAGAACTAATAAGGTATGGATTATTCTCTACTATATGATTGAAAGCCTGTCTAAAAGAACTAAAATAAGTAAAGAAATATATAAAATATGTTTTTGCACAGATATGGTTTGCAAATGAACTAGTCACAAGCTTGAATTTAAATTTGAATTCAAAATTTAACTTGGAAATGAAGAAAAGAAATAGAAAATAAAATGGAAAAAGAGAAAAACCCTAACTGGGCCGCAACCACACATTTCGGCCCACTTAAACCTCCCACGCACTGGCCCAACTGAATCACGGCGCCGACAGGCGGGGCCACCCCGTCAGCCTCCCTGCTCACATGCCCGCGCTCCCTTCTTTCACCGCCATGTGGGCCCCAGAAACCAGCCCTTTCTTCCTCCAACCCAACACCGGGTTGCGCGTGAACTTCGCTGCCGGCTCGCCGTGGGATCCGCGTCGCCCCAACCTCCTGGGCGCGGACTCGCCCGCTGAGCCGCCGCCACGGACTCCTCGGCTCGGAAAGCGCCCTCCCCTATAAAAAGCATGGTCGCAAACTCACGTCGTAGGCTCCGAGCGAGAGAGAAGAGGGAGGAAATCCGTCACGGAGTAACGAAATCCCCGACTCACCGACGTTAGGCTCAAATTCGGTATTCAAGAAGCGTCGCGTGATCAAGCCGAACGGATGCGTGGCGGATTGGGGCCGGGGGGAGCACCTGAACGCCGCCGATTTCTCGCCGTTGCTCCTGCGCCGCCGCGGTTCCGCATCGCGCCGTGGTCGGGTGTTCCCGTGACTCCATCGTTGGTAAGAAGCCTACCTTCATGTTCTCCATAATCTCGGCTTTGCGTAGAACGTCTCGGGTGGGAGCATTAGTGCACGGTGGCGTGGATTGCATGCGCCGGCGATGCCGCCGCCGTACACCGAGGGCGCCGCCACCGTCGGGACGACCTGGGATGGGAAGACGCGTTCGTGACCGTCGGATCCTGTGGTAACGGTCGAGATTAGATCGTAAGGATACCCCTTCGCGCGTTTGGATCGGAGCCGTTAAGATGAGATCGGACGGACAGCGTTAGGGTCATGCCGTTTTAAATCGTGGACCGCGGATCTGGAATCCAACGGCTCTGGGTGCATACCGGTTCACGGGAACCCAGATCTAATCTGAGCCCTCCGTTTCTGATCGGACGGCTCAGCCCATCCGATACCCCTTCGCGCTGGCGCTTTTGTTAAAGAGCCCTTCCACTTATTTGAAATAAACCCGCAGTCCATAGGCACTGTTGACTGTGTCTCGGGATTCTTGCGCCGAGACCCCTGGACTTTCCAGGAATTGAGGCCCAGTCCAGTGCAGTAATAAAATGATTAAATGAATTAGAAATTAGATTTTTAATATAAAAATAATTACTAGAACTTGATAAATTCATAGAAAATTCATACTTGCTCCAAATTAGTCCATTCCACTTTCTAAATTTTTATAATTTAATTCTCTATCACTTAGAGCCTCTGTTTTGTCATGAAAACAATTATAAATCTAATCTCTCACTTAATCCATTTTAAACACATAAAACCTTTGAAAATTCATAACTTAAAATCTATAACTCCAAAATTAATGATTCCTGTTCCTATGATCTTATTTTAATATGTATATTATTAATGTGTATTTTGTTCTTATGGTTGGTGTAATGTTAATTTTGCCTATACCATGTATGTTTGTATTGCTACGACTAGCAGTGAGGTCACGAGAACCTGAAGATCATCCTGGTACCTGGATTCTCAAGGCCCAGGCAAGTTGTGCCCTTGATCACTTCTTTTTACCCAGCCATGTTCTGATTATCATAATGATCTGCATAGGTTAATTTTGATGGGACCCAATAGGTTACCCTAGTTTGTCTATCTTTATACCTTGTTTACCACTGAACTTTCTGGGTAGTACTTGCTAGTGCTATATGTGGTTTTGGGTATGGAGATACACTATTCATGGTTACACTTTTGTTATCAGTTGTTATTTATTGTTCATGATGAGATCATTATGTTAATTGGAACATGGAGCGACCACCCGGGAAAACAGTGCTACCACAAGGGAGGAATGGGACCCCTTGGCTGATTAATTAGGAAAGCTAGTGGAAGACTACCTTACCCGAAAGGGGCAAGGGCAGTAGGGGAGAGGTCAGTGTAGGGAGGCCCTCGGGAGGATTTTGCTGCGATGGCGGTCCTGCAAGGGATTCCTGCACTGGATCTTCCTATAAACTGTAGCGGGTTTTCGGAAGCTAGTGGAACTTTGTAAAGGCCTCGTAGTGGATCCCTAGCCATTCACCTTGGAAGTGTCTAAGGGCCTTGCAAACCCTGGCGACATGGGATACACGACTTGTGGGTAAAGGGTACAACCTCTGCAGAGTGTAAAACTGGTATACTAGCCGTGCTCACGGTCATGAGCAGCTCGGACCCTCACATGATTAATTTATGGAACTTAAATTCAATTTGTCATATGCATTGCATCGCAGGTGATGTGGTTACTTTTGTTCTATTACTTAATTGGGTTTGGTATTTACTTATACTTAGTAACTGCTAATAAAATTTTGACCAACTTTAAAAGCAATGCTCAGCTCTAACCATCTTCTTTGGTAAGCCTTACACTTCACGTGAGCTCCCACCTTTGGCGAGTTCATGCACATTATTCCCCACAACTTGTTGAGCGATGAACGTATGTGAGCTCACTCTTGCTGTCTCACCTACACCACAGGTCAAGACCAGGTACTGCAGGATGATGCTCATGGAGGATGCTGTGATGAGTTCGTGAGAGGTCTAGGTCGTCGTCTCCCAGTCAACTTTGGGGTGCTGGACCGTTGTCTCCTTATAATGTAATTATTTATTTTGTATAGAACTCCTGTTATATATAAAGTTGTGACATTCGATCCTGTGCCACTATACATCATATGTGTGAGACTTGGTCCCAGCATACCTGGTGTTTATGTTAACCCCGGGTTTTGGACCCCTAAAATCCGGGTGTTACACCATCGCCGGAGACGCCTAACGACGACGACGATGATGATGATGATGATGATGATGATGATGATGATGACGATGAAGACGATGACATGGCGGCCCGACTTGGCCTCAGTCAGGACCCGAGGCTGGGCCAGGGGTCGCCGAGCCAGCCTCTAGGTGGGCTGGCACCATCAGTGCCTGGGCCGGGACACCAAGGTCCTGGTCCGAGGAGCGGAGGCAGGCCGAGGGGGTACTTGACCCCTTGGCCGAGATAATTGGGGCGACTCTGGGGGGTCAGGTCGATCCGCCTGTCCCCCAAGAGCAGGTGCCCGCGCCGGCCGCACAGGAGGCCGGTCCCATGGCCATCGCGACAACGCCTAGGCAGGCCGCTCCCTCGGCGCCTCGGGCGTCCGAGGCGGAGACGGCGCCAAAGCCATCAGCGGGGCAACCCTCGATAGTGCCTGCAGAGACTGGGGCCCGAGGGGTCTCCCCGCAGACGCGATTGGCCTTGCCCCGGAGCGGGTAAGTATCTGAAGATACCTCTGTTTTGGTTTTTTCGCTGTGTGTCTTGAACTTGCTCTCTCTCATTTTTAGCAAGCGGAGGCAGGGCCCAGCCGGTCTGGCCCCCACGAAGGGCCTTAAGACGGGGTCGGCCTCTGCAGCCGGTGCTACGGCGCACCATGCTGGTTGGTTGGCCTCCGCACAAGGCGCCCTTCGGCGGGGGGCCCAGGCGGCACGAGTTGCCATGGGGCAGGCCTCCCAGGCCGACCCCCCTATTGGAGTTGCCATCATGCCGGGGGAGGCCACTGACGCGGCCGTGGCCCTAAGCCCGCCTGACTTGTTGGCAGCGCCGGCCTCGACTCCTGCCGGGGCCGTCGCTGATTCGCCCGCGGAGCCGCCTGTCGCCGCCGACGTCGAGATGGTTGAGGCGCCGCCGCCTGTGGTCATCCCCGACCTTCCCGTTCTCGGCCATGAGGAGGGGGCGACCGTCGTTACCGAGGTTGGTGATTGGAGGCCTGCCACCTTAGCCGAGGAGAGGCCTAGTACGTCGACGGCGTTGGTACCCGATGCACGGACTGCAGGGGGACCCGACGCCTTGGTGGAGGGGCGTGTAGAACCGTGGCCCGTCTTGGGGGGCGGTGGCCTTACCCCTGCGCAGCTCAATCCCAATGAGTGGGGTGGGCAGCCGCTCTGGTTCTGGAGCCGTGGCACCTCGGAGCTCCTCCTCTCCCTCAACGATGAGTCAGAGGATAAGTCTCGGGATAGTTTCCGTGAGTATACCGAGGCGGCTATGAGGTCGCTTCGGTCGACCATGGAGATCCTTTCCAGGGACGTTCCCACGGTCTTCCAGGTAAGGATTTAGACGTACACCTTGCGTGACCAGGGCATTCTTTGTAATATCCCGCTTTCCTTCCTCAGGAACTTGCGGACGTGAGCACCGCCAAGTCGCTTTTCATCCGCCGCGAGAGCGACGTCTGGGATTCGCTGCGGTCCCAGAGGGCCGCGTTTACTGAGGCCAATGAGCGCCTCGCCCAACGGAGCGCCAAGGTGGCGGACCTTCGGCTGATCTGTGATGAGCTGAAGTCGGAGGCTGCGGCGGCACGGGCAGAGGCAATGTTGGCACAGACGGAGGCTTCGTCGGCCTGGGAGTAGTTGGCTTCCTAGGCCGAGGAGATGCAGCGGCGGCAGCTGGAGCTTGGCCAGGTCATCGGCGAGCGGGACCAATCTTGGAGCCAAGCTACCGAGGCCGTGAGCCGGGCTGAGGCCCTTAGGGGTCAGCCGGCTGAGGCTACGGAGTGGCTAGCCGAGGCATCTGCTCGGGCCGGAACCCTTACAGAGGACCTGGACATGGCCGTCGGGTCTGCTCAGTCCGCCCAAGTCGTGGCCTCGCTGCAGCGCGCCCGGGCCGAAGGTATGTTTTGCTCGCCTTGTGACGTTGTTTCTATACCCATTCTTCACCTCATGTCTACACTGCGAAGGGGGAGGTTGCGGATGATGAGGTTGTCGTCGTCCGTTCCTCCCAACTAGCACACCAGCCAGTAATCCGCGAGCCACAACTCTAGCCTCGTCTCCCCCAAGTACTTGGTGATGGTAGTCAGGGCCCGGAACCGGACCAGGAACGACGCTCATCATATGGCTCGGCTGAAGACCCGCGGGCCTGGTGGTTCGGTTGAGGGGCTTCGATCCTCCTCACTGTCGTAGCGTCCCCCGCGCCTGGGATGGTAGCCTCGGTGCACCTTCTCCTCGAGGCGGGCTCGACGGTCGCGGTGGTGCTGATCGTCACCGAGGCGATCCCTGGCTGTAGGTGTCTCGTCTCTTGTAGGCTCGGTGAGGACCAAGGCCTCGTGCGTGTGTCGGGAGGGTGCTACGTGATGCACCGAGGGGCACCCTCGCCTTCGGGAGGCAGAGCTCTCGACTCGTCGGGCTGCGGCGTTTTCCAGGAGGTTCTTGAGTTCGCCCTAGATACATCGTCCTTCGGTGGTGGATGGCTCCGGCATTGTCCGAAGCAACATTGCTGCCGCAGCCAGGTCCTGGCCAGCCCCGTTGATGGCTGGGGGCAGCATTGCCCTGGCATCGTCAACAATGCGGCGCTGGATGTCCCGGGCCCGATGACGTGCTCCTCCGGCGAGCGCTCGGCCTGTCCATTCTTGCTCGAGGTTTTGTCGGGGCTGCACAAGTCGCCCCGCTTCTTCATCGAGCTTGGCCTGCATCTCACGGAGTTGCTCGAGCTGTGAGCCCTGGCCCCCGTGGGGACCTGGGCCACAGCTAGCTCCCGTGGGATCTCAACGCGAGACGCAGGTGCAAGGGCACCGTCACTTCCTGGCATACTAAGGTGGTTTTCCCCGCCGTGATCCTCCTGATTGATGTGGAAGCACTCGCGAGTTGGGTCGCAACCCTCATCTTCAAGGCTGTGACCATCATCAGAGCAGCCGGAGAGGCAGTGGTCACATGCGGACATGAAGTCACGCATGGCACTGGGGTCACGGAGTCTGGAGAAATCCCAACTGACGTCGGGGTCGTCCTCTTCCTCGGAACCCGCGGGTCCGGAGGTTGAGATGGCCGTTAGTCGGTCCCAAATTGACCACATATGGTACCCCGGATGGTCAGGATATGCCCTCATGAAAGCGCTCACCGAAGCGGGGTCGCTCGGTGGATCGAAGCTGAATCTAAAGGGAACAGGGTGGAAAACGGATGGTACCTCTTGGTTGATGGACGGTGGTGAAGTCGCATCGGAGGTGGAATGCGTCGTTGTCTCAGGTGCGAGACTAATGCCCGACAAGTCCCTCGCAAGGGTGCCGGCGTCATCAGTCCGCCTGGGGCTGGCGTTTTGCTGGGAAGCGACACCCGTCGTTGTCTCAGGTGCGAGGATAATGCCCGACATGTCCCCCGCAGGGGTGCCGGTGTCGTTGACTCGCTCTGGTCCAACAGCCGTCGAGGTGCTGCCCCCTGCCTAGCCATGGTTGCCCCGTCTCCGTCTCCTCCGGCGAGGAGGGTGGCGGGGTTGGCCCAGGTGCTCCTCTTCCGCCACGTGGAGATGTCGTCGTCATCGAGTTCGTCTCCGCCGGGCGAGCCGACGATCGTCGTCGTTGTCGTGCTGCGAGGGGAGCAGTACCATGTCGTAGCCGCCATCGAGGGACATGAACTCGAGACTTCCGAAGCGGAGCACCGTCCCGGGCTGAAGAGGCTACTGAAGATTGTCCATCTGGAACTCAACGGGAAAGTATTGTCAACACGCAGCGTGCCCCTACCTGTCGCGCCAACTGTCGGTGTTTTGGACCCGGGGGACCCTCAACCGGACCGACTAGTGAATTTTAGTGCCGCGTGCCCCTGTCCAGATGGGTTGATGCAAGATGGAACACAAGCGAAGGGATGAGGCTTATATTATCCTGCACCGGGGGTGCTTGTAGTAGGGTTACAAGCGTCGCGAGGGAGAGCAAGAGAGAGAGAGAGAGAGAGAGAGAGTGAGGATCCGGTCCTAGGGTGAGGTGTCTGAGTTAGCCTCCACCGTGTTTCTCCTACTCTGCCTGCCTCTGCTCGCCCCCCTTCCGTCCCCTTTTTTCTCCGTCCTCTGTCCCCCCATCCCCTCCCTCTCCTTAGGAAGGCCCTGGACATCCCCTTTTATAGATACAAGGAGATGTCGAGCTGTACAATGGAGGGTGTAGCTACGTGTTAACGTGGCTGGCGGAGAAGTGACTTGAGCTCTGTACATGTACCAACGTGGCCGTCGGAGAAGTGCCTTGAGCCCTATAGAAGCATAGCTGGCGGTGCGGCATGGATCCTGCTGACGTTTCCTTGCTTTCGTAGGGGGTTGAGAGCAACCGACGTCATGGGCACACGCGGGGAACCATCATTACCTATTACCGGAGTAACTTGGATGGGACACCGGTCATGTTCCTTCGTAGCCTGAAGCGGCTAGCTAGGGGTAGGGTAATGATGGATCCCCAGTAGCATGGTTGATTCGAGGCCGAGGTCGGGCGAGGCGGCGACTCATCCCGAGGCCGAGGCTGAGGTCGGGCGAGGCGAAGACCTCCTCCCGAGGTCGAGGCTGAGGTCGAGGCCTAGGGTCGGGTGAGGCAGAGCTCCTTGTTGCGCCCGAGGCTGAACTCGGGAGTGGCCGTGACTGTTGTTAGTCTTTCCTTGGTGGTTGGCACAGTAGTTGGAACGGGGTGAACAGTGCTGTTTTCCTGTCAGAATCGGTCAGTAAAGGGGCGAAGTGACTGCGGTCACTTCGACCTTGCCGACTGAGGCACGCGTGTCAGGATAAGGTGTCAGGCGATCTCCGCATTAAATGTGCATGCGATACGGTCGGTTGGTAAGGCGATTTGGTCGAGGTCGCTGCACGACAAAGTTCGCCCGAGCTTAGCCTTGGGTGAGACGGGGGTGCGTCTGCTGACTGAGGGGACCCTCGGGCGAGGCGCGAGTCCGTCCGGGACTACTATTCCCGCCCGAGGCCGGGCTCGGGCGAGGAGGGGTCGCGTCCCTGAAAGGGAAATGTGCTCTTGGGCCATTTCTAAGTATTTTGGTGATTTAGTGTCCAACACAAGTGCCTAAGTGTAAAAAGGTGGACAAAGTACAAATCAAGGATAAAGGTATGTTTCTCAGACTTAGTACATTGTTTTATGGACTAATGTATTGTGTCTAAGTGTTGGAAACAGGAAAAATCCAATTGAAAATGCCTTGGCTCGAGCAGCCAAGACCCTGCTCAGTCTGGGAGCACCGGACTGTCCGGTGGTGCACCGGACTGTCCGGTGGTGCACCGGACAGTGTCCGGTGCGCCAGGCTGGCTCTGGCGAACAGGCTGCTCTCGGGACTTCGACGGTGGTGTACGGCTATAATTCACCGGACTGTCCGGTGGTGCACCGGACTGTCCGGTGGGCCATTGACAGGCGAACTCGTCGCTCTCGGGAATTCATCGGCGACGTACGACTATAATTCACCGGACTGTCCGGTGTGCATCGGACTGTCTGGTGAGCCAACGGTCGGCCGCGCGATCTGCGCGGGACACGTGGCCGAGACAACGGCTAGAAGGGGGCACCGGACTGTCCGGTGTGCACCGGACATGTTCAGTGCGCCAACGGCTCTCAGGCTGCCAACGGTCGACTGCGCCATTTTTGGAAAGAAATCGGGCACCGGACAGTGTCCGGTGTGCACCGGACTGTCCGGTGCGCCAGTCGACAGAAGGCAAGATCAGCCTTCCTAAATGCTCTCAACGGCTCCTAGCTGCCTTGGGGCTATAAAAGGGACCCCTAGGCGCATGGAGGAGAACATCAAGCATTCCTACAACATTCCTAAGCACCAAGACCTCGATTCTGCGCATTTGTTTCATTGTGATAGCATATAGAGCTCTAGTGGAGTTGTGAACTCATTGAGTTGTGTTGCGAGCTCTTGTTGTGACTTGTGTGCATGTTGACACTCTGACTCTTGTGTCTTGTGTGCGTTGCTAATCCTCCCTTGCTCTGTGCTTCTTTGTGAACTTCAAGTGTAAGGGCGAGAGGCTCCAAGTTGTGGAGATTCCTCGCAAACGGGATTGAGAAAAGCAAGCAAAACACCGTGGTATTCAAGTGGGTCTTTGGACCGCTTGAGAGGGGTTGATTGCAACCCTCGTCCATTGGGACGCCACAACGTGGAGTAGGCAAGCGTTGGTCTTGGCCGAACCACGGGATAACCACCGTGCCATCTCTGTGATTGATTTCTTGTGGTTATTGTGTTTTGTTGAGACTCCTCTCTAGCCACTTGGCATTTACTATGCTAACGCTTAACCAAGTTTTTGTGGCTTAAGTTTTCAAGTTTTACAGGATCACCTATTCACCCCCCCCTCTAGGTGCTCTCAATTGGTATCGGAGCCGTTCTCTTCACAAAGGGACTAACCGCCCGAAGAGATGGATCCTAAGGGGAAGGGTACCGTGATCAACGATAAAGAGAAGGAATCTTTCGTCAACGAGCCGAAGGATGACAAGCCTACCGACTCGGGCTCGGGCCATAGACGGAAAGATGGGAAGAAGAAGAAGACGAGGCGCATCAAGGAGATCGTCTACTACGATGACAGCGATGAGTCTACTTCTTCCCAAAAGGACGACGACCACAACGACTACGAGAGAAGGAAACCGGTCAATTCGAACTTTTCTTATGACTACTCTCGTATTCCGCAAAGTACAAATACTCATTTGCTCTCCATTCCACTTGGCAAACCTCCTCACTTTGATGGAGAGGACTACGGATTTTGGAGCCACAAAATGCGTAGTCACTTGTTCTCTCTCCATCCGAGCATATGGGAGATTGTGGAAAGTGGAATGAAGTTCGATAGCTCGGATAGCCCTATTTTTATTAATGAACAAATTCATAGAAATGCACAAGCCACTACTGTGTTGTTAGCCTCCTTGTGCAGGGACGAGTACCATAAAGTTAGCGGCTTGGACAATGCCAAGCAGATCTGGGACACCCTCAAGATTTCTCATGAGGGGAACGACGTCACCTTGCTCACTAAGATGGAGTTGGTGGAGGGCGAGCTTGGACGATTCACAATGATAAGGGGCGAGGAGCCAACCCAAACATACAACCGGCTCAAGACCCTTATCAACAAAATAAGGAGCTACGGAAGCACGCGATGGACGGACCACAACGTCGTCCGACTGATGCTAAGGTCCTTTACCGTTCTTGATCCTCATTTGGTGAATAATATTCGTGAGAATCCCAGGTACACCAAAATGTCGCCCGAAGAAGTCCTTGGAAAATTCGTAAGCGGGCGAATGATGATCAAGGAGGCGAGGTACGTGGACGACGTGTTGAACGGTCCAATCCATGAGCCTCAACCCATTGCTCTCAAGGCAGCAAGGAGCAAGGAGGCGTTACCTAGCAAGGTAGCGCAAGTTGAGGCGGCAGGGCTAAACGATGAAGAAATGGCCCTCATCATCAAGCGCTTCAAGACGGCGCTTAAGGGTCGCAAGGGACAGCCAAGCAAGACCAAAGCCAAGGGGAAGCGCTCATGCTTCAAATGCGATAAGATTGGTCATTTTATTGCTAACTGTCCCGACAATGATAGTGATCAGGATCAAGGGAACAAGAGGGAGAAGAAGAAAAACTATAAGAAGGCAAAGGGCGAGGCACATCTTGGCAAGGAGTGGGATTCGGATTGCTCCTCGTCTGACTCCGACAATGAAGGACTCGCCGCCACCGCCTTCAACAAGTCATCCCTCTTCCCCAACGAGCGTCACACATGCCTTATGGCAAGGGAGAAGAAGGTATGTACTCGAAACTCTACTTATGCTTCTTCAAGTGAGGACGAATCTAGTGATGAGGATGAAATAGATTATTCATGTTTATTTAAGGGCCTAGATAGAACCAAGGTAGATAAAATTAATGAATTGATTGATGCCTTGAATGATAAGAATAGGCTTTTAGAAAAACAAGAGGACTTGTTGTATGAAGAACATGACAAATTTGTAGAAGCACAAAAATCTCATGCCTTAGAAGTTAAGAGAAATGAAATGCTTTCTTGTGAATTATCTTCTTGCCATGAGACAATTTCTAGCTTAAGGAGCATTAATGATGATTTGAATGCTAAGTTAGAAATAGCTAGTAAATCAACAACTTGTGTAGAAAATGTTGTTATTTGCAATAGATGTAAAGATTTTGATATTGATGCTTGCAGTGAACACATAGCTTCTATTGCAAAGTTAAATGATGAAATGGCTAGTCTTAATGCCCAACTTAAGGCTAGCAAAAGTGATTTTGATAAACTAAAATTTGCTAGGGATGCTTACACGATTGGTAGACACCCCTTAATTAAGGATGGGCTTGGCTTCAAGAGGGAAGCCAAGAACTTAACAAGCCATAAGGCTCCCATCTCCGCCAGGGAGAAAGGGAAGGCCCCTATGGCAAGTAGTACTAAAAAGAACCATGCTTTTATGTACAATGATAGAAGACAGTCTCATAGGAGTTGTAATGCTTTTGATTCACATGCCTATGATTCTTATTCTATGTTTGCTTCCAGTTCTTCCTATATGCATGTTAGAGATATGCCTAGGAAAAATATTCATCAGGTGCCTAGAAAGAATATTGTTCATAGGAAAGTTATGAATGGACCCTCTACAATTTATCATGCTTTAAATGCTTCCTTTGCTATTTGTAGAAAGGATAGGAAGATAGTTGCTAGGAAATTAGGGGCAAAATGCAAGGGTGATAAAACTTGCATTTGGGTCCCTAAGACAATTGTGACTAACCTTGTAGGACCCAACAAGAGTTGGGTACCTAAGACCCAAGCCTAAATTTGCCTTGCAGGTTTATGCATCCGGGGGTTCAAGCTGGATTATCGACAGCGGATGCACGAACCATATGACGGGGGAAAAGAAGATGTTCACCTCCTACGTCAAGAATAAGGATTCCCAAGATTCAATCATATTCGGTGATGGGAACCAAGGCAAGGTGAAAGGTTTAGGCAAGATTGCAATATCAAATGAGCACTCTATCTCTAATGTGTTTTTAGTTGAGTCTCTTGGATATAATTTACTATCTGTTAGTCAATTATGTAATATGGGATATAATTGTCTATTTACAAATATAGATGTGTCTGTCTTTAGAAGAAGTGATGGTTCATTAGCTTTTAAGGGTGTATTAGACGGCAAACTTTATTTAGTTGATTTTGCAAAAGAGGAGGCCAGTCTAGATGCATGCTTAATTGCTAAGACTAGCATAGGCTGGCTGTGGCATCGCCGCTTAGCACATGTGGGGATGAAGAACCTTCACAAGCTTCTAAAGGGAGAACA
The DNA here is from genome assembly GCA_029449295.1 of Zea luxurians. Taxonomy (NCBI): domain Eukaryota; kingdom Viridiplantae; phylum Streptophyta; class Magnoliopsida; order Poales; family Poaceae; genus Zea; species Zea luxurians. The sequence continues at coordinate 34,835,623 of JAOPSE010000031.1, read as the reverse complement.
CGTGATAGGTTTGACTAACGTGCAATTCGAAAAAGATAGACCTTGTGCAGCTTGTCAAGCAGGTAAAAAAGTGGGAGGAGCACATCACAGCAAGAATGTGATGACCACTTCAAGACCTCTGGAGCTGCTGCATATGGACCTCTTCGGACCCGTCGCCTATCTGAGCATAGGAGGATGTAAGTATGGTCTAGTTATTGTTGATGACTTTTCCCGCTTCACTTGGGTGTTCTTTTTGCAGGATAAGTCTGAAACCCAAGGGACCCTCAAGCGCTTCCTAAGGAGAGCTCAAAATGAGTTTGAGCTCAAGGTGAAGAAGATAAGAAGCGACAACGGGTCCGAATTCAAGAATCTTCAAGTGGAGGAGTTCCTTGAGGAGGAGGGGATCAAGCACGAATTCTCCGCTCCCTACACACCTCAGCAAAATGGTGTGGTAGAGAGGAAGAACAGGACGCTCATTGATATGGCGAGGACTATGCTTGGAGAGTTCAAGACCCCCGAGCGTTTTTGGTCGGAAGCCGTGAACACGGCTTGCCACGCCATCAACAGGGTCTACCTTCACCGCCTCCTCAAAAAGACTTCATATGAGCTGCTAACTGGTAACAAACCCAATGTGTCTTATTTTCGTGTATTTGGGAGCAAGTGTTATATTCTTGTGAAGAAAGGTAGATCTTCTAAATTTGCTCCCAAAGTTGTAGAAGGGTTTTTATTAGGTTATGATTCAAATACAAAGGCGTATAGGGTCTTCAACAAATCATCGGGTTTGGTTGAAGTCTCTAGCGATGTTGTATTTGATGAGACTAATGGCTCTCCAAGAGAGCAAGTTGTTGATCTTGATGATGTAGATGAAGAAGACGTTCCAACGGCCGTGATACGCACCATGGCGATTGGAGATGTATGGCCTCAGGAACAATTGGAGCAAGATCAACCGTCTTCCTCAACCATGGTGCATCTCCCAACCCAAGATGACGAACAGGTACCTCAAGTGGAGGCGCATGATCAAGGGGGAACACAAGATGATCAAGTTGAAGAGGAAGAAGCACCTCAGGCACCTCCAACCCAAGTTCGTGCGACGATCCAAAGGGATCATCCCGTCGACCAAATATTGGGTGATATTAGCAAGGGAGTAACTACTCGTTCAAGATTAGTTAATTTTTGTGAGCATTACTCCTTTGTCTCCTCTATTGAGCCTTTCAGGGTAGAAGAGGCCTTGCTAGATCCGGACTGGGTGTTGGCCATGCAGGAGGAACTCAACAACTTCAAGCGCAATGAAGTTTGGACACTGGTGCCTCGTCCCAAGCAAAATGTTGTGGGAACCAAGTGGGTGTTCCGCAACAAACAGGACGAGCACGGGGTGGTGATGAGGAACAAGGCTCGACTTGTGGCAAAAGGGTATGCCCAAGTCGCAGGTTTGGACTTTGAGGAGACTTTTGCTCCTGTGGCTAGGCTAGAATCAATTCGTATTTTGCTAGCATATGCCGCTCACCATTCTTTCAGGTTGTACCAAATGGATGTGAAGAGCGCTTTCCTCAACGGGCCAATCAAAGAGGAGGTGTACGTGGAGCAACCCCCTGGCTTCGAGGATGAACGGTACCCCGACCACGTGTGTAAGCTCTCTAAGGCGCTCTATGGACTTAAGCAAGCCCCAAGAGCATGGTATGAATGCCTTAGAGACTTTTTAATTGCTAATGCTTTCAAGGTTGGGAAAGCCGATCCAACTCTTTTTACTAAGACTTGCGATGGTGATCTTTTTGTGTGCCAAATTTATGTCGATGACATAATATTTGGTTCTACTAATCAAAAGTCTTGTGAAGAGTTTAGCAGGGTGATGACGCAGAAATTCGAGATGTCGATGATGGGCGAGTTGAACTACTTCCTTGGGTTCCAAGTGAAGCAACTCAAGGATGTCACTTTTATCTCCCAAACGAAGTACACGCAAGACTTGCTAAAGCGGTTTGGGATGAAGGACGCCAAGCCCGCAAAGACGCCGATGGGAACTGACGGACACACCGACCTCAACAAAGGAGGTAAGTCCGTTGATCAAAAAGCATACCGGTCCATGATAGGTTCCTTGCTTTATTTATGTGCTAGCAGACCGGATATTATGCTTAGCGTATGCATGTGTGCTAGATTTCAATCCAATCCTAAGGAGTGTCACTTAGTGGCTGTGAAGCGAATTCTTCGATATTTAGTCGCTACGCCTTGCTTCGGGATCTGGTATCCAAAGGGATCTAACTTTGACTTGATTGGGTACTCAGATTCCGACTATGCTGGATGTAAGGTCGATAGGAAGAGTACATCGGGGACGTGCCAATTCTTAGGAAGGTCCCTGGTGTCGTGGAACTCTAAGAAACAAACCTCCGTTGCCCTATCCACCGCTGAGGTCGAGTATGTTGCCGCAGGACAGTGTTGCGCGCAACTACTTTGGATGAGGCAAACCCTCCGGGACTTTGGCTACAGTCTGAGCAAAGTCCCACTCCTATGTGACAATGAGAGTGCTATCCGAATAGCGGAAAATCCTGTTGAGCACAGCCGCACAAAGCACATTGACATTCGGCATCACTTTTTGAGAGACCACCAGCAAAAGGGGGATATCGAAGTGTTTCATGTTAGCACCGAGAACCAGCTAGCCGATATCTTCACTAAGCCTTTAGATGAAAAGACCTTTTGCAGGCTGCGTAGTGAGCTAAATGTCCTAGATTCGCGGAACTTGGATTGATTTATAGCATACATGTATTTATGCCTTTGATCATGTTCCTTATGCATTTTGTTGCTTACTATGGTGCTCAAGTTGTACAAGCACTCCCTGGATCTCACAAGTCCTTGTGCAAGTGATGCACATACTTAGGGGGAGGTGTGTTACAACTTGACCCTTTGAGACTAACCGTTTGCTTGAGTTTGCTTGATTTAGTCTCAAAGGAGATTTGAAAGGGAAAAGGTGGACTTGGACCATGAAAGACTTCCACTGCACTCCGATGAGAGGGTAATTTATTCTAAGTTCATCTACTCTTATTGCCTTTGTATTCTTATTTGAAGATTTTGGTGAGGCAATGGGGTTAAAGGGCCACGATTGATCCTGTTTTGGTGCTTGATGCCAAAGGGGGAGAAAATAAAGGCCAAAGCAATAAATGGATCAGCTACCACTTGAGAAATTTTGAAAATAGTAGATTAGAGCTTTTGGTTTGACAAAACTCTTTTTATTGTCTCTCTTGTCAAAAATTGGCCTCTTATGGGGAGAAATGTTGATTATGGGAAAAGGGGGGAGTTTTTGAATCTTGACTCAATTTCTCTTGGAATGACTCTCCTTACGTTTTAACAAGTGTGTTTGACTTAGAGATAGGAAGTTGAGGTTGATTTACAAAAACAAATCAAGTGGTGGCAAATGATGATCCATATATGTCAAAATTGAATCAAAACAATTTTGAGTTCTTATTTGAATTAATTTTGCACTTGTTCTACTTGCTTTATGTTGTGTTGGCATAAATCACCAAAAAGGGGGAGATTGAAAGGGAAATGTGCTCTTGGGCCATTTCTAAGTATTTTGGTGACTTAGTGTCCAACACAAGTGCCTAAGTGTAAAAAGGTGGACAAAGTACAAATCAAGGATAAAGGTATGTTTCTCAGACTTAGTACATTGTTTTATGGACTAATGTATTGTGTCTAAGTGTTGGAAACAGGAAAAATCCAATTGAAAATGCCTTGGCTCGAGCAGCCAAGACCCTGCTCAGTCTGGGAGCACCGGACTTTCTGGTGGTGCACCGGACAGTGTCCGGTGCGCCAGGCTGGCTCTGGCGAACAGGCTGCTCTCGGGACTTCGACGACGGTGTACGGCTATAATTCACCGGACTGTCCGGTGGTGCACCGGACTGTCCGGTGGGCCGTTCACAGGCGAACTCGTCGCTCTCGGGAATTCATCGGCGACGTACGGCTATAATTCACCGGACTGTCCGGTGTGCACCGGACTGTCCGGTGAGCCAACGGTCGGCAGGGCCAATGGTCGGCCGCGCGATCTGCGCGGGACACGTGGCCGAGCAAACGGCTAGAAGGGGGCACCGGACTGTCCGGTGTGCCAACGGCTCTCAGGCTGCCAACGGTCGACTGCGCCATTTTTGGAAAGAAATCGGGCACCAGACAGTGTCCGGTGTGCACCGAACTGTTCGGTGCGCCAGTCGACAGAAGGCAAGATCAGCCTTCCTAGAATGCTCTCAACGGCTCCTAGCTGCCTTGGGGCTATAAAAGGGATCCCTAGGCGCATGGAGGAGAACACCAAGCATTCCTACAACATTCCTAAGCACCAAGACCTCGACTCCGCGCATTTGTTTCATTGTGATAGCATATAGAGCTCTAGTGGAGTTGTGAACTCATTGAGTTGTGTTGCGAGCTCTTGTTGCGACTTGTGTGCGTGTTGACACTCTGACTCTTGTGTCTTGTGTGCGTTGCTAATCCTCCCTTGCTCTGTGCTTCTTTGTGAACTTCAAGTGTAAGGGCGAGAGGCTCCAAGTTGTGGAGATTCCTCGCAAACAGGATTGAGAAAAGCAAGCAAAACACCGTGGTATTCAAGTGGGTCTTTGGACCGCTTGAGAGGGGTTGATTGCAACCCTCGTCCGTTGGGACGCCACAACGTGGAGTAGGCAAGCGTTGGTCTTGGCCGAACCACGGGATAACCACCGTGCCATCTCTGTGATTGATTTCTTGTGGTTATTGTGTTTTGTTGAGACTCTTCTCTAGCCACTTGGCATTTACTGTGCTAACGCTTAACCAAGTTTTTGTGGCTTAAGTTTTCAAGTTTTACAGGATCACCTATTCACCCCCCCTCTAGGTGCTCTCAGTCCCTTAGCAGACGAAGCCTTGACTTGAACCGTGCTTATCAGTCGTTCATGGTTTGTTCTGAAGACGTTTTCCAGCTGTGTTTAGGAGTGTTGGGGGTACCCCAAATTACAGTACCTGACAATTAGTAAGATAAATTAACAGAGTGTTCAACGTCTAACGCGAAGACTAAATTATTACATCATAACTCAAAATACTTAAAGCAGCCTAGTGACGGATCCGGGCGCTCCATAGCGCAGCCTCTTGCAGGGAGGAGACAACGCCATGGCAGGGACCTGGGCTTTAGGCGGATCTAGTCCTTGCAGTTGGGCTTCCAGGGCTGCAATCCTGGCATGGGCATTCTCCAGCTCCAAGTGCACTCTAGAGAGATCCAGGGTGGCACTGTCCAGGTCGGTGTTGAGACCGGCCACTACACCAGCTAGGGTGTTGAGGCGATCTTCACCAGCTTCACCTGGGACGATGCTGGTCTGGCTTCCTCCACTCAGACGCTGAGGAAGATGTCTGAACCTCGTGTTCTGCAGCTGCTGCCGGTAGGTGTGGCTGAGCGACCATAGGGTCCGAGGGCAGCATCGCTGACCGAGGCAGCATAGGTGGACAGTGGTGTCAGTGACTCGTGAGCAGACAGAGTCCTGAATCCCCTATCTCCTGCATCCATCACCCTGACGTGGATGCGAGTGATGTAGTAGCAAGCCCGGGGAGGCTCGCTCACTCTCCTTGTTTCGTACAGGGGGCAGACGTAGGTGCCTAGCGCGTGCAGCACTTCTTGCAGCAGGTTGGGGAAGTGCCCCGTCTCGAACATTGATGTATAATGTTCGACAACAGGACCAAACCCCATGAAGTAGTCCTGCTGGGCGTAGTCGGCTTCCTGGTTGACGTGTTCGTCTCCTCCTTCGTCGTCGTCGTCATCCTCGTCATTGTCATCCCTAGAGTCGTCGGGGTCATCACCTCCGGGTGCAGGTGCTTGGACGGCTGGTGCAGGCGGTGCCGATGTCGATGACCAAGCTGCGAAGGCCAGGGACTCTGCCAATGGGGTGGGTGTCGGCAGCTGTTCCTCCGAGCAGTCCTCCAGGATGACTCCATTCTCCAATCGGATGTGAGGGAGATCCACCGGAACTTCCTCGACTACCACTGGGTAGACAGGGATTTGTCGGGACGGAGGGGCGTAGTTGGTGTTGATGCGGGTAGTTTGGAGAGTGCGAACCATCTACAAGAGAAGAGTCAACTCAGTTGAAATTTTAAAGAGGTAAGGCTAATAAAATAATTTGTAAGAGTGAAATTAGCAAGTTTTGAACAACTAGGCTTTCCATTTCTATCTAATCTAACGACCTAGGGTCAACATATCTTTGATACCATTTCTGTCACACCTGGTTCCAGGGGTAGAACCGAGCGCATAGCATATGTGTGCCAGGATCCATTTCCACACATATGTTGACGTCACAAGTGTAATATATCAAAAGACAATGCAATAAAGGCGTAAAGAGAGTAGAATAATTTATTACATTATCTGAAACATTGTATCTTTAACAAGTATCACATCAAAGTAAAGAGGAATTTAAATAACAGGGGCAATCTCCCATAGGAAGATGACCGGCGCATCGTTAGACTTAGAATTCGTCGTTGTTAAAATCTCCATCAAAGTCTCCAGCATCACCCTCTGATCAAAATATTAGCAAGGGTGAGCTCACTTATGGTCGGGGCTCAGCAAGTGGGGGAAAATTAATGCAGGTATAACAAGGTGAGGCTAAGGTTGAGCAGTAAGCATTTTAGTTGGTCAACATTTTATTAACAACACTTGTCTTACTAATAAGTGTGAATCCCAAATATCCCATTTAAACAAAGGAATATGAATATAATAAAAACACTTAAGTGAAACCACTTAAGCAAACCATTGGCAGATCATCGAATCTCAATTTAATTCCATCTTCAAGTTTAATTATCATGTGAGGAGTCTAGGTCGCTCATAACCGGGAGCACGGCTGATATATCAGTTTTACACTCTGCAGAGGTGGTACAACTTTACCCACAAGCCATGTATCCCATCTAGCCCGGGTTGATCGGACCCTTAAACACTGCCGAGGTGAATGGCTAGGGATCCATTATGAGGCTTTCACAAAATACACTTAATACTAAGCAACCCGCTAAGGTTTCTAAAGACGATGGTGGTGGCCTCCTGGGTGAGGTACCTTAGCCAAGAATACGTCCCCATGTTAACGTGGGCTGCCAGTACCTACCGCTCCCCCTCTTGCCCATATTTCAGGTAAGGTTGCCGAGCACTAAGCATATTAAGCTAATTACCAAAGCCAGAGCCATGATAGCACTCGTGGTTGCACTGTTATCCTCGGTGGTCACTCCATGTTCCAATTAATTTGAAATAATGTTATCTTAACCATCGGGTTAATGTCATAATTGCCAATTTCAATTTTGGAACATTAATACCAATTAATGAGTGACATTAAAATCATTAAGTTGAGCGGTAGTACAAATTTTGCAAAGCTTAATTATTTCCTAGGTTAAACAAGGAATACAGTTGGTAAATCTAGGAAATCCTTAATTAGGTAAAATCCATTAAATTATGCAGTATATCAAAAGTAAACATTATTATATGCAATGATTGGGTACAAAAAGAATATGCAGAGGGAGAATCCACTTGCCTTGCTCAAACGTGTCCTGTGGTTCGTCTTCGAACGTATTCGAATCCTCTACCACACAGTCGGCTTCTAATAGAGTCGCACATCGCACATACAAAAGTAAAACATACACCAATGAATAAACATGCACCATTACATAAATATACACCATTACATACACATTAACGCATCGCACTTATCACACCTTAAATACGTCCTAAACGCGAAAATACTTATTAATTCCATAATAGTTATTATTGTGAGTCCTAAATGATGAATTTATGAGTGGGTGCAATAAATACAGTTTTAACTAGTATTAATACGTATTAACATCCTTAATGAAAATAAATGATAGTTATTGTCTTTAATACTAATAAATAAATTAATAGCTTTTATCCTTTTTATTTCTAACTCAAATTATTGAGTATGGCTAAAAATAAATCTATTAATATTAATATTCTAAAAATCTATATAAATTACTAATTGGACTTTTTATAACATAAGCGGGGTTATTTTGATATAAACAAGTATTTTACTAACTCTAAGATTTTAAGTGCTATATTCACGAACATGTTTATTTGGCTAGTAAAAATCTATTTTCCATACTACCGGTGGTATTTTCTCCTTTCTTTATAAAAAAGAAACTATTAATAAAATACTCAGTAGTAAATCATCTGAAATCCTATAATGTTTATATGATATGAGTTCTATACCACTTTCTAAATTCATTAAAACGAACCTATGACTATAATCCTCCAAGTAGTTTCTAAAGTTCATTGTAACCAAATTTAACTACAAAAATTCCTATCTATTGTTTTTATCACCAAGGTGTGACTACTAAATTCTCGTCATATTTCTCTAATCCAAAAATCAAAGCATCGATTAACATGAATTATCACGGTGCACTAATAATCACATATCTCTAACAAAAATTCCATAACGCACATACACATGAATTGCGGACCACACGTGTTCATATTACAACAAAATATACAATTCATGAATCGAATCAAAAGTAATTTATAAAATATTTTGGGTCGTCTTCAACCTTGAGTTCGCACGTGTGACGGGGAGAGTTCGACGAGGGTTCGGCCGGGTGGAGAAGAGCAGGGGCTCGACTTCGGACGGCGGATGGCATAGCTCCGGCGAACTCCACGGGCTCCGGCGATGACGAACTCCGGCGACGGCGGCGGTGGCTCTAACGGCGAGGAGAGTGAGAGAGAGATGGGGGCGAACAGGGAGGTTCAGCCCGGACGGGGCTCGACAGCAGACGACGACGAATAGAGGGCCAGCGGCCTGGCCTTGCACGAGCAGGGAGATAGAGGGCGAGCGGCGAGCTGGGGAAGATAGCGAGACGAGAAACGCTGTTGTGGGCGTGGTTCTTATAGGCGAGCAGGGGAGGGGAGAAACACAGCTAGCTTTAAGGTATTTGAAGGCCATCAATGGAGAAACGTCCGTGGAGTGTTAGGCGGGCGTGTATAATGGAGAAACGTTCATGGAGTAATAGGCGAGCGTTTAATGGAAACATACGAGCGGTCGCGCGGGAGAAGAAACGGCCGGACGCGGGCTTGGTGCAGGGACGCGCGGCGTGGGCGGGACTTGGTGTCGTCGGGCGCGCTGGGCACGGCTTGGGGCGCACGCGCGTCACGCGGCAGGGCCGGGTCGAGGCTTGCAGGGCGCGCGACAGTTGGGGCACGCTGGGCGGGATGCTGGGCTCGTCGCGGCGTCCTGGCGGTCTCCTGGTGCGCGTGAGGGAGAGCAGAGAGAGCATGGGAGAGAGACTCTTGGGAGAGAGAGAGAGAACAGAGGAGGGAGAAGAGAGCGGCGGCGACTGCGGCTGGAACAGCAGGCGCGCGCGCTAGGGTATTAGATGGACCCTTAGTTGGGCCGGCTAGGTTAGGATGTTTGTTTTTTTGTTTTTTTTTAAATTCCGAAATACATTTTTAGATAGCTAAAAAATTCTCAGAAATTCACCAAAATTATTTATAAATACAATATTTATTTTTAGACTAATAATTATTTAATTATCATATTAATTACAAGGATTTCTTTTAAGAAGCATTGCTATAAAACATCCGATGTGCACACAAAGAAAATGATTCAAAGTGCAAATAAATAATTAAACACAAAAAAATTATTACCATATTTACTAAATTCATTATTTTTAGTTGATGACTTTTGTGGTGTTACAAACCTACCCCTCTTAAAAAGAATCTCGTCCTCGAGATTAAGAAACTTCCGAGAATAACTGAGGAAATTCTGCTCTGAGTTCATCTTCTCTTTCCCAAGTGGCCTCATCTTCCGAATGATGACTCCACTGAACTTTGCACATGTTAATAACTTTACTCCGTGTAATTCTGCGAGATGTTTCCAGAATTCTGACAGGGTACTCCGAATAAGTTAAATCCTCATTGACATTCAGTTCTTCCGTGGGTAATTGTTCTTCCGGTACTCTTAAGCACTTCTTAAGTTGTGATACGTGAAATACGTCATGCACATCAGATAAATTATCGGGTAGCTCTAACTGGTAGGCTACTTCACCTTTTCTTTCCAAAATCTTGAATGGGCCAATATAGCGAGGAGATAATTTTCCTTTAACCTTAAACCTTTTTATTCCTCTCATCGGTGAAACTTTAAGGTATACGAAGTCTCCTACTTCGAACATCAACTCTCTTCTTCTATTATCAGCATAGCTTTTCTGTCTTGACTGTGCTGTCTTCAAATTTTCTCTGATAATCTGCACTTGCTTTTCTGCCTCTTGGAGAATTTCTAGACCAAATACTTGACTTTCTCCAGTTTGATTCCAATAAAGCGGTGTTCTACACTTTCGTCCATAAAGTGCTTCAAATGGTGCCATTTTTAGACTAGCCTGATAACTGTTGTTATATGAAAATTCTGCATAAGGCAAACTTTTATCCCAGCTTCTACCATGCTTTAGAGCGCAAGCTCTTAGCATATCTTCCAACACTTGGTTTGTTCTTTCTGTTTGCCCATCCGTTTGCGGATGATAAGCTGAACTAAAATTTAGCTTGGTATCCATGGACTCATGTAGTCTTTTCCAAAAGCGCGAGGTAAACTGGGTTCCTCGATCCGATACGATCTTCTTTGGTACTCCATACAGACAAGCAATCCTCGACATGTATAACTCTGCTAACTAGGCTCCTGAATAAGTTGTCTTCACAGGTATAAAGTATGCCACTTTAGTCAACCTGTCTACTATGACCCATATTGAATCATAGCCATCCCGAGTATGGGGTAGTCCAACTATGAAATTGAAAGTCGCCTAGAGGGGGGGTGAATAGGGCGAAACTGAAATTTACAAAGTTAATCACAAGAAAGAATGAGAAAGAAAAGAAGCAACCCAAGCACAAGAGCTCAAATGAACACAAATGTCGCTCTCTCTAGTCACTATTTGATTTGGAGTGATTCCGGACTTGGGAGAGGATTTGATCTCTTTGGTTGTGTCTAGAATTGAATGCTATAGCTCTTGTAAGGTGTAGAAGTCTGAAAACTTGGATGCAATGAATGGTGGGGTGGTTGGGGTATTTATAGCCCCAACCACCAAACTAGCTGTTTGGTGGAGGCTGCTGTCGCATGGCGCACCGGACAGTCCGGTGCGCCACCTGACATTGTCCGGTGCGCCAGCCACGTCACCCGGCCGTTAGGGTTCGACCGTTGGAGCTCTGACTGGTGGGGCCTCTGGGCTATCCGGTGGTGCACCGGACAAGTCATGTAGACTGTCCGGTGCGCCTTCTACGCGTGCTCTGATCTCTGCGCGCGCAGGCGCGCATTAAATGCGGTTGCAGTCGACCGTTGGCGCCGAAGTAGCCGTTGCTCCGTTGGCACACCGGACACTGTCCGGTGCATACACCGGACGGTCCGGTGAATTATAGCGGAGCGACCTCCATTTTCCCGAAGGTAGCGAGTTCAGCATTGAGTTCCCTGGTGCACCGGACACTGTCCGGTGGCACACCAGACAGTCCGGTGCGCCAGTCCAGGGCACACTTCGGTTGTCTTTGGCTCTCTTTGTTTGAACCCTTTCTTGGTCATTTTATTGGTCTATTGTGAACCTTTGACACCTGTAAAACTTATAATCTAGAGCAAACTAGTTAGTCCAATTATTTGTGTTGGGCAATTCAACCACCAAAATCAATTAGGAAAAGGTGTAAGCCTATTTCCCTTTCAATCTCCCCCTTTTTGGTGATTGATGCCAACACAAACCAAAGCAAATATAGAAGTGCAGAATTGAACTAGTTTGCATAATGTAAGTGCAAAGGTTGCTTGGAATGAAACCAATAAATATTACTTACTAGATGCGCATGGATGGCTTTTCTTCTTATTAACATTTTGGACCACGCTTGCACCACATGTTTTGTTTTGCAAAATGTTTTGGAAATTCTTTTCAAAGTTCTTTTGCAAATAGTCAAAGATATATGAATAAGATTGCAGAAAGCATTTTCAAGATTTGAAATTTTCTCCCCCTAACCCAAAAGCTTTTCCTTTGACTAAACAAAACTCCCCCTTAATGAAATCCTCCTCTTAGTGTTCAAGAGGGTTTTAGATATTAATTTTGAAGAGGGTATACCAATTTGAAATTATATTAAAATAAGATACCAATTGAAAAACTTCTTTTAACACCAAATAAAAGACTACATTTTTGAAATTGGTGGTGGTGCGGTCCTTTTGCTTTGGGCTAATACTCTCTCCCCCTTTGGCATTAATCGCCAAAAACGGATATTTGAGTGAAATATAAGCCCTTTTAAACTACTCTCTCCCCTTTTGGATAGAAGTATAGAAGTGAAGATTATACCAGAGTTGGAGAGGTGGTGCAGAGCGACGGCGAAGGATGAATGATTCGATGGAGCGGAGTGGAAGCCTTGTCTTCGCCGAAGACTCCTTTTCCCTTTCAATCTATGACTTAGCATGAAATGGACTTGAAAGAACACATTAGTCATAGCACATGAAAGAGATGATCAAAGGTATATATATGAGCTATGTGTGCAAAACATCAATAAAAGTTTCTAGAATCAAGAATATTTAGCTCATGCCTAAGTTTGGTAAAAGTTTGCTCATCCAATGGCTTGGTAAAGATATCGGCTAATTGTTCTTTGGTGCTAACATATGCAATCTCGATATCTCCCTTTTGTTGGTGATCCCTTAGAAAATGATATCGAATGGCTATGTGTTTAGTGCGGCTATGCTCAACGGGATTATCCGCCATGCGGATTGCACTCTCATTATCACATAGAAGAGGAACTTTGGTTAATTTGTAACCATAGTCCCTAAGGGTTTGCCTCATCCAAAGCAATTGCGCGCAATAATGGCCTGCGGCAATATACTTGGCTTTGGCGGTTGAAAGAGCCACAGAATTTTGCTTCTTTGAAGCCCAAGACACCAGAGATCTTCCCAAGAACTGGAAAGTCCCCGATGTGCTCTTTCTATTAATTTTGCACCCTGCCCAATCGACATCGGAATAACCAATTAAATCAAACGTGGATCCCCTGGGGTACCAAAGGCCAAACTTAGGAGTATAAACTAAATATCTCAAGATTCGTTTTACGGCCCTAAGGTGAGCTTCCTTAGGATCGGCTTGGAATCTTGCACACATGCATACGGAAAGCATAATATCCGGTCATGAAGCACATAAATAGAGTAATGAACCTATCATCGACCGGTATACCTTTTGATCTACGGATTTACCTCCCGTGTTGAGGTCGAGATGGCCATTGGTTCCCATGGGTGTCTTGATGAGCTTGGCGTCCTTCATCCCAAACTTGGTTAGAATGTCTTGAATGTACTTCTTTGGCTAATGAAGGTGCCCTCTTGAAGTTGCTTCACTTGGAATCCTAGAAAATACTTCAACTCCCCCATCATTGACATCTTGAATTTTTGTGTCATGATCCTACTAAACTCTTCACATGTAGATTCGTCAGTAGACCCAAATACAATATCATCAACATAAATTTGGCATACAAACAAATCATTTGCAAGTGTTTTAGTAAAGAGTGTAGGATCGGCTTTTTCGACATTGAATCCATTAGCAATAAGAAAATCTCATAGGTATTCATACCATGCTCTTGGAGCTTGCTTAAGCCCATAAAGCGCCTTAGAGAGTCTATAAACATGGTTAGGATACTCACTGTCTTCAAAGCCGGGAGGTTGCTCAACATAGACCTCTTCCTTGATTGGTCCATTGAGGAAGGCACTTTTCACGTCCATTTGATAAAGCTTGAAGCCATGGTAAGTAGCATAGGCAAGTAATATACGAATTGATTCAAGCCTAGCTATGGGTGCATAGGTTTCACCGAAATCCAAACCTTCGACTTGTGAATATCCCTTGGCTACAAGTCGGGCTTTGTTCCTTGTCACCACACCATGCTCATCTTGTTTCTTGCGGAAGACCCACTGGTTCCTACAACATTTTGGTTAGGACGTGGAACTAAATGCCATACCTCATTCCTTGTGAAGTTGTTGAGCTCCTCTTGCATTGCCATCACCCAATCCAAATCTTGAAGTGCTTCCTCTACCCTGTGTGGATCAATAGAGGAGACAAAAGAGTAATGCTCACAAAAATGTGCAACACGAGATCTAGTGGTTACCCCCTTATGGATGTCGCCGAGGATGGTGTTGACGGGGTGATCTCGTTGAATTGCTTGGTGGACTCTTGGGTGTGGCGGCCTTGCAACTTGCTCATCCTCCTTGTCTTGATTATTTGCATTTCCCCCTTGATCATTGCCGTCGTCCTGAGGTGGCTCATCTTCTTGATCTTCTTCTTCATCATCTTGAGCCTCATCCTCATCTTGAGTTGGTGGAGATGCTTGCATGGAGGAGGATGGTTGATCTTGTGCTTGAATGGGCTCTTCGGATTCCTTAGGACACACATCCCCAATGGACATGTTCCTTAGCGCGACGCACAGAGCCTCTTCATCATCTAATTCATCAAGATCAACTTGCTCTACTTGAGAGCCGTTAGTCTCATCAAACACAATGTCACAAGAAACTTCAACTAGTCCAGTGGACTTGTTAAAGACTCTATATGCCCTTGTGTTTGAATCATATCCTAGTAAAAAGCCTTCTATAGCCTTAGGAGCAAATTTAGATTTTCTACCTCTTTTAACAAGTATAAAACATTTGCTACCAAAGACTCTAAAATATGAAACATTTGGCTTTTTACCGGTGAGGAGCTCGTAAGATGTCTTCTTGAGGATTCGGTGTAGATACAACCGGTTGATGGCGTAGCAAGCAGTGTTGACCGCCTTGGTCCAAAACCGATCCGAAGTCTTGTACTCATCAAGCATGGTTCTTGCCATGTCCAATAGAGTTCTATTCTTCCTCTCCACTACACCATTTTGTTGTGGCGTGTAGGGAGAAGAGAACTCATGCTTGATGCCCTCCTCCTCAAGGAAGCCTTCAATTTGTGAATTCTTGAACTCCGTGCCATTATCGCTTCTTATTTTCTTGATCCTCAAGCCGAACTCATTTTGAGCCCGTCTCAAGAATCCCTTTAAGGTCTCTTGGGTTTGAGATTTTTCCTGTAAAAAGAATACCCAAGTGAAGCGAGAATAGTCATCCACAATAACTAGACAGTACTTACTCCCGCCGATGCTTATGTAAGCGATCGGGCCGAATAGGTCCATGAGGAGGAGCTCAAGTGGCCTATCAGTCGTCAAGATGTTCTTATGTGGATGATGAACACCAACTTGCTTCCCTGCTTGGCATGCGCTACAGATCCTGTCTTTCTCAAAATGCACATTTGTTAGTCCCAAAATGTGCTCTCCCTTTAGAAGCCTTTGAAGATTCTTCATCCCAACATGGGCTAGTCGGCGATGCCAGAGCCAACCCATGTTAGTCTTAGCAATTAAGCAAGTATCGAGTTTAGCTCTTTTGAAATCAACTAAGTATAGCTGACCCTCTAATACTCCCTTAAAAACTACTGAATCATCACTTCTTCTAAAGACAGTAACACCAGTATCCGTAAAAAGACAGTTGTAGCCCATTTTACATAATTGGGAAACAGAAAGCAAGTTGTAATCTAATGAATCTACAAGAAAAACATTGGAAATGGAATGGTCAGGTGATATAGCAATTTTACCCAATCCTTTGACCAAACCTTGGTTTCCATCCCCGAATGTGATAGCTCGTTGGGGATCTTGGTTTTTCTCGTAGGAGGAGAACATCTTTTTCTCCCCTGTCATGTGGTTTGTGCACCCGCTATCGATGTTCCAACTTGAGCCCCCAGATGCATAAACCTACAAAACAAATTTAGTTCTTGATTTTAGGTACCCAAACAGTTTTGGGTCCTTTGGCATTAGATACAAGAACTTTGGGTACCCAAACACAAGTCTTTGATCCCTTGTGTTTGTCCCCAACATACTTGGCAACTACTTTGCCGGATTTGTTAGTCAAAACATAAGATGCATCAAAAGTTTTAAATGAAATGCTAGGTTCATTTGATGCACTAGGAGTTTTCTTCTTAGGCAATTTAGCACGAGTTGATTGCCTAGAACTAGATGTCTCACTCTTATACATAAAAGCATGATTAGGACTAGAGTGAGACTTCCTAGAATGAATTCTCCTAATCTTATCCTCGGGATAGCCGGCAGGGTACAAAATGTAACCCTCGTTATCCTGAGGCATGGGAGCCTTGCCCTTAACAAAGTTAGATAATCTTTTAGGAGGGGCATTGAGTTTGACATTGTCTCCCTTTTGGAAGCCAAAGCCATCCTTGATGCCAGGGCGTCTCCCACTATAAAGCATACTACGAGCAAATTTAAATTTTTCATTTTCTAGCTCATGCTCGGCAATTTTAGCATCTAATTTTGCTATATGATCATTTTGTTGTTTAATTAAAGCCATGTGATCATGAATAGCATCAATGTCAACATCTACATCTAGTGCAAATGGAAACATGCTCAATGGTAGATGTAGAGGGTTTGCAAGTTTTTAGTTCAACAATCTTAGCATGTAAAATATCATTTTCACTTCTAAGATCGGAAATGGAAGCATTGCAAACATCTAAGTCTTTAGCCTTAGCAATCAATTTTTCATTTTCAATTCTAAGGCTGGCGAGAGAGGCATTTAATTTTTCAATCTTAGCAATAGAAATAGCATGATAATTTATAAGATTGGCATATGAATCATTACAAACATTTGAATCAACCTTAGCAATTAATCTAGCATTTTCATTTCTAAGGTTGGCAATAACATCATGACACGTGCTTAGCTCACTAGTTAATTTTTCACATTTTTCCATCTCTAGAGCATAAGCATTCTTAACCTTAACATGCTTCTTATCTTCCTTAATTAGGAAGTCCTCTTGGCTATCCAAGAGATCATCCTTATCATGAATAGTGCTAATCAATTCATTTAACTTCTCCTCCTATTGCATGTTAAGGTTGACAAAAAGAGTAAATAAACCATCCTCATTATCACTAGAATTGGCCTCATCACTAGAGGTGGCATATTTGGTGGAGGATTTAGATTTAACCTTCTTCTTTTTGCCGTCCTTTGCCATGAGGCACTTGTGGCCGACGTTGGGGAAGAGAAGTCCCTTGTTGACGGCGATGTTGGCGGCGTCCTCGTCGGAGGAGGAGTCGGTGGAGCTCTCGTCGGAGTCCCACTCGCGGCACACATGGGCATCGCCGCCCTTCTTCTTGTGGTACCTCTTCTTTTCCTTTCTTCTCCCCTTCTTGTCGTCGCCCCTGTCACTGTCACTAGAGATAGGACATTTTGCTATAAAGTGATCGGGCTTACCACACTTGTAGCAAACCTTCTTGGAGCGGGGCTTGTAGTCTTTCCCCCTCCTTTGCTTGAGGATTTGTCGAAAGCTTTTGATGATTAAAGCCATCTCCTCATTGTCGAGCTTTGAGGCGTCGATGGGGAGCCCACTTGATGTAGACTCTTCCTTCTTCTCCTCCATTGCCTTGAATGCGACGGGTTGTGCCTTGGGCGTGGAGGAGGTGCCTTGCTCGATGATTTTCTTTGAGCCTTTAATCATTAGCTCAAAGCTCACAAATTTTCCTATAACTTCCTCGGGAGACATTAGCTTGTATCTAGGATCACCTCGAATTAATTGAACTTGCGTAGGGTTAAGAAAAACGAGGGATCTTAGAATAACCTTGACCATCTCATGGTCATCCCATTTGGTGCTCCCGAGGTTGCGCACTTGGTTCACCAAGGTCTTCAAGCGGTTGTACATGGCTTGCGGATCCTCTCCTTGGTGAAGCATGAAGCGACCGAGCTCCCCCTCGATCGTCTCCCGTTTGGTGATTTTGGTCACCTTGTCTCCTTCGTGCGTGGTCTTGAGCACGTCCCAAATTTCCTTTGCGCTCTTCAACCCTTGCACCTTATTATACTCCTCTCGACTTAGAGAGGCGAGAAGTATAGTAGTGGCTTGGGAGTTGAAGTGGTGGATTTGGGCCACTTCGTCCGGATCATAGTCTTCATCCCCTACGGATGGTACCTGTACACCAAACTCAACAACGTTCCAAATGCTTGTGTGGATTGAGGTTAGATGATGCCTCATTTTGTCACTCCACATATTATAATCTTCACCGTCAAAAATCGGTGGTTTGCCTAGTGGAACGGAAAGTAAAGGGGTACGCTTTGAAATATGAGGGTAGCGTAGGGGAATCTTACTATACTTCTTGCGCTCATGGCGCTTAGAAGTTATGGACGGCGCGTCGGAGCCGGAAGTGGATGGCGATGATGAATCGGTCTCGTAGTAGACCACCTTCCTCATCTTCTTTTTCTTGTCGCCACTCCGATGCGACTTGTGGGAAGAGGATTCCTTCTCCTTCCCTTTGTTGCGGGACTCTCCCGATGGAGCCTTGCCGTGGCTTGTAGCGGGCTTGTCGCCGGTCACCATCTCCTTCTTGGCGTGATCTCTCGACATCACTTCGAGCGGTTAGGCTCTAATGAAGCACCGGGCTCTGATACCAATTGAAAGTCGCCTAGAGGGGGGTGAATAGGGTGAAACTGAAATTTACAAAGTTAATCACAAGAAAGAATGAGAAAGAAAAGAAGCAATCCAAGCGCAAGAGCTCAAATGAACACAAATGTCGCTCTCTCTAGTCACTATTTGATTTGGAGTGATTCTAGACTTGGGAGAGGATTTGATCTCTTTGGTTGTGTCTAGAATTGAATGCTATAGCTCTTGTAAGGTGTAGAAGTCTGAAAACTTGGATGCAATGAATGGTGGAGTGGTTGGGGTATTTATAGCCCCAACCACCAAACTAGTCGTTTGGTGGAGGCTACTGTCGCATGGCGCACCGGACATTGTCCGGTGCACCAGCCACGTAACCCGGCCGTTAGGGTTCGACGGTTGGAGCTCTGACTGGTGGGGCCTCTGGGCTGTCCGGTGGTGCACCGGACAAGTCCTGTAGACTGTCCGGTGCGCCTGCTGCGCGTGCTCTGACCTCTACGCGCAGGCGCGCATTAAATGCGGTTGCAGTCGACCGTTGGCGCCGAAGTAGTTGTTGCTTCGCTGGCACACCGGACACTGTTCGGTGAATACACCGGACGGTCCGGTGAATTATAGCAGAGCGACCTCCATTTTCCCGAACGTAGCGAGTTCAGCATTGAGTTCCCTGGTGCACCGGACACTGTCCGGTGGCACACTGGATAGTCCAGTGCGCCAGTCCAGGGCACACTTCGGTTGTCTTTGGCTCTCTTTGTTTGAACCCTTTCTTGGTCATTTTATTGGTCTATTGTGAACCTTTGACACCTGTAAAACTTATAATCTAGAGCAAACTAGTTAGTCCAATTATTTGTGTTGGGCAATTCAACCACCAAAATCAATTAGGAAAAGGTGTAAGCATATTTCCCTTTCAGAAATCCATACCGATTTCTTCCCATTTCCATTCAGGTACCTTGAGAGGTTGTAGCAATCCTGCTGGTCTTTGGTGTTCGGCTTTAACTCGCTGACACATGTCAAATAATGCAACATGAGTAGCAATATCTCTTTTCAAACCGTACCACCAATACTTTTCCTTAAGATCTTGGTACATCTTTGTACTACCAGGGTGAATAGAGTAAGCTGAATCATGAGCTTCTCTCAAAATAAGTTGGCGCAAGTGCTCGATTTTGGGTACACAGATTCTCTTCTTAAACCATACTGTGCCTTGATCATCTTCCGTGAAATCTGGGGCTTTACCCAAACTAATTTGCGTCTTAATTTTCTTGATTTTCTCATCAGACTCTTGTCCTTTACGAATCTCTTCTTCTAAAGTAGATTCAACTTCCATAACTGTTGCTTCTACATTATTGAGCATACCAAGGTTGAGTTGTTCCATTTCCCAGCACAATTCTTGTGACATCAAATGAGTAGTGATGTTGTTCACTTGACCCTTACGGCTCAAAGCATCAGCTACTACATTTGCTTTTTTGGGGTGATATTGTATTTCCAAATCATAGTCCTTAATCAACTCAAGTCATCTTCTCTGTCTTAGATTGAGTTCTTTCTGAGTGAATATATATTTCAAGCTTTTGTGATCCGTGAAGATTTTGCACTTGTTTCCAATCATATAGTGCCTCCAAATCTTCAAGGCATGCACTATGGCAGCTAGTTCCAAATCATGCGTAGGATAATTCTTTTCATGCTTTCTCAACTGCCTTGAGGCATAAGCTATCACTCTTCCTTCTTGCATTAGCACACATCCAAGTCCAAGGTGTGATGCATCGCAATACACATCAAATCCCTTATGAATGTCTGGCATTACTAATATTGGTGCAGTGGTTAACCTTTTCTTGAGTTCTTCAAAACAATTCTGGCAAGCTTCATCCCACTTGAACTCTTTACCTTTCTCTAGTAGAGAGGTAAGAGGTTTCACTAACTTGGAAAAACCTTCAATAAATCTTCTATAATATCCTGCCAATCCAAGAAAACTTATAATCTTGGACGCATCCTTTGGTTGCTTCCAATCCAGTATCTCACTTATCTTTCCTGGGTCTACTTTAATTCCACCATCGGTAACGATATGCCCTAAGAAAGTAGCTTCCTTCAACCAAAAATCACACTTCGAGAATTTCTAGCCTTAGATGATCTTCATGTGTTTCTTCATTCGGAGAATATATCAGTATGTCGTCAATGAATACGACCAAAAACTGATCCAGATATTTCATGAATACTTTATTCATCAAGTTCATAAAGTATGCTGGTGCATTAGTCAGTCCAAACGACATGACCAAAAACTCATATAATCCATATCTCGTCGTGAAGTCTGTCTTGGGTACATCTTCTGCTCAAATTTTTAACTGGTGATATCCTGATCTCGGATCTATCTTTGAGAATATATTAGCTTCCTTCATCTGATCAAATAAATCTTCAATCCGAGGTAGTGGGTATTTATTCTTGATGGTTACTTCATTAAAACTTCTATAATCAACACACATTCTCCTCGAACCATCCTTCTTGTTCACAAATAGCACTGGGGCTCCCCAAGGAGATGAACTTGGGCGAATGAAACCTTTTTCTAGTAATTCTTCTATTTGTTTCTTCAGTTCTACTAAATCTTTGACATCCATTCTATAAGGTCTTTTCGAAATAGGTGCGGTTCCAAGTAATAACTCAATAGAAAACTCTATATCACGGTCAGGTGGCATACCTGGTAATTCCTCCGGAAATACGTCTGGGTATTCACATACTACCTTGATATTTTCCAAGGGCTTTTCTTCCAAGTGATTTATCACTGTCTTTCCTTTTTCATCTGTTGACTTGTCTATATTAACTTGGATTCTTTCACCTTGAGGACTTGTCAACATAATTGTTCCATTGACACACTGTATCACTCCATCACAACTTTTCAACCAATTGCATCCAAGAATCACATCAATACCATTGGATCCTAGGACCACTAGGTTGACTGAAAAATCTATTCCTTGAATCTTGAGATTAACATGGGGGCATGAGTGTGTGGCCTTCATGTCACCTCCCGGTGAACTAATATGTAACATCTTCTTAAGAGGATACTTTGGTATGTTATGTTTTTCCACAAATGACTCAGTTATAAATGAATGCGATGCTCCAGAGTCAAATAAAACTGATGCAGGTATGGAGTTAACCAGGAACATACCATACACTACGTCGGCATCCTCAGGTACTGATTCTGCGGTGACGTGATTGACCCTTCCTCTGCTTTGGTTCTGCGGAGTCTTGTTTTGTGCAGATCCACGAGCGGGGTTGTTCTGGTCATTCCTCTCGTTATTGCTTTTCTGGGGTGTCTGCTGGTTGTGCCTTGGGCAGTTGTTAGCATAGCGGCCTAGCTCACCGCACTTGAAACAGCCATTGGGTTGGACTGGTGCGTTGTTTCTTCTGGCCTACGTGTTACTGGCGCCACCTTGACGATTCTGTGAACTCCCACCAGACCTCTGGTTGATCTGAGAGTTGCTCCTTTGTTGGTTCTTATTTTGATTATTTCTCTGGCCTTGCTGTCTAGAGCGTTGCACTTGATAACTGTTTCCACCTTGATTTCCAGAGCGGAACTGTGAACCTTGAGCATTGTTTGGGCGGGTGTTCCTGCTTGACTAACCCTGGAATTTTCTTTTATGGTCAGATAATTCCTTTCTTTTGCTTTCAAGGCCAATTGCCTTGTTCAGCAGTGTCTGGAAATTGGGGGAATGTATGACTCTGAAGTTGATAATTCAGAGGTCCAATTAGTCCTTCCAAGAAACGCTCTTGGCGCTTCTCATCCGTGTCCACTTGTTCCGGTGCGTAGTGTGAAAGCTGAGTAAAGCGATCACGATACTCACTGACCGTCATATTCCCTTGAGTAAGGGAAAGGAATTCCTTCTTCTTCAGCTTCATAATTCTCGAAGGAATATGGTGAGCGCGGAAGTTCGCTTGGAACTCCTGCCAGGTTATTGTATCTGTGTTGGGATGTGCCGCTGTGAAGGCATCCCACCAGTCGGACGTGGAACCCTCGAGTCTTCCCGAGGCGTACAAGACCTTCTCCCGGTCGTTGCACTGAGTGATGTCAAGCTTCTTTCCAATGACCTTGAGCCAGTCATCGGCATCCAGAGGATCAACCGCATGGGAGAATGTCGACGGGTGATGACTCATGAAATCCCGGTGCTTATCTCTAGCCGGGGGTGCATTCCGCTATTGCTGCTGATGTTGCTGATTCTGCTGAATTTGTTGAACAGCTGTAGTGAGTCCTTGCAGAATCTGCATCTGGGCGGCAATGAACTGCTCCATGTTGGGATTCGGTGGTGGTGGTGGTATCTGTTGACCACGCTGGTTCCGGTTGTTGTTGGGTCCTTGACGAGCGTTCACCATCTGATTGGTTAGGAAGTGAACATCTTAGAGGAGTGAAGAGTAGAAAAGATTCTAGAGGGGAATATCCTAAATTTATTATTTTTTTAATATGATCTTATGGCCATCATTCCATAAGACCATTGCACTCAAACAAAAATCTAACTCAAGCATTTCAATCAACACCATCACATGGTTGTTATTTATTAGTAAGATAAATTAATAGAGTGTTCAACGTCTAACGTGAAGACTAACTTATTACATCATAACTCAAAATACTTAAAGCAGCCTAGTGACGGATCCGGGCTCTCCATAGCGCAGCCTCTTGCGGGGAGGAGACAACGCCATGGCGAGGACCTGGGCTTCAGGCGGATCTAGTCCTTGCAGTTGGGCTTCCAGGGCTACAATCCTGGCATGGGCATTCTCCAGCTCCAAGTGCACCCTAGAGAGATCCAGGGTGGCACTGTCCAGGTCGGTGTTGAGACCAGCCACTACACCAGCTAGGGTGTTGAGGTGATCCTCACCAGCTTCACCTAGGATGATGCTGGTCTGGCTTCCTCCACTAAGACGCTAAGGAAGATGCCTAAACCTCATGTTCTGCAGCTGCTATTAGTAGGTGTGGCTGAGCGACCACAGGGTCCGACGGGTAGCATCGCTGACCGAGGCAGCGTATGTGGACAGTGGTGTCAGGGACTCATGAGCAGACAGAGTCCTGAATCCCCTATCTCCTGCATCCATCACCCTGACGTGGATGCGAGTGATGTAGTAGCAAGCCCGGGGAGGCTCGCTCACTCGCCTTGTTTCGTACAGGGGGCAGACGTAGGTGCCTAGCGCGTGCAGCACTTCTTGCAGTAGGTTGGGGAAGTGCCCCGTCTCGAACATTGATGTATAATGTTCGACAACAGGACCAAACCCCATGAAGTAGTCCTACTGGGCGTAGTCGGCTTCCTGGTTGACGTGTTCGTCTCCTCCTTCGTCGTCGTCGTCATCCTCGTCATTGTCATCCCCAGAGTCATCGGGGTCGTCACCTCCGGGTGCAGGTGCTTGGACGGCTGGTGCAGGCGGTGCCGATGTCGATGACCTAGCTGTGAAGGCTAGGGACTCTGCCAACGGGGTGGGTGTCGGTAGTTGTTCCTCCGAGTTGTCCTCCAGGATGACTCCATTCTCCACTCGGATGTGAGGGAGATCCACCGGAACTTCCTCGACTACCACTGGGTAGACAGGGATTTGCCGGCGCGGAGGGGCGTAGTTGGTGTTGATGTGGGTAGTTTGGAGAGTACGAACCATCTACAAGAGAAGAGTCAACTCAGTTGAAATTTTAAAGAGGTAAGGCTAATAAAATAATTTGTAAAAGTGTAATTAGCAAGTTTTGAACAACTAGGCTTTCCATTTCTAACTAATCTAACGACCTAGGGTCAACATAGCTTTGATACCACTTCTGTCACACCTGGTTCCAGGGGTAGAACCGAGCGTATAGCATATATGTGCCAGGATCCATTTCCACACATATGTTGACGTCAGAAGTGTAATATATCAAAAGATAATGCAATAAAGGCGTAAAGAGAGTAGAATACTTTATTACATTATCTGAAACATTGTATCTTTAACAAGTATCACATCAAAGTAAAGCGAAACTTAAATAACAGGGGCAATCTCCCACAGGAAGATGACCGGCGCATCGTTAGACTTAGAATTCGTCGTCGTTAAAATCTCCATCAAAGTCTCCAGCATCACCCTCTGATCAAAATATTAGCAAGGGTGAGCTCACTTATGGTCGGGGCTCAGCAAGTGGGGGAAAAATTAATGCAGGTATAACAAGGTGAGGCTAAGGTTGAGCAGTAAGCATTTTAGTTGGTCAACATTTTATTAACAACACCTGTCTTACTAATAAGTGTGAATCCCAATATCCCATTTAAACAAAGAAATATGAATATAACAAAAACACTTAAGTAAAACCACTTAAGCAAACCATTGGCAGATCATCGGATCTTAATTTAATTCCATCTTCAAGTTTAATTATCATGTGAGGAGTCTAGGTCGCTCATAACTGGGAGCATGGCTGATATATCAGTTTTACACTCTGCAGAGGTGGTACAACTTTACCCATAAGCCATGTATCCCATCTAGCCCGGGTTGATCGGACCCTTAAACACTGCCGAGGTGAATGGCTAGGGATCCATTATGAGGCTTTCACAAAATACACTTAATACTAAGCAACCCGCTAAGGTTTCTAAAGACGATGGTGGTGGCCCCCTGGGTGAGGTACCTTAGCCAAGAATACGTCCCCATGTTAACGTGGGCTGCCAGTATCTACCGCTCCCCCTCTTGCCCATATTTCAGGTAAGGTTGCCAGGCACTAAGCATATTAAGCTAATTACCAAAGTCAGAGCCATGATAAGCACTCGTGGTTGCACTGTTATCCTGGGTGGTCACTCCATATTCCAATTAATTTGAAATAATGTTATCTTAACCATCGGGTTAATGTCATAATTGCCAATTTCAATTTTGGAACATTAATACCAATTAATGAGTGACATTAAAATCATTAAGTTGAGCGGTAGCACAAATTTTGCAAAGCTTAATTATTTCCCTAGGTTAAACAAGGAATACAGTTGGTAAATCTAGGAAATCCTTAATTAGGTAAAACCCATTAAATTATGCAGTATATCAAAAGTAAACATTATTATATGCAATGATTGGGTACAAAAAGAATATGCAGAGGGAGAATTCACTTGCCTTGCTCAAACGTGTCTTGTGGTTCGTCTTCGAACGTATTCGAATCCTCTACCACACAGTCGGCTTCTAATAGAGTCGCACATCGCACATACAAAAGTAAAACATACACCAATAAATAAACATGCACCATTACATAAACATACACCATTACATACACATTAACGCATCGCACTTATCACACCTTAAATATGTCCTAAACGCGAAAATACTTATTAATTCCATAATAGTTATTATTGTGAGTCCTAAATGATGAATTTATGAGTGGGTGCAATAAATACAGTTTTAAACTAGTATTAATACGTATTAAACATCCTTAATGAAAATAAATGATAGTTATTGTCTTTAATACTAATAAATAAATTAATAGCTTTTATCCTTTTTATTTCTAACTCAAATTATTGAGTATGGCTAAAAATGAATCTATTAATATTAATATTCTAAAAATCTATATAAATTACTAATTGGACTTTTTATAACATAAGCGGGGTTATTTTGATATAAACAAGTATTTTACTAACTCTAAGATTTTAAGTGCTATATTCGCGAACATGTTTATTTGGCTAGTAAAAATCTATTTTCCATACTACCAGTGGTATTTTCTCCTTTCTTTATAAAAAAGAAACTATTAATAAAATACTCAGTAGTAATCATCTGAAATCCTATAATGTTTATATGATATGAGTTCTATACCACTTTCTAAATTCATTAAAAATGAACCTATGACTATAATCCTCCAAGTAGTTTCTAAAGTTTATTGTAACCAAATTTAACTACAAAAATTCCTATCTATTGTTTTTATCACCAAGGTGTGACTACTAAATTCTCTTCATATTTCTCTAATCCAAAAATCAACGCATCGATTAACATGAATTATCACGATGCACTAATAATCGCATATCTCTAACAAAAATTCCATAACGCACATACACATGAATTGCGGATCACATGTGTTCATATTACAACAAAATATACAATTCATGAATCGAATCAAAAGTAATTTATAAAATATTTTTGGGTCGTCTTCAACCTTGAGTTCGCACGTGTGACGGGGAGAGTTCGACGGGGGTTCGGCCGGGTGGAGAAGAGCAGGGGCTCGACTTCGGACGACGGATGGCATAGCTCCGGCGAACTCCACGTGCTCCGGCGATGACGAACTCCGGCGACGGCGACGGTGGCTCTAACGGCGAGGAGAGTGAGAGAGAGATGGGGGCGAGCAGGGAGGTTCAGCCCGGACGGGGCTTGACAGCAGACGACGACGAATAGAGGTCCAGCGGCCTGGCCTTGCACGAGCAGGGAGATAGAGGGCGAGCGGCGAGCTGGGGAAGATAGCGAGACGAGAAACGCTGTTGTGGGCGTGGTTCTTATAGGCGAGCAAGGGAGGGGGGAAACACAGTTGGCTTTAAGGTACTTGAAGGCCATCAATGGAGAAACGTCCGTGGAGTGTTAGGCGGGCGTGTATAATGGAGAAACGTTCATGGAGTAATAGGCGGCGTTTAATGAAAACATACGAGCGGTCGCGCGGGAGAAGAAACGGCCGGACGCGGGCTTGGTGCAGGGACGCGTGGTGTGGGCGGGACTCGGTGTCGTCGGGCGCGCTGGGCGTGGCTTGGGGCGCACGCGCGTCACGCGGCAGGGCCGGGTCGTGGCTTGCAGGGCGCGCGGCAGTTGGGGCACGTTGGGCGGGGTGCTAGGCTCCTCGCGGCGTCCTGGCGGCCTCCTGGTGCGCGTGAGGGAGAGTAGAGAGAGCATGGGAGAGAGACGCTTGGGAGAGAGAGAACAGAGGAGGGAGAAGAGAGCGGCGGCGACTGCAGCTGGAACCAGCAGGTGCACGCGCTAGGGTATTAGATGGGCCCTTAGTTGGGCCGGCTAGGTTAGGATGTTTGTTTTTTTAATTCCGAAATACATTTTTAGATAGCTCAAAAATTCTCAGAAATTCACCAAAATTATTTATAAATACAATATTTATTTTTAGGCTAATAATTATTTAATTATCATATTAATTACAAGGATTTCTTTTAAGAAGCATTGCTATAAAACATCCAATGCGCATACAAAGAAAATGATTTAAAGTGCAAATAAATAATTAAACACAAAAAAATTATTACCATATTTACTAAATTCATTATTTTTAGTTGATGGCTTTTGTGGTGTTACAATTATATATAAAAACTGTAGCAATGCACGGATATATGACTACTTATATCATAAAACACTAGTTTTCATTCATTCCACGGCTAGCTGCATTACCGAGGCGACCGTTCTAAAGTTACACACAGAAAAACAATGACATCGACTACAGCTGTGACGAGCAGATCGTGTTTATAGTCGTGCAACTGCAGATAGAGCGAAGTTTGACAGATCGTGTTTATAGTCGTGCAACTGCAGATAGATTGAAGTTTGGAATAGGAGGTAGAATAGAGAATGTGATAGAAGAGCTGCTGGAGACCGTCTAGGTAAACATATCACATCTTTCTACCTGGTAGAAACATTTCAATTTCAAATTGTTGGTCTAACGCCATGACATCTATCATACACTCACATGATCAGTTTCTGTTGCAGTGGAGCCTTGATTCTGCTTTACTGCACCAGATATACCCGACAACTTGCCTCATAAAATCTCATCAGTATCATATATATATATATATTGGAAAGCTCAACGAACCCTTCTGCTATGTTAGGATTTCTCATCTGACAGACCTCAGCACAATCCAACAATGTTAGCAACTAAAGCTACAACAGACTGCACCACAATTCTCAACACTGCCATGTCCCTGCAAAGAACGCAACTACTGCTGGACTTCAAAACTTCCTACCATCCCAAGAGGATACTTGGGTGGTCATCCACAAAAGCATAAGATTATCTCCAACAGCTTACCCATACACATACCTATATTCAAACTCCACTCTGCGAACAGTGCAGTCTCCAGTGCAAAACAGTGCTTATAGGTATACTTTGGATGAACTGCTGAAGTCAGCCTAACACCCTCGCTGTCCAAGGACATGTACTTGGCTACTGTCTTCAGAGAAAAAACATAAACAATCACCTAAAGTGTTGCTACGTTAAGAAGCCATCACTTGCGAGAGATTCACATCTGTCTCTGCTCAATCTACTCTGTTCCA